>CM046857.1:19949513-19972013 GCA_025617745.1 Heliocidaris erythrogramma | reverse complement strand
AAAACTTTGTGAAAAACCCAGTATACTAAGTTTTCCCCAAAGTTTTTTCGATTTATTTTTTTATTCTATTTCTCTTTTTTATTATATTTTATATTTTTATTTCTATTATTTCTTTTTCATTTTTTTGCGTGGGGGTGGGGGCGATTTTGTGTATTTTGCATTGTTCACTTAATTTTTAATTAATATCTATGTTGTATTTTTTAATTCTATTTGAAAATAAAAGGCATTTCTTTTAAATGTAACATATTCTCTTTTATTAAGAAACATGTTATCAATATGCACAAAAAGCATCAAACTTAACCAACCCCCCCCAAAAAAAAGTCATACATGTAAAGTTATGAGAGCAAACATTTAATATTATCAGTGTTTACAAATCATACATATTTTCAGTGTTACAAATAATACATCAAAGCAAACATTTAATATTATCACTGTTCACAAGTCATACATGCAATATTATGAGAGCAAACATTTAATATTATCAGTGTTTACAAATCATACATACAAATAATATAATATAAATAATAGTAGCATCAAAATTTCAGAGTGTCAATATTCACTAGTGTCATGGTCACATTAACTTCTTGGTTGTATCATCATCTTCAGGTGGAGGTTGAGGAGTTCCCAGAGGGGTCACAGGAGATGGTGGCCTGGCGGTTATTCCTGCAGTGGTCATGGCTGTGCTCACAAAGTCACTCAGGTTCAGGGAGTCTGTGATCTTGTCAGCAGCAGCAGCAGCAGTAGAACCCTGGGAGCTCGTAGCTGTTAGTGAAGTTGATGACCTTGCTAGGGGTGTCATGGCTCTAGTTGCCTCCGTGTCCAGGTCCAGGATGTTGGTGGAGCTCTTTGATGGTTGTGATGATGGTTGTGGGTATAGGGCAGGGTACTGGCTGCCCATGTAATGAGAGTCTTGGGAGCCCCAGAGACTGGTTGGCTGTTGACCTGGCATCTGCTGGGTCGACCACTGTGATGGTGGAGGCTGCCACTGGTGACTCTGGAACACCATTCTTGGGGGTTCTGCCTGCTGGTGGAGCTTTGTAGGTACGACTGAAGTTGTGGCTGGATTAGCTGGATTGGGGCGAACTGTTGCTGCTGCTGCTGTGGGAAGGTGGGCATCTGCTGGAACATCTCCTGGCGCTCTTCAGCCTGCCTCTGTCCCTCGTGTAGCACTGCCATGATCTTCATCTGTGTGGCCCGTTTGATGTCCCCAGGAAGCTGTGCCAGACCCTCATCTATATGTCTTGCAAAGGTGGAGGGACCACCTTTCTTGCCAGACATAAAGTCCATCAGACTTCGCTTCAAGTCACCACTCTCTGTGGAGAGTCTCCGAGAGGGGGGCTCTGTAGACTGGGACTCTGACCCAGAGTCTGACTGGATGACTGCTGTTGGTGGGGGTACTGCTGGCCCAGTAGCTGTGGCTGTTGCTGGTGCTCCCTTCCCTCTACCTCTACCACGGATGCTCACGTTTCTGCGTTCTAGAGCTTCTCCCACACCCACTTGTCCGTGGCAGACAGGTCCTCGACTGTCTCAGCACCCTCACCGACTTCCCCACAGTCCTCTTGAGGCGGCTCATCTGGGTACGGTTGGACTTGTAAAAGGTTTTGAGGGCTGCCACCTGAACACCCATGTCACCAGCTTTGTCCTCCCATAGCTTCTCTTTGTTCTGCGAGTCTTTATAGTCTGTCATTCTCTTTGAGTAGATGGTGATATTGTCATTTAGCCAGTCAATGACCTCTTCTTTTTGCGCCTCTGTCAGTGATGCATAGTAGTAGGGTTTGTTCTTACGCTTTTTGCGGGCTGCTGCTGGCACTGGTGTGATGTCTGGGAGATCATCCCCTGCAGGGTGAGACTGTGGCTGCTCTGGCTCTGGAACCAGCATGGCTTCATCTTCTGCCGGATGTGGTGTTGGAGACCTCGGCCTTTCAGCCACCTGGCCTCTGCCTGTCACTCTCTGGCTCTTCTTTGCGGCACCTCTTCCTCTCTTTGGTCCCATCTTTGTGTTTTTTAGTAGTTTTTCAGGTTCAGGATACTTCTTCTTCGTTTGGAAACAATGCAATGAGTGGTACTCAAGTCGCAGCGCTATTTATAGGGATGGAGACAGAGCGTGGGTATCGTAGGAGAGCGTGAGAAAGCTTGCCAAGCGTAACAAAGCCTAACAAAGCGTGTCAATCCTTGATCAAAGCGTCTCAATTCGTGGGAAAGCGTGAGAGTCCTTCATGAAAGCGTAAAAAAACGTAACAAAGCGTGTCAGATCTTGATGAAAGCGTCTGACTTCGTGTCAGATCTTCATGCCAAATCGTAGCAAATCTTGAGACATCTTAACAAACGTGTCAAGTGGTGACAGACCGTGAAGACTGGGGTCCCCGCTTTGAACCAAGCTCTGTTAAGCTTTCCTACGCTTTGAGTCAAGCTTTGCTGAGCTTTGTTACGCTTTGTTAAGCTTTGATACGCTCTCGGCGCTTTAATCAATTCGTGACAGAGCGCCCAAAATTTTTAAACAGTTTAAAAATTTTTGGCGCTCTTGCCGAATGTTCCGCTTTGCTCCAAGCTTTCCCACTATCTATTACGACCCTGACGCTTGAATCAAGCTTTGTTACGCTTTGGTGCCGCTTTGCACGCCGCTTTAAAGCGCCATCAAAGCGCCGTTGGTGTGAACTAGGTTTAAATTAGCATTAGGGGTTAAACTGGGGAAAGAACGGGGGAAAGAATATCATTGCGGAGTGAAATCAAAATCTAAATATAGAATGGAAAAAATGTATTTTCGAAAATAAATGTGTAAGTATATGTACCCTACAATGTACAACAGATTGCATTTGTTTGTAGTTCTCCAATTAAAGGTTGCTCAATCATAATAGGGGAATGTTGAAAGAAGCGAGAAGTATAGTGGAATGTTTAAAGAAGCGAGAGAGAGAGAGAGAGAGTGATACAGTGGGAAACAGTGGTAGGGAAAATGAGTGAGAGAGAGAGAGAAAAACAGTAGAAATATGAGAGGGTGAGGAACAGCCAGTGGGAAATTGAGAGAGAGAAAAAAAAAGACATGCAGGGGGATAGAAATTATAAAGAATACAGGAGAGAGGGGGGTTAGCAGCTGTGATGAAAAGTGATAAGATTTGGAGGGCTTCCACTGGCATGTTTAGGTTTCTGATATTTTTTCCCCTGGTAGGTTAAGTAGTTATGCATTGAACGAATTGATAAAAATCTTAGAACATACACTGAAAAATGTATATCTTATGGAACTCTATGGAACTATGGCATCTTCACTTATTAGAATACAATATTCAGTTTCCATTCAAATAAATAACAATATTGACATATGTTAGATCAGTGGCGGATTTAGGGGGGCACATCCGGCCCGTGCGCCTCCCCCCCACACTTTGGAAGAAAAGTATGCATTGAGCCCCTCCCCTTTTAGAACGAAAACCTTTTTTGTTTTCTTTTTTCTTTTTTTTTGCTTATTGAGGAAAACTGGACCCCCATATACCCCCCCCCCCCACCCACTCGATATCGAAGCCGAAATAGAGCCGTTCCCGATGTCCGATGTGACTGAAATTCAGGTGCTAGTTGTACTTTAGTTCTAGATTCAGGCGGGATGTTCATTAGAACCGGCAATTTCTGAATGTTGAAAAATTTTCACATTAGATCTAACATTACATGTACAACCATGCCATGAAGATGTATTCACTGGACGTGGATGGGAAACACACTGACTGAAGGCCTAGTGTGTAGATCTACTGTATACGCAGTGCGACGGTTCATTCCTCAGCATAATAGCCTTACGTGTATTACAGACGGTGCCCGGTGCAAGCGCAGTGTAACGTGAAGTTATCTATGCCTATGTAATTTCGCTGACCCGAAAAAGGTCGAAAGGACTGAGAACTTCGAAGCTTTACTCGGGGCCTGCCAAAGAAAGTTACGAATTGTAAAAAACCTTTAAATAATACGACCAAAATACCACAACCCCCCCCCCCCCCCCCCCCCCCCAGGACAACCAGCGAACAATTTAACCACGTTTTAAAAAAACCCAGCTCGATTGAGTGGAAAATCACGGAGAAAAGTGATTTCAAACAAACGGACGGACAGACAGACAGGCATTAGCCATTAGACATTATAGTAAGGATGGGTTTTGATCTGGGAGTGTTATGGAGGTATATATTTTTTTTTTCATGAAGTGGGGGGTGTAGGCCTGCATGTGTTACCATCCCCAAATATATTAAGAGGTGATTTTTTTTTTCCAAGCCACAATGCAGAAAAAATATTTAGATTAAAACTACATGTAATTATTCTGGATTTAGAGGGTTCAGTCGGTAACTTTCCTTTATAATGCAATTCTGCAAAACTGAAATGAAATGTGGTGGAATGGAATATTTATTGAGGATGATGATGACCTGTATCATCATCACCCAACTATACATAGAAGAATTACGAAATGACAGTCATAACATGTAGGCCCGGTCAGAAGCACCGCTCCAGGCGTTGCATGTGGGCACAGTGCCCCTTCTTTTCCCATTAACTTCAGATAAGTACCCCATTTTTCTTTTGAGTAAGTCCCAGTTCCATATTCTTTAAAGTGCCCATTTTGATAATTACACCTTATCCCTCACCTTACCTTTGATAAATGCTCCTATTTCAACGAGAGCACTTTGTGATATATAGACACTAATTTAATTTTTCTACTGGATATAAGAACATTTTCCGTTCTTATAAATGCCCCTTTTCAGGTGTTATAAGTGTCCCTTTTCACCTGTGATGAACTGCCCTTTCTACTTTTCTACACATTCATTTATTTTTGTAATAATTGAAGTGTCCTTTTCCGCATGACAAGCCATACGTTTCACTTTTCCATAACATGTGCCCCTAATCCAAAGTGACTTAGAGCCAGTATTCCAAATGCTCGCTCGCTACCCTCCCTCGTATTAAAGTATAGCTTATTAAATAAATTTTCTTTGTGAAATTTTGCAATCACAATGCAATTGCTATTCTTTGCTCGCTCGCTTCGCTCGCTCGCTCCATATTCAAATCATATTACAAAATTGCAAAGCATGATGCTAAAGTTGTATCTTGGATATGTAAAGAGAAAACCCGTATACATGTTTACTCACACACACACAATATATATATATATATATATATATATATATATATACTTATATGCGTATATACATACACATACACACACTTTTTGGGTCTTTTAATATTTTTGTATTCCTTGGTTCAGATTTCAAATGAATATTACAAATTGAGCATTGATTACACAATATAATTCAACATGGCAATAGACAATATAAATATTATAATTCCATACCATGCCATTCATAAATAAACCATAGTAAAATAACTGAACAAGGTAAAGATTAAATTCATAGGTGACGAATTAAAGTATATAGGGCAATTGTAACAATGAATATATTTTTAAGCCGTTTGTAATATTATCTTGTATGTCCTCCTTCCGCCCAACATTCAAAAAATAAGTCCATTTTTTTAGAAGTAGACTTAACTTATTTCGAGCTATCGCTTTTTTCCGTTCATTATCTTTACTTTCTAAAAGTGCATTATAGATTTCTCTGTTGGGGAGGTTCCTTTTGATCTCGCGTTGTACATCATATATTTTATGAGTATAACTAAGTGGTTAATTTACATATGTTTTTCTGATTTTCCATCTAAACCAAATAAAATTTCCTCCCATTTTAAAGTATTTAAGTGCATCCATTTCATTTGTTCCCCTATTTCTTGCCACAAGTTTTTACCAAATTAACACTTCATAAACAAGTGATTGTATACCTCAATTTCCTTTCCACAGAAGGAACGTAAGTTAGATGATTAAAAACCAAATTGATACAATTTATCATTACAATATAGGATACTATGTAATAATCTAAATTGAAATTTACGGTAACTTCCCATCTAAAGTGCATAATCTCGGGGTCAAAAGCAAGTCGCAACTCCAGAATTAGTATTTAAATGTGTTATTTCCGCGTGTCTAAATGCAAAGGTTTCCTTTATATTATCTATAAAGATTTTATAACATAATTTAGAAGTCATTCCTTCATATGATATTATTTTGTCGCCTACTTTATACATCAATTCCGAGTAATCGATCGTAATCATTTATCTCTTCGTCTTTTTTTTTCCTTTTCTCTTTTCAAATACACCGGCAAAACTGAATAAATGTTACTAACACACACAAAAAGACACACCACACACCCCCACACACATTTATATATATATATATATATATAACATATAAGTTGAGCACTTTACTTAACTTTTGTATTTTGATTTGTATTTGTATTTATATATATATATATATATATATATATATTATATATATATATATATATATATATATAATTATATCGGGGAAATCTTCCCCCCCCCCCCCACAGGTATGAGGACCTGTCTACGCCAATGCTGCGCATTGTAACATTCAAATGTCAAATCATCTCTAAATCTTTCCTGTTTACTTTGGCGGCATCAGACATCAACGTCAAAGAACCAAGGCAGTTTATTAATTCAATTGTACATCCTTTATAATCTGCAGGTGTTTGCATTAATTATCATTAGTTGAGACTGTTTTAACCTCCTTGGTATGTGCATAGAAACCGGCCGGATACTACATGTAGTTCCAGTATACCAGCTCAAAGTGAAGACTGGGGTTTCGATTTCGCCCAGGGGGTCGGGTGAGCTCGAAATAGCATGAATCATTATTTGTGAGTCGATCTTCACTGATGAAATGAAAATGATAGGAAGTAAAATGAGAATTAACCATCGTAGAAACAAATGAAAAGCAGAATTCAAGGATTATCATAACATGCAATTTATACCCTAAATGTCGAAGACCGAATTTGTTATTTAGTACTCTAAATGTCGATTGAAGCTGAAAACACCGCCTTTTAGGAAAATGTGAACGACGCATTAAGGCTGAAAACAGACAATTTTCGACGATTTTTGTGGACGCGGTTGCGGAGCACGTAATGTGGAGAGTGCTCCCCATCTGGGTTTCATGGCATATCGATAGGGGTTATGGCACCCGGGCAAAAAATGACATAATTCGTATACCTAACTGTATAGTCAAAGGTCTGGAGCAAACCGACTGAGCAGTAGATTTTTGCATTTTTTAACCCTAGAAAGGCAATCTTTAATGCATTTACTCGCATAAAACAAAAGCAACGGAACACTGCACTCGAGCGGTAGCGTTTCGTACGTTGAACAGTCACAAACGGTTTTCTATTCATTTCATCCTCATGTGGAGCGCAAAACTATCGAACTCCTGGAGATATATGGTCGAGAAATTTAGCAAGGCAATCGTAAGTTAAGATTTTGAATCCATCGCAAATGCTATTCATATCATAATTTGTGCCCCTATATGCCCCCCCCCCCCCCCTCCCGTAAATAGGCACTGATGATTACATGTAAGAATTGAAAATGCGATCCCCGTATCAGTAAAAAACTGACCCTTTAGCTCAAAAGTCTAAACATAAATGTGATACAAATATACAACCAATAATGTATAATTCCTTTCAATTATTTTCAAAGGGGAACATCAAACGAAAAGGCCAAATCCAAATGTTCTACAAGATATCTGCAGCAGAGTCAGTGACGTGATGATAACGAAAGTGTGTAGTCGGCTTAGACTAGGTCCAAGTAGGGGCCGAGAAGTACCAATTGCACTATTGACCGGCTGGTGAATGAGTGGATGGACAAATTCGATTCAAGTGATACAAGCAGCATTACAGGCCACATGAAAGATCGAAAATTGGTGAATGACATGCTATTTGGTAGTGGGTTTCAGGAGCTTGCTGAAGAAATCTCAGCATTGGAAAATTGTCATCCGCAATCCATTACCTGAGACCCCTGGAATTTGCTCAGTATAATTATAAGCAAAAGCTTTAAAATGTGCCTCTATTGCACGTCTGTAAACTGTAGACCTTTAGTAAAATGTGTTTTTGTCTATATCATTTTCAACATTCAAATAGTTTTCTCAGTTTTCTCAGTATCAATATTCAAATTATTTTCTCACCCAATTAACGAAATCATAACCCTAATCATTTTGGTATGTTCCTGTAAAACTTCCCCTTAAACAGTTTTGCATTAGACATGTTTGATATACTAATTAAATTTTTTTGTGATTAATTATTCATGGCTTCAATTTACTTATGTGATTGTAATGTATACTAGCATTAGGACACTGCAATCAGAACGATATTCCCTTTTATAAATATTTCCACAGATAATTGTTAGTGACTTGTGTGAACTGAATGTATTTCATCATTAATCCTCTTTTCAAACGTTACCTGGGTTGAATTATAATAGATAACAGAACGCTTCATTCGTTTCTCTTGTGGAAAGTACACCTGTAAAGATTTATGTGTTTAATCCATGTGTATATACACGAAATTGACATGGCATTTTGTATTGATGGTGTTGCATAGATTATTAGGTAATCATAATCATTAAAAATATATTAGTAAGTAGCATGCTGCATGTCAATATCAATTTGCCATCTAATACACAGTCGCGCATGTCATAACAGATTATTATGCATAATCACAAGGAATGTAAGTCAAGGGCCCAGTCAGAAATGGTAAACCGCTCAAAACCCTTGAATTAGTTTGTTAGTCTGTTTCAATTCATTTGCTGATAATATTTTTCACTTTAAGAGTAAAAAATAGTATTTATTTGTGTTTCTCCATTATACATAATTGAAGCTATATCATGGTAATATCTTTCCTGTAAGTTTGTTATTGTTTGCTTATTCTCATTTCTTCACCATGATCATGATATTCAATGGGACTAGGCTTCTACTAACGCAGTATATAGCTTCCCATGATCTTCCTTCCTTTCCCCTTCCATTTCTATATATCTTCCGTCTCCCTTTTCTTTTTACCTGGCTACTATGGGGGGGGGGGGGCATTTCTACTCATCCCTGGATCTGAGAATGCTTTATCCTGAAATATTTTCAACGTTACAAAGTGTTCGCTTCACGTGGGATACATATTACTGTGGTACATGTTAGCACGTACAGAATCAAGTATTTTCAGGAGCTTTTAAATTTTTAATAGGTCTCTCCACTTAATTATTGCTCTTTTGCATACTTATCGGATTGTTTTCATCGTACGTTCACATGCATGAAATGCTTGAACAAAATTGTAGCTTTGCCATTTTTGTCATGTTTATTTTCATAAATTATGTATTACAATAAATATTAATTAAACAATAAAGAACAATTTACAAGAAAGTGGAAGTAGTAACAAAGAATTAACAAATTGAACGATTTATATTTGTCGTGTTTGTATATCATTGGAGTTAAATTCAGACAACTTAAGTTTAAAGCAGACGTTACAGAAATTACTGTGGGGAGAGCAGACCACACTCATCTTCACTATTATAAAAAAGCGATGAATCTTTGTGGTAAATGCCATACATTTTATTTCATATTTTACGTTTTGTCTTTTCATTTTTAAATTTCACAGATTGTTAAAGTAGAGTTACTTTCAGATGAAAAAAAAAATTGGTCCTGATCAAGCATTTACCTAATAACTAAAAATAATGAAACGTGTAAAATAATCATTGGTGGTGTCCCTTTATGGTGCATTAAATTTCTCACCCTCAGTCTCTTTATATATATATATATATATATATAAGAGCAACAATTGGCTCACACTCTTTAAAACACTTCACCCCCATGGTATTAATATGGAACCCTGATTATGTTATGGATGCAAATTATTTTTTTTTAAAAAGTTAGAACCTCCATATTTGTTGTTGTTGTCATTAGATTTCATTAACCTCAACATTATATCTAAAAATGTTTTAACAATTGTATTATCCTCTTATGTCTAGTTACATGGGCGTCGACACGCGTGGGTCTCCTTTGTGACTGGATGGGACGATCTTTTCAACATTTCAACATCCCCTCCCGGAGCAAGGGAGACCAGCGCGTGTCGTCGCCCTTGTTGCATTCTACATTATAATTTATATATATTGTACACATTCATGTGCACTTTTTGTATATATTATATATATGCATGTATATATGTGATCGAACTCTCGGAAGTTTTTCTTTTAAAATTCACGTGCAATATCTGCTTTTTTGCTTTATAAATTAACCTGTTGATATGTTATACATTTATATACCCATAACAGTTTAACACATATATAATAGAGACGGTATGGATCTAAGGCTAAATCCCGTATGTAGTATATGTATATACGGCTGAATGCACTCAACCTCCACAAGCAAGGAACCATATATTTTATTTTATGTACAGACCACACGCAGATGCTCTCATAGTAAGTTTACTAAATTTCTCTCTCTCTCTCTCTATATATATATCTTTGTTTATTGACTTTTCCGACGACGCTATAGGGTCTTAATTACACCCATGGATATGTTCATATATTCTAGTTATACAGTTGTATCGCATTATATGTTCCCTTTATATATTATATATTATTGTTTGTTGTGTATATAATATGCGTTCAAATATCTTAGTTATTCTTTTTGCCGTTTCTGTCGTACTCATGTAGATCTGAAGAAGGGCTAATTGCCCGAAAGCTAATTAAAAGCGTGGTACCAACAGCTACGTCTACAGATGTACTCATTTTGTTGCCTCTATATATATATATATATATAATGTGAAAGAAATGCGAGAATAACGTTGCGTAGCTCAATCAAAGTTCCCCAGAGCTGTCCTCCCTTTTTGAAATTTTTGCAAAGGCTGAAAAAATGTCTCCGCCGGGAATCGAACCCGGGTCGTTGGCTTAGAACGCCAATGCCTTAACCACTAGACCACGGAGACGGGTTAGTGGTTTCGGCGACACCAGATTCAATTGACCGACATATTTGACAAATCTTCAACCTTATTAATTAATTCCTTTGTCGGGGGCAGGTGAGTTTTGAACAAAGACAAGCCGCGTGCCTCAGCTGGATCCAAGCGAATGCTTTGAGATACATGTATACATTAGAATAATTATTAACAAGTGTAAGGAAATAACATATACAACAGCTTTGGCAAATCTCGTGGGAATAAATACAATGTGAAAGAAATGCGAGAATAACGTTGTGTAGCTCAATCAAAGTTCCCCATATAAATATATATATATATATACAAATTATGTATAACAATGCGCCCTCCCGGTATTACCATAATGGCTTTATGGCAATATATACATATATGTTGTGATATAGTTCCACGTTTTGAAATAAATGAATAAAGAACATATTCACGACAAATATGCTTAGCTCCAACAACAGTTTATTTACAATATCCACAATTATTTTTGGGAGCCTCTTCCTCTATAGTATATATATGTACCTATTTGCGGATTAGGGGGGATAATAGTGCGTAAAAAATCAACCATAGGGAGAAAGTGGTCTTAGGGGCCAAATTTTCCTTCTCCTTAACGTTTTGACGGCTTGATTCAGTACTTTCTCGGGGTCTTGCCAACTTTTTAGGCATATTGACAACAGAGGGCAGGCGACTGATTCTTCCATACCTAGTCCTATAGTCCATTAGAAGTCATGTTTTTTTTTTCTTTTTTAATATTGGGATGTTATATGTGTAGTGTGTAAAAAATGAACGTTAGGGAGAAGTGGTGTTATGTTTTCCTGGGGTTAAAAATTGTTTTTAGAGGAAAAATCTATTGTTAAGCTTTCAAATGTTAACCATATGTCATCATCTTTTGTGAATACCTCACAGTTAATCAATTAACAGTTACCCTACAAATTAGTTCCTTCCTTCTTAATTTTCAAGCGAATAATGAATTTTTTTTTAGCATTTCCCCCTATGGTTTAATCTAGGTATATATATAGTTATCAAAGCTCCTGTTTCCAGTCGAGCACTTTACCACTGGATGGTTTTACCTATATTTGGATATATATATATATATATATATATATTATTATATATTATATTTTTGGCGGAAATCAGCTCCGAATATAACCGTCATTTCGTGAAAACACAAAGTTCAGGGACGCGCTTTGATTTGTTTTCACGAAGTAATGGATGTCAGCCGCGCGCGTGTAAAACAAATGGGACTTGATGACGGCGCATTTAACCGTCATTTCGTGAAAACACAAATTCAAATCAAGGACGCGCTCTTTTTCGTTTTCACGAAGTGACGGATCTCAGCAGCGCACGTACAACATACGGAACGGCTGTAAGCCGTCACTTTGTGAAAACAGAAAATCCTTTTAAAATAGGCATTTTCTTGTTGACGTTATCGCCATAGTTACATGATTAGACATTATTATGGTCTGAAACTTTGCGAGATCCAAAATGTTAGTGAATGATGTCCAAAATGCAAAAACTCAAAATTGAAAAAATATGCAAAATTCCTCATAACCGTCACTTCGTAAAAAAAACCAGGACGATATGTGTGTGTCTATGCAGCAATGGAAATACCCACATGAGAGTCTACCGGGTCAGGGCCCCCAGGGTAGACCAACCCCGGGTCGATTAGGGAACTTAAACATTTTATGCTTGTTTCTGGCCATTTAGTCGACCAGGGTAGATAACACTTCCAATTATTTATATCACAGGTGTCCCAGATGTTTTAATTTATTGTCCAACCCAGATTAGTTTTTGTGGGCAGTTAGTCCACCCAGGGTAGATAAGAATCCTAACTGTCTATATCACAATCATCCTAGACACTTTAATTTATTGTCAACCCAGAGTTGTCTTTGTGTCCATTAAGTCAACCCAGTCTAGATAACAATTCCTACTCTCTATATCACAGGCATCCACATATACGAGTCTGGGTTGACAACAAATTAGAACATCTGAGACACGTGTGATATATACAGTTGGAATTGTTATCTACTCTGGGTTGACTAAATAGCTACAAAAACTACTCTGGGTTGGTAAACTAAAACGTCTAGGATGCCTGTGATAAACGCTGTATGAATTGTTATCTACCCTGGGTGGACTTAATGGACACAGAGACAATTCTGGGTTGACAATACACTAAAGTGTCTAAGATGATTGTAATATAGGCAGTTGGGATTCTTAAATATGTTGAATATCACACCTCTCTCAGATGTTTTAATATATATCTTGTCAACCCAGACTCGTATTTGTGTTTTTTGTGGATGATTGTGATATAGGCAGTTGGGATTCTTATCTACCCTGGGTGGACTAAATGGCCACATATATTATTCGGGTTGACAATAAATTAAAATCTGGGATACCTGTGATATAAATAGTTGATAGAAATAGTTGGAAGTGTTATCTACCCTGGGTTGACTAAATGGCCAGAAATATACGAAAAATGTCCCTAATCGACCCCGGGGGGGGGGGGGGGAAGCTACCCCGGGTAGACTGCCATGCTGCATATATATATATATAATTGTGAGAAGTGAAAATGAGAGAATAATGGTTGTTTCCTTATAATATATATATCTATATATTACTAAAGGGTACATTAGGTCGACACCTAACAATGCGGTTTATTCCGTCATAATAGCGACCCCTACATTAGGTAGACAGTTGGTACATTAGGTCGACAGTTGTCTATAGAAATTAGACAAAAAACTGTCCTCCTAATGTACCCATTAGAGGTATATATATATATATATATATATATATATATATATATATATCTCCCTTTCTCTTTTTTTTTTCTTTTTCTTCTCTCTTTCTCTTATCACATAACTCCCTTTCTTATTTAATCAGTAGCAAGCTCTTGAACAATACAATTGGGTCACTTTATTTGTTCTGGGATCTCGATTGCATTGATGTTTAAAAAACCGTTGATTTTTACATTTTTTTTTGGGGGGGGGGGGTTGGGGGTTGTTTGTTTTGTTTTGTTTTTATCTTTGTTTTTGTTTCTGTTTGTTGTTGTTTTTGGGGGGAGGTTTTCTTTTCTTTACTTTTTTTTTTTTGGGGGGGGGGGGAGGTATTCAATCTCGAAATTGAATGCTTTATTGAAAATACTGAAAATGGCAGCCAGAGGGCTTGAGTACATTCAGTTTACAATTCAAATAATATAAGATTGTCAAGAATACATTCTGAAATAACACGATACAAAAAAAATCTTAAGTTATTTCTGTTCTCTCATTTGTATACTCTCAACCGCTTTCAGTGCTCACTTATACCTCCCCTCAATCTTTATTGTTCTAATTCTCTTTGAACCTCGTTTATTCCTATTCTCTCTCTCTCTCTCTCTTACAACCATATTTCTTCCCCTCCTTTTCTTATTCTCGAACTAAATTATTTCGCTCCTCACTTATGCATTCTCTCTCTCTCTTTATTCTCATAATACTCAATCTCCGTTACACTATCATGCTTTACGAAATATAGTAACACATTCGTAACTTAATATGTGAAAAAAAATCTCCTTCTGGCTCAGTTTCTTTCTCGCAAACACAAGAACATTATAAAATTAAAAGAATCTGCCTTGTTACATGAACTCAATTTATTGAACAAAATATTGTGACAATAATGACATGACAGGAGGAATGGTAAAACAGTTCATAATCAATCGTTAACATCTTGAAATGATATCTAAAATAAAAAAAATACAATCAGATATCAAACGACGTCGATTATGACCTCTACTCGATGTCTTGGTCGTTCGCCTACGATGTTCGACCTGCAACTTCGACGAACCGAAGCCTTCAGCGATGACTTACGTCTGACAAACGGTTCATCAAGATGAGGGTACACGCCGAATGCAGGTGCCGCTAGAACATTTTGTATGGGGGGGGGGGGGAGTTTGTGACACCCAAATTTGCCGACAAAATGCTTCACCGTAATTTCACCCCACAAATAATAATAAAAGAAAATCAGAGATGTAGAGATCTTAGTCATACATGCCCATTTACGCAAGGAGGGGGCTGACGCCTTTTCCCGAATATCAGCTTTTTAATTTATAAATTTTTGCGAGCGAGCGAAGCTAGAGAGCAAATATTTTTAACTTTTCGTAGTGAAAATGTTACATACAGAAGTGCCATAATTATATGGGAATCTCGCTGCCCAAGTATGTGGATATTCTGGCTCCTCGCTGCCCGAATATGAAGTGGAAGTTGCCGAATATCGGAACTTTGAAAGTCCTTCGGGGGGGGGGGGGGGGGTTGTCTGCAGCCTATTGCCGAAGGGGAACGCCTTTTGCCCGAATATTAAACCATAGACTACAGGAACAGGGTGACTCCTGTATTAAGTCTATGAGAGTTAAATAATTTATCAGTAGTCAACGGGTCAACTGGTTAAAGCGAAGGAGATGTGCACAGTAGTTGTTGCCTTGCTGATACTTGTGAAGAAATAGATGTAGCCAGCAAGACAGGAGAATTCGGATATAAAGTTGGTTCTGATGAATAGAACGGAATCTGGAAAGACAGAGTGAGAGAGAGAGAGAGAGAGAGAGATGAAAAGTAATTGTTAATTAATTAGCTATATTCAATAATGTTATAAACTTACATTCTACTTCATGTCATTGTCAATGTACATGCTTTAACCATATATACATGTATTTCATTTAAAACATGAATATATGGTATTTCAATTTGTGGAGGACAGAAATTTACAAGTTTGCTATCATAAAATTTATAGAAGACGATCCCTTCAAATCAGCTTATTACAAAGGTTGGATTCCATTTCGCCGGCGAGCTCACAAACCCTTTTTAAAAACAGGCGTTTTTTTTTTATCATTTATTTAAACTACCTACAATATAAAACTGGTAAAGTTCAAAGTCTCGGACTCAATACGTGGTACGACAGTTTGATTTGATTTGATTTTATGTGGTGAGTCGTGTGTCTCCTGTAATAGTTGCGGCTGAGGTTATGGGTTATTTGTTTCTTTATTTGTAGGTGAAGAGTTTATACTAAAAACCCAATTTTATTGGAAATTTTGCCCAATTTTGCTCACAAACTGGGCAACAAATTCCAGTATTTAATATACAGTACAGTAAATAATAAGTGGTTATGATTTACCAAAATACTGCACGCGGTAGTTTCGTGAACTAAAACTTGGTTCTGTTGGTTTGAGTTATTGTAGGCACCACTGCAACACCCCGGTTGTAATTTAAAACTCTAATGATATATTGGAATTGAAATTTGCTTTTAAACAAAGATATGGGTCGTTGTCACGTTCAGTACATCATAATTTGGCAAAGGTCGGGATACACCTCACTTTGGGTAGATAGATAGAGGCCTGTGCAAATATACCTGCACATTAATGACACAACAGAGACATAGATTGCCCCAACGAAATTGATAAGGAATACAGATACCAGCCCAAAAGATAACGAGGAAAAAATGACTGTAAGAACGGCAATGCATTCTTGCTATCATTTATTAATTATATTACCAGGAGACTGATATTTATTATTTGTACTGGAGACCTTTGATACGTATGGTAGACACAAGACTTACCACGATTATGTATACAAATATGTTTTAACATGATATCAGCCAACTGAACTAAAACCATGTGACTATACCATCAAGATGGCCACCTTTATTGCAGTTCTCAAACTGCCTGTTTGGTCATTAATCGGCTATGTTTTAGCATGTTGCTTCACTTCGGGTAAGATATGCATAACCTATTTTTATATCTTCCCTTTTTTTTTGGGGGGGGGGGGGGATAACGTAATAACCCATGGGTGTTTAAAGATATGTTTTTCAAATCATGATGTGATCAGACGAAAAAAGTCTTACTGCATTGTGTGCAATAGTTACAACTTTGCCATATATATGTATTCAATAATCTGAGAAATTGAAGAGTCATAGTATGAAGATAAATTTGATTATTATCTACTAAAATTCTATTTACGTGTGAAAGATGTGAATTGTTATAATTTCATATGATTAGTCTACATAATGAACAAATGTAGTCTTAATTCACGTTTAATTAACATGTAGCAAAAGTGAATAATTTACATTTTCTAGACAAACAATTCAGTTTTCAAAGATGTTCGAGAACAAGATGCGGACATATTTATTGGCCCATAATTATCTGTCAAAACAATATGTACCTGTAAGTTTTACGGTAGTCCTTCGTTTAATTCAGAACATTACGCGGAAGATGCTACCGTTTCCTAGTACCAAATAAATAGACATGAGAAAAATATTAGATTATTCTTCCAAGTGTCATTACAACAATTTTTTCTTCACTTCCATCTTTCTCACTATAGGCCTATGCCAGCTATTTGGCTTTTATAATAATTTATTAGATGTTGAGTTTATTTTGAAGGATCTATTCACAACAAGGAACATCATGATTTATTCTGAAAAAAGTTTCCATTAAATATAAAATTCTCAAATATCTGCAAACATATCAAAATCCTGATCACTATAACTTCTCACGAAATAGTTTTATTTTAGCCCTTTGTGTAGATTATATATATATATATATATATATGTGTGTGAGGGTGTGTGGGTGTATGTGTGTGTGTGTGTGTATATATATATATATATATATATATATATAATTTATATATATAAAAATATAGTTCTGCTTCGGACTTGCAAAGTTATAGACAAAATAGGAATGAAAAGTCCGTATACGATGAAAAAATTCGAATTTTCGGCCATAGGCCTTCATCAGGAAATGATGAAAATTTATTAGATAGGTACACAAAAGAGCGTGAAGCGCAAAAAAAAACAACGCAAAAGCTCCATGGATACCAGCGCAACCATGGTAGAGATCAGGAAGGAGAGGAGAGAGAGAAAGAGAAAGATATAGAGGCGTAAAAGAGCAGAAGCGCAGAAAGGGACAAAGCTCCATGGAAACTCGCGCAACCATGGTAAAGAAAGTTAAGAGGAGAGAGAGAGAGAGAGAAACACGTCACAAAGAAAGAAAGGGAAACAAAAGAAAACACAAAAGCGAGAAGGAAGGAAAGGGAGAGAGGATGACGTAGTAAAACGTCATAAAGAAACCAAGGGAAAATGAAAGAGAGAAAGGGGGGGGGGGGAGAGGGAGAGAGAGAGAGAGGGAGAGGAACAAAGAAAATAAAGAGAGGAAGATGAAGCACAACGGAAAGAAAAAAAAAAGAAGAAAAGGGGGAAAAGGAGGAAGTAGTGAAGAAAGAGAGTAAAGAGCAAAAGGAAGTGAGGGAGAGAGAGGAAAAAAAAAGTAGAAGAAAAGCAGAACGAAGAATGGAAGAGAAAGGTGGAAAGGACAAAAAGAAAACATTCAATTCGTACGAAATGATCGAAATGTTACATTCATCCCACGAGGATGAAGGGTTCCCAGGTGGAAAATCAGTCTTTCCTCCCTTCTCTTCCTGGATAGATCATCGCCATTGCACTTGATGGCGCCGATCACTTTGAAGTCTTCAACCGAGTGGCCGGGGAGGTTGAAATGGCGTGCAACAGGCAAGCCACTTGTGTTCAGACGTATGGAACGTAGATGTTCAGTAACCCGGTCCGCTAGACGCCGCTTGGTTTCGCCCACGTACAGTAGATTGCAGGCCTTGCAACAAATCACGTAGATTACATTCTCCGTCGTGCAGGTGAAATTATCATGGATGGTGAAATTGCCCTTGGGGCCACTGATGTTACGTTCTGTAGAAAGACGGGAGCATGTCTTGCATCGTGGGCGGAGGCAAGGACGGGAATCTAGGTCTCTGTCAGCAGGTTGGACTCTGGTGTGGTTTGAATGGACCAAGCTTGATTTCAGGCTTTTGTCCTTCCTGAACGCTGTCAGAGGGGGTTCGCTGAAAATGTGAGAAGTTGAGGGGTTGTCACTCAGCAACTTGAAATTTTTCTTGATGGTAGACGCGAGTCTAGCATTCGGCTCATTATACGTTAACACCAGGGGAACGCGGGATGATGCCTTCTTCTCACTCCGTCTCAGAGCTTCTATCCGAGTAACTCTTGCTGATTTCTTGGCGGCGCTCTCAACCATGTTGTCAGGATACCCCCGGTCGATGAAGAACGACGACATTTCTGCGGAACGGGCCTGGAAATCGTCCTCCTTACTGCATAGCCTCCTGAGACGGGTGAATTGGGACTGGGGAATAGCCTTCTTGCACGCAGGTGGATGGGAAGATTTGAAGGTGAGATAGCTGTGGGCGTCAGTGGGTTTGTAGTGGATGCTTGTATCGATCCGGCGACCTCCGTTGACAGAAATCTCTATGTCCAGGAAAGGGAGAGAGTTGTCGGAGATGGTGTGGGTGAAGCGGAGAGAAGGGTGGAATGAATCGAAATGCTGTATGAAAGAGTTCAATTCATCTCGTGAACAAGTCGCGATGCCGAAGAAATCATCGATGTATCTCTTGAAGAGAATGGGGCGGGGGCCCTCGTAAGATGTCAGCATTTGGGACTCCATGAAACCCATGAAAAGGCAGGCATATGAAGGTCCCATCTTGGTCCCCATGGCAACACCTTTTCTCTGATTGTAAAACTTCCCATCAAACTGGAATGATGAAAGGTTCAGGACCAGCTCCGTCAGACGTATGATGGTGTCGTCAGCTGGTCTATTCGCTGATGGATTGGCTTGCAGAAAATGGCGGATGGCTTGCAGGCCTTCATGGTTAGGAATGTTGGTGTAGAGAGCGGACACGTCCATCGTGAAGAGAAGTGCTTTCTCATTTTCAGGTAGGGTGATGCTATCAAGCAAACGGAGGGCCTCAGAAGAATCTTTGATGAAAGAGGGTAGCGATGAGACCATTGGCGCAAAAATGCTATCAAGATAATGGCTTATTAGCTCAGTAGGGCAGGCAATCGTGGACACAATGGGGCGACCAGGTGTTCCTTCCTTGTGAATCTTCGGGAGTAAATAGAAAGTAGGCGGCTTCGGGAACTTCTGAATAAGACTGACAGCAGAAGGGGGTAAGAGATCGTTATTAATGAGATCATTGATGGTATCCTTGACAGTCTGCTGATGAGATGGAGTCGGGTCTTGCACAATCGGTTCATAATATTCAGGGTTGTGGAGTTGTCGATAGGCTTCGGCTAAGTACAGGTCACGTTTCCAGACAACGACAGCGCCTCCCTTGTCAGCTGGTTTGATAATGTATTCATCGTTGCTTTGAAGCGACTTCACTGCAGACCTTTCTTGAGGGGTAATATTAGAAG
This sequence comes from Heliocidaris erythrogramma, assembly GCA_025617745.1. Taxonomy (NCBI): domain Eukaryota; kingdom Metazoa; phylum Echinodermata; class Echinoidea; order Camarodonta; family Echinometridae; genus Heliocidaris; species Heliocidaris erythrogramma. Next base: position 19,951,995 of record CM046857.1, on the reverse strand, counting down.
CTTTTCCCGCTTCCAAATCAAGGGCGTCTATATCAGATCTGCACTTTTGAATGAAAAGTTCTAGGTTAGGAAACTGGCCTTCCGGGGGAGTCCAGGAAGAGGGTCGACGTTGAAGCTTCTCAAAGGCAATGGGCACAGACTCAGCTTGCTGAGAGGGAACATTGATATCGTCGTGGTTGGTGTCAAGGCTGGCTTCATCTGCAGGCTGAGTGGTATCTAAGGAAGCAAAGTACGCTTTGAGACGAAGGCGGCGGGCAAAGTTCTCAAAATCACAACGCACTTGGAATTCATCACTATGTTTGCGACTAGGAACGAAAGAGAGACCCTTAGCTAAGAGAGAACGTTCACTGTCAGTGATAGGAAGATCTTCCGGAATGGTGACAACAAGGTTACGAGATATGTCCTTATCTACTGAGATAGAATGTCTTTTAGGTAGCAATGATGATAATTTCCTGCGTTTAAAGTATAGGAGGCTTTCATGGTACTCACTGTTCAGGTCATGGATGAACATTCTGATAGAACCGTACTGTTGTCGATTACATAGACTATCGAGGAGATTCAGGCGCTGTGTAATATCCGAGCTGTGGTGATCAACTTCTCGATGATACGATTCCAGAGATAAACGCATCAGACGACGGGAGCATTGGTGAAGATTCTGTTCAATAGTATCCTTCCTGATCCTTCCGAGGCAAGGACGCGTGGAAATACGAAATCCAACTGGGATGACACTCTTGCGTAGACAGGTGGATACAAAATCACGATGGCTGCAGAAGCGGGTCTTCGCGAAAGTAGACATTCCGAGATAAAAAGCAGAAGAGTGGATGGGTTGGCTAAAGTTGTCTAAAAACTGATTAAGATTTCTCCTTATACACTGAAGAACTGCCGGTGGGTTGCGCATGATGTTAAAGTTGCAGAGGTGAGGGTAGAATGTAGTAAAAGAAATATAGTTCTGCTTCGGACTTGCAAAGTTATAGACAAAATAGGAATGAAAAGTCCGTATACGATGAAAAAATTCGAATTTTCGGCCATAGGCCTTCATCAGGAAATGATGAAAATTTATTAGATAGGTACACAAAAGAGCGTGAAGCGCAAAAAAAAAAAAAAAAAAAACAACGCAAAAGCTCCATGGATACCAGCGCAACCATGGTAGAGATCAGGAAGGAGAGGAGAGAGAGAAAGAGAAAGATATAGAGGCGTAAAAGAGCAGAAGCGCAGAAAGGGACAAAGCTCCATGGAAACTCGCGCAACCATGGTAAAGAAAGTTAAGAGGAGAGAGAGAGAGAGAGAAACACGTCACAAAGAAAGAAAGGGAAACAAAAGAAAACACAAAAGCGAGAAGGAAGGAAAGGGAGAGAGGATGACGTAGTAAAACGTCATAAAGAAACCAAGGGAAAATGAAAGAGAGAAAGGGGGGGGGGGGGGGGAAGAGGGAGAGAGAGAGAGAGGGAGAGGAACAAAGAAAATAAAGAGAGGAAGATGAAGCACAACGGAAAGAAAAAAAAAGAAGAAAAGGGGGAAAAGGAGGAAGTAGTGAAGAAAGAGAGTAAAGAGCAAAAGGAAGTGAGGGAGAGAGAGGAAAAAAAAAAGTAGAAGAAAAGCAGAACGAAGAATGGAAGAGAAAGGTGGAAAGGACAAAAAGAAAACATTCAATTCGTACGAAATGATCGAAATGTTACATTCATCCCACGAGGATGAAGGGTTCCCAGGTGGAAAATCAGTCTTTCCTCCCTTCTCTTCCTGGATAGATCATCGCCATTGCACTTGATGGCGCCGATCACTTTGAAGTCTTCAACCGAGTGGCCGGGGAGGTTGAAATGGCGTGCAACAGGCAAGCCACTTGTGTTCAGACGTATGGAACGTAGATGTTCAGTTACCGGTCCGCTAGACGCCGCTTGGTTTCGCCCACGTACAGTAGATTGCAGGCCTTGCAACAAATCACGTAGATTACATTCTCCGTCGTGCAGGTGAAATTATCATGGATGGTGAAATTGCCCTTGGGGCCACTGATGTTACGTTCTGTAGAAAGACGGGAGCATGTCTTGCATCGTGGGCGGAGGCAAGGACGGGAATCTAGGTCTCTGTCAGCAGGTTGGACTCTGGTGTGGTTTGAATGGACCAAGCTTGATTTCAGGCTTTTGTCCTTCCTGAACGCTGTCAGAGGGGGTTCGCTGAAAATGTGAGAAGTTGAGGGGTTGTCACTCAGCAACTTGAAATTTTTCTTGATGGTAGACGCGAGTCTAGCATTCGGCTCATTATACGTTAACACCAGGGGAACGCGGGATGATGCCTTCTTCTCACTCCGTCTCAGAGCTTCTATCCGAGTAACTCTTGCTGATTTCTTGGCGGCGCTCTCAACCATGTTGTCAGGATACCCCCGGTCGATGAAGAACGACGACATTTCTGCGGAACGGGCCTGGAAATCGTCCTCCTTACTGCATAGCCTCCTGAGACGGGTGAATTGGGACTGGGGAATAGCCTTCTT
>CM046857.1:19625877-19949013 GCA_025617745.1 Heliocidaris erythrogramma | reverse complement strand
TTTCAGTGTTCAATCAAATACAATTCATTCATGTAGTCACAATAGTTCACAAAATAAATTTTACTAGAGAAAACTACTGGTAAATTTGACATGAGAAGTAATAATATAATATACTATAATAATAATAGTAATATATGACACAGAGTGACTTGGAGGAAAACGAGGGACGCGTTTTGTTTATTTACGAAACTTGCTCCCTCAACTTTCCATCCCAGGCCTTTAGCTTTAACGCCGCCTGAGATGATTACGGTGAAATATTTTGTTATCATGTGTGCAACGCTATATTCTACTTCGTAACGCCTACTTTATTCGGAATCATGTTTGGGTCGGAAACCACACATTCAAAGTCTCTGGGACTTCATTCGTATGCAAAACAACATCCTATCCTTCGCACCACAATATATAAGACCCCATCCACACTCCCCGTTAGACCGCTCCAAGTTAGACCGCTCTAGAGGAAAAGTTCTTGAAGAACGGTTTGATTGCTTTCACACTCCGCGCATTTTTATATGTCTCAAATCGCTCAACTAGTCAAAGTGATCTTGTTACTATGGCAGCTCAAATTTGTTTTCATCATTCTGTCTTTTTTTCTTTTAGATTTCTAATATTTTTCTTTGTTTTCGTCATTCTGTCATTTTACTTACTAGCTTTCCTTGCTTTCTTTTGTTTTTCTTTGTTTTCATCATTCTATCGTTTTCTCTTTCTATTTTTTCCTTGTTTTCTTTTGTTTTATCATACTATCGTCTTTTCTTTCCTTTTACTTCGTGGGTTATCATTTGCTCTGTCTTTCTTTCATTATGTTTTTTCTTTGTTTTAATCATTTTATCGTCTTTTCTTTCTTTAGATTTCTCATGTTTTTCTTTGTTTTTATCATTCTATCATTTTTATCTTTCTTTCTATCTTTCCTTGTTTTATTTTGTTTTTCTTTGTTTTTATCATTCCATCATTTTATATTTCTATCTTTCTTTGTTTTTTTGTTTTTCTCTGTTTTCATAATTCTATCGTTTTCCTCTTTCTATCTTTCTTTGTTTTCTTTTGTTTTTCTTTGTTTTTATTAATTCTATAATTTCCCTTTCTCTCTGTTCTTTCTTCTCATCATTCTATGATTTCCTCTTTCTATTTGTCCTTATGTTTTCTTTCTATCGTCTTTTCTTTCTTTAAATTTCTTATGTTTTTTTTGTTGTTTGTTTTTATTCATTCTATCATTTTCCCTTTCTATCGTTTCTTTCTTTTCATCATTCTATTATTTCCTCTTTCTATCTTTCCTTGTGTTTCCTTTCTATCGTCTTCTCTTTCTTTAAATGCAGCGATGGCCTGCACTTTTAGGAAAATGAAGGAAAATCACACGAGATTTCCCGCGGAACCCACACACTCACTTCCGGTTGAAGTACGCTTTAGGGTCGCTTTCGCTTTCACACTGCACGTTAAAGCGGTCTAAGAACCGTTCCTCAAGACCACCTCCCGAGGTGGTCTTCTGGAACGCTCCAGAAGAACGCTTCCTGGACCACTTTAGCATTCAAACTCAAAGACATCAGCGTACATTTCTTTATAGCCGATTTGATAACACACCCCACCACACAATCGTCCAACGTCTTCGCTACTACCAACCTTCGCTTCTCCTCTGGTTTCACGTTCGACGACGGAGATGGTTGATCTGACAATTAGGAGTACAGAACAGCTGTTACAGACTTGCTCATCCTTGGTAGACGAACAACCGCCTCAGAACCCAGCTTCTGCGGACGCACCCCGCTAGTCATAACTCATCGGTTATAGAGCTTGCATTCCTGTAGTCCTCCGTGCTTTCGCTCATGAATTCTCAGCCTTTTGCGCCGGTTAACATGAATTCTTCTGACAGGGAATCTCATTCGGAGGCATTTGAGACGCAGACTGGTGTGCTTGGAGAGTTCAACGAGTAGATTAATGGCTAAACCGAGCGGGTAGGCAAACCCGTTGGAGAGAATCTGGCCTTCGTCGTTAATTAGCTACAACGCATCAAATTGAAAGATAGCACGTTGAAGGATAGACGGGCCAATTGGCAGTCAAAACGACTGTATTGTTGAGATTGACAAAATAATATACAATATTCATTAAGATAACATCGTATTATATTGCAAAATTAATATCACTATTTCATTGAGTATAATACAATACAAATACAAAAACAGCTTGAGCAAGCCTCGTTCCTGAATGATCACTCTGCTCAGTGGCCAAGCAGGCGAAACCACAATGACTTCTCTCAAGGTCGATATAACTGCTGATTTCAACACAGTCGTTATTTAGTAACCCCCCCCCCCCCCCCCAAGGTAGGATACAAAAAAGGATAACATGAGAAAAGATAAAGAGAAAAGAAGACAGAAGGAAAAACAAACAAAAAATAACAAAAATGATAAAAACAAAGACTAACATAAGGAAAGATAGAAAGAGATGAATATGGACAAAAACAAAAACATAAGGAATATAGAGAGAGGGAATGATAGTATAATACAAAGAATAACATTAGGAAATATAGGAAGAAAAGAAGATAGAGTGATAACAACAAAAAATAGCATAAGAAATATAGAAAGACGAAATGATAAGGATAAAAACAAATAATAACATAAGGAAAATAGAAAGACGAGATGATAAGGATAAAAACAAAGAATAACATAAGGAAGAAAGAAAGAGGAAATGATAGAATAAAACAAAGAATAACATAAGGAAATATAGAAAGAGAAAAAGATAAAAGGAAAAACAAAAAATAATATAAGGAAGATAGAAAGACGAAATGATAAGGATAAAAACAAAGAATAACATAAGGAATATATAATTATAAATGATAGGATAAAAACAAAGAATAACATAAGGAAGATAGAAAGAGGAGATGATAGAAAGTTAAAAACAAACAATAACTAAAGAATGAAAGAAGAAATGCCAGCAGAAAACAAAGAATAACATAAGGAAAGATACAAAGAAAATAAAAATAACAAAAGCCCCTTTTTCTTTCTTGTGCCTTTGCAGTCTCATTCGCTTTGAAATCCCAGACATGATTCCGAATAAATTAGGCGTTACGAAGTTGAATCATTAAATTAAACGAGATTTAACTGAAATTTGATTATAAGCCTTATAATGAAGTATCATATTCATCCCAATATACTGACTGATTGTTTTTTGCTACAGTACTTTCAATGTATGACTGTTTTTACCCGCCCGTCTGTTTGAATGAGCCTGTCGCTGAATACTGATATACTTGCCTTTGAGTGGGCCTCTATACTGTGATGCGAGGGATGCTATTTTGCATAATGAATAAAGTCCAAGAGACTTTGAATGTGAATTTAATGATTAACCTACATAGTGGGTAAAAAGAAGAAAAAATGGGGAGGGGGGGGGGGGGGGGTGATTGTTTTTTGTCTGGCAACCAGTCAGATTTGACTATTTTTGCCATATTAAATTCCGATATTCTATCCAATGGTATATACTTTTAATTTATTTTTCTTTTTTTTTTAAATTATTATTATTATTTTTTTTTTTTTTTTAATACGCTAGGAGATCTATTATACTTGGATTTACAAATTCAAGAGGTCTTTCTCTAATTCCTAATCAGTTTAAGGGAAAGAAAGAGAAAAGGAAAGCAAAATGGGAAAGCAAAGAAAGGAAGAGCTCCAGTCCCGCACCCGTACCGCAGTGCGGGGATACGTCTGTCCCGTTGATGTAGAACATCAACGTCGGTGAAGTCTTGATCTTTCCAGGGGACAAGACGCCTTTAATCCTACCTACGTGGGGAAAAACAGTGCCGTATCCAGGGGGGGGGGGGGGAACAGGCGCCCCCCCCCCCCTGGATACGGCACTGTATTTCCTCCCCATTTCATCAATCTTATGCACATGTTCTGTCTATGCATTTATCACAATGTAGTCGTAACAACTGTAGCCTGCGTTGTGGCTGGTATTGTTATATTCTGCATTATCTACTGGAGGAAACACATCGGAAGAGAAAGTGAGTACACGTTTTTGTTTCTGTACATCAGTGCTGCGGAAAAACTTGTAGTTACCTGTTCCGATTACGTAAGATTCGAACAAGCTTCAGCTACATTTTTGTCAGGTTAATAACGTGCGTTTTTGTTGTTCTGATTTTAAGATCGGTCATATTGTCAAGATCAGCAATATTTCGAGGGCACACGGAAAATCTTGTCTGGTACCGTTGACTGTAAAAAGGGCATCAGCTGCAGTTTGCATGTGTTTCAGTGTTTTCCCATTCATATATGAAATCCAACTAAAGAATTCGAGTGACGCATTAGGATACCAAGTATTTCACTCACTAACAAAACAAGGTAAAGGTGGGTTTTCACGGGGCAAGTGAACGATTCGCAAAGAATGCGAATGTCGAAAAAATTGGCAAATTCCGATATTCGTATTTTTATTATATTATTAAGTTAGCCAAACACACGCGTTGTCAATTGTTCGCGGGAGTCATTTTTAGTTCGGAGGGAATTTAAAAAAAATTAAAGTTTAACGTTTCATGCATCCCGGGGCGTGATTCGTTCATCATTTGTTTTCGACAATGTCCGAAAGGCTTGGTCATATGCGCACGATCTACTCACGACGTGCCCGATGTTCGCAGAATCTTCGTGAAACCACAACAGATTCCCACAGTTTGTCGCGAACAGGGGAGCGTTTCATCAAGCATTTTGTCAGTGATTTTTACCGACAACTGTTATAAGCTACTGAAAATCCTTGCATCTGATTGGCTTAGAGCAAATTTGTCAGTAAAAATCACTGACAAAACGGTTGATGAAACGCTCCCCAGGTGACTTCGCCAAAGAAGAAAACGTGAGCCTTTCACTTCGAGGCCCTCTGTTCATTTGTATTTGTATTTATTCAGACAAGTAAAACATACAAGTAAAACATGTCTAGGGATACAGAAAAAGGTTTGATAAACCCGTACAAGTTTGTATCCCCAACGACGATTGAATAAATATTGACGAAATAAATAAATTAAATTACAATGTAAAGTATTGCAAATTAAACTTTAACATGATTTGAAACGTAAAAAGAGTCATAAATATGAAAAAAAGATATGTTCTGTTATAAAACAAATAAATAATATGACACATAATAATTGTTATAAAAAATACAATTATAGTGATGATAAATTATCATTATAGTATATAACAAGAGATCAAAATTAATATCAATAATGATTAATTATAATGAAAAATATATTTGAGGATATGGGAGGTTGTGAAATCTAAAACTGATAAGAGAGTTTAAATATGAAGGCGAGACTTTAGTGAACTTTTGAAGGTAGGGAGAGATGCGCTTTTAATAACATTACTCGGGAGCATATTCCAATCTTTGGAGGTTCTTACATAAAATGAATTCTTATAGTAGTCTGTTTTTGCAAATGGTATGGTCACCTTTTTATCATGGTCATTTCTGCCTATTCTCTTGGCTGGCGTAATTCTAGAATTAACATTTACTAAATCATGAGTGATCTTATAAAACATAACAAGTCTATGATACATTCTTCTAGCTTCCAGGCTTGACATACTTAATTTTTCTAACAGGACTTTATAACTTGATTGCCAGTCCCTGCACATCATTCTTACATATATCGTTTTTGAACACGCTTGATTAGATTCACTTGGTTTACTCTATAGGGGTCCCATGCTATGCAACAATACTCTAAGCATGACCGAATAAGTGATTCATAGAGGGTTTTAAATACCGATCTTTGGCAGTTCATAAATGTCCTCTTCACGATACCAATAATCTTACTACATTTAATGTATATTTATTTGCAATGATCTTTCCAATTTAAAGTATCATAAACCTACCGTTCGTGACGATTAATTTGCGAACGTCACGAAGTATTCCCGAAATATTCGTGAGATACATACGAACCGAAACCGACGCTTTCACGCTTTGCCAAAGTTTTGCTCATGCGACATTCTCACTAAGTTCTTGCGAAGTCCTCACGCACGTTTTCCGCACGTTTGCAGCATGTTTGGTGGCAAATCCGCACTACACGTGACGTCTTACCTACATAAGAGCATGGTCGAGGTGTGTGATTTCATTCTGCGACTAGACAGCGAACTATTCAGGAAGAGACCGATCAATTTGGGTAGGTAGGTTTTCTCGTGTTCTTCGTGTATGTGGACTTGGCCATAGTTCTGCAACGCTACACACGACATTCGCACTACGAATGTGAGAACTACGAACAAACTGTGTAAGATACATTCGGAGTTTCCCATTTTTCTTTCGACATTCGCATCCTTTGCAAATTGTTCGCGTGCCCCGTGAAAACCCACCTTTATACAGGCGTCACACTGTCCCGAATTTGAGCAAAGATGGACACACGATAAAGGAAATGTTCAAATATTCTGATCGCATAAACAGCTTAGGCATCTTAAGCCGGTGCGGTTTCTCAGGCTCTGGAAAGGTAAGTTTTCGTGTTGAATTCGTGTGTCCATTTTGCCCTTCGTAAGGCCATCGTGATTTCATCTTGTCAAATCGTGTCATCTTCGTCTTTACTTCGTGTGATCATCCGTGCCATCGGGCATTTTTCGCCTCACGAAGGCAATTCGAAGGAAACAAAAAGCTGCCGGAATGTCTTAGGAAAGCCACCGTATTATAGTATGATGATACACAGATGGTACCACGTTGTCGGCGAAGACAACCGAATTTGAGTAGCTCAAACGTTTCCCATGTGTACGGAAGGTTATAAGTGCCAACCAGATGACGAGATATGAAGACGAGAAGTCGAGATAAGAAGATGAGAAGACAAGTTGAATGACGATAAGACAAGTGAACACAGGAAACGAGCAACAGAGTTTCTTTCAAATTTTGAACATCAGCCCCTGCTATTCTATTAATTTCTTCCTATATTCGGAGAGTAGAATTGAAGAAACCCTCAATATGTGAATATAGGAATTCAGCAAGGCAATCAAAGTTAGATATCTTTTAAATGTTGAAACTTGAAAAGGCCTTTTTTTAATGCACAGATGTCCTCTATCGGCGGCGCAAACTGAACAAGGTTCTAATGAAACTTATGCTATCAAAGCGGCAAAGCTACCTGAATGATTTTGAAGCCTTTAAAACTGCCACCTATGCAGTATGCACTATATCCACTGGCGTAGACACTAAAAAAATTATGCACTTTGTCCTCGATTCGGGGCGCATAGTAACCCTTAAAGATAAAGTTGAGTTTTGGTCATGCGATTATACATTGTGAAAGAAACTGTCTGGAAACAATTGGGAAAGGTTGGTCATGTCTAAATAAAGATTGGTGTATACTGTGAGGTTTTGGAATCATCAAAATGATGAGAAATCAACCAAAACTCCCTCAAAAGCACATGCACCGCACACAGAAATGGGTATATTGGACTGCATACAGATGTGGCATGAATGTTCGGTCCGAACACTATTTTTCGTCATATATCGAATATAAGGGTATTTCAAGATATTTTTTACTATTTCTACTATGATGTTCTTCCAAACTGACATGAAAGGAATGAGAAATCTCACAAATTATTTTTCAACTTTCCCATAACTCAACCGTCCGTTTAAGCCCGTTACGGACCATAATTGTTTTTCTTTCCTCCAACATAACCCCAACACTAATCCATAACATATAGCCATGACAGTCATAATTCTGATGTGTTAATCAGCTCCGTGAATCATTTTTGCTTTCAACCCTCAGACCGCGGATAACTTCATATAGAAAGGAGCGTCTCAAAATTAGTTTACAAGTTAGTGACTTTAAACTCGTCTTTTTTGTTTTCCACAGTCAAAGCCGACGAAGAGAGCATCCCAATGATGCAACCGGCGTTAAAAATAAAAGGTACCATAACTGCATATATGCGATAAATTAACAGAAGGCTGGAAATACATGAATATCTGATTAGATTTCTTTGAGCTACAGTTAAATCTGTGTTCTATTAGTACATCGAGAAATGGAAGTCAATTGTGTGCACTTTCTACAGATATTCAAAGGTTATCAGACTTCGAACTTCGAAATATTGGCTTCTTTTGGACCATAACTACTAACAGAAAAAGTCTTGTCTGGTAGAAGAACGGAATGACATTTATTTTACGAGTTTACAAGAATTGCTTTATCTAAATGATTTATGACCAATTCCATAAACAAAAAATGTGTAGTATAGTCATGAATAAAATTAACTATTTTTATATTCAGTTGTTCCATTTATTATGTTCAAAGGAAGGAATGTTTCAAAAATTAAGTCCATAACTGAATTATGAAAGTCCCCTTTTTTCAGGAAATATCTCCTTCTATGAGCTCTGGCGAATGGTCTCTGAACTATCAAAAGATGATATGAAGCTGTTACTACAGGTGTTCCACGAACTTTATGTGACCAACATCACAGAAAATTTGACTAAACGACAAGCATACGAAGTTCTGTGCACATGGAAAACAGGAAACCAAACGAACGACGAAGGAAAATTGGAAAATGCTATTATAAAGGCGCAATACAAGACAAGATTTGACAATATACGTGGTAATATTGCGTATTCATCAGCATCTATTTGCAATCTACTTATTACAAAATTCATAGTTTTGTTTTGAGTTTTAGGGTTCCATTTATATTTCTTTAGTAAAGTAATTTGTTTGCTTAGTGCACACCTATACATCACCTAGACATAGTAATCTATCATCTGTACAACCAGTTTTTAAGCTTTGGGGCTTCATGACATGTATGTATAGTTCGCCTAATATTTTCCAACATCAAGCGATCGTACTTGTAGCTATAAACATGTCAATTGAATATTCTTTCAATTAATGTGCCCTTGAATAGGAAAATGGACTAATGAATACATTTTACAAGGGTAGAAACTCATGGAAAGATCAACGCATGGAAAGGTCAGCGTCTTCTTCTTCCTTTTTTTTTTCTTTCTCTCTCTTCCACTTTCTTCTTTCCTTCTTTCACTTATTATCATTATGGAGGGGAGGGGTCTTTAACCCCTCAAGCCTGTAAACTTGTGAAGGCCGATAGACCATCACTCCGTCAGTAAGAACATTATGTTTTCATTTATCTATATGCTGATGTGATGATTTTGACAAAACGTGTTCATTTTAATTCTTATTAGATTTCCTTATTTAGATCATATAGGTTTTCCATGTCAATACCTTATTTTAATCAATTTCATCGTTTCACCTTAATTTCGTCCTGAGAACTCGCTGGAATGTGCAAATGTCAAAGTAAATTCAGTCATTTGTCATCCAAGTCGGTTAATGGGCAATCAATTTCACGACATTGCCATTAATTTTTCGTCATAATCCGAATTCGTCTGACCTGACGACCCGCTGCTGAATGTAATCATCGAATTCGTTCTTGCGCAATCGATTTTCAAAAGAACTTCATCCAAAATTGTCGAATAGACAATTGAAGACATTGAACTAAAATATCAAAGAACATTTTTGTTTCATAATTCATGTACATGTATGCCTCCTCATCTGCTGAATAAGACACGTGAAAAAAGTAAATACAAACATTTAATTTGCATGTGTAGAGACATGTTTTTCTTTTATGAATGAATGTGCCAAATTTCAAGACAAGAAATCAAATAAAACGTTTCCAGATAGCAAACGAACGAGTGACGAATTTGAATAATTGCAAAGTGACGAAATTAATTCGTACGTTCGCATGGCGGGGATGACGAAATTAATTCGACTTTGACAAAATTGGATCCAAAATGTAAAAGGTTATTAGACAAAGTTCGAAAACGAATGAACCAAAACGAAATTGACCTTGAGATGAGCAAGATCACGAAGTTTCTAGACAAACTTGAATAAAACAGTGTTAAAATGAATGAAAACTTCTGTACTTGTAGAGAAAATTTCCTTCCCTTATATTCAGTCTGTTTTTATTTGTTTGATGTTACATTTGTATTCCTCTAGAAAATAGGGGTAACAAAGAAATGACTGTTCCTCCCGAAACATTTGAGCACATACTGTGGCACATTAACGATCTTGAAAAGATGAGCTACTTCCTTCGAAAGCTAATTCCAGGCCAAGCAGAAGCAGATACTAAATTCACTGGAACGATAAGGGACGCCGTGCAAGAAGGACTTAAAATGTTAACATATTGGAGTAGCTGTCCGTTTGAAGGAAACCCTTACACTCTACTGAGCCTAGCACTGGAGGGGGCAAAATGTAGACCAGTGGATAGGACGTTTTTCATGAGTAAGTATCTTGAACAATGGTCTGTCGAGACCAAATATCATAAGAGCTCACTGACTTCCGGTTATTCTCAGGCTCCTTGTTCAAAGGTCCCCGAGACCATGCACTATCACCTCTTTTTTCACCATCCAACCTCATGGCCTCAACATCCAGGAGGGAAATGATTAATACATCTTTTTACTCCCCTACATGTTCATATTTATTATATATATGTATATATATATATATATATACATATATATCTATATACACACATATATATATATACACACACGCATACATATACACATACATACGTATATATATATATGTATATGTGTATGTACACATATATTTTATTTGCATTTTACTTCATATGCTATATTTTGCACTTGTTGTCTAACAACTCGACTCCCTCTTTATTTTCTGCCCTACCACTCCACTGCACTGAACTTGTACAGCGCTTATTCCTTTCTCTTGTCTTTGCATTGTTCCTTATCCTGTTTGATGTTACCTCCCCACTTATCCTTTGCTTTCACAGGTTACCCACCCCTAAGCTTGGGGCTCCTCACTTATTACTCTCCTTTGATCTCCACGCCTTTGTATTTGTTTTAATCCCCCTCCACACCCACTTGACTCATGGGTTTTGACTCCCAACACTCCCCTTTTGTTCCCATTGTTTTGTGTCCACAGCTCCTCCCTTACAGTTTCTGTTACATGTAATCTGTTTTGTGCCTGTAGTCTATATATATGCTTGTCTTGGTCTTTATGTTCGTCTTTTTGCCTCTGACGAAGATTCTGCTAGGATCGAAAGCTCAGGCCCCTTTTGACTCCATTTTACTCCATTGGCTCGCTATTATTGGATAAGCAGTTTTCAGCAGCTTGTTTTCGATACCTCTTTTTTCTCTACACTTTTTAAAATTACATCACCTAATCTAACATTGATTATTATTATGATCATTTGATATAAATATTATTATCACTATCAGTAGTAGATGTTGCAATTTTGTTAACATTATTATTATTTTTATTGTCATTACCATCATCTTCATCTTCATCATCATCAAAATATTAGTGTTATCATCATCATCATCGCCATCACCACTACCATTATCATCATCTTTATCATCACTTTTATTACTCATGCACATGTCGATGCTAACAAATAAAATGACGCAATAAATACAGACTGAAAAAAGCGAGTGAACTGTTTTTTTAACTGAAATAAGTGAGGTTTGATATTGAACTACATTTAATGTTACGATTTCCCTATACCGTAATCAAAACGGGAAAAAAATTATGTAAATCCTGTTTCTTTCCTTTCTTTCTATGGGATACAATTCGGGAATTCTTGTCCAAAAGTTGAAACTGTTGAAAACTTTTCACATTTTGAATTTGCATTACAGATACATATGATATAATGGAATCTATCGATTAATGTGAAATTATTGTTTGTATCATCTTATTTCCTATTTTGTTTTAGTTATTGGTAAATTCATTTCAAATGGAAGAACATCTGCAATATCTCACCTTTAGAGAGTGTTCAATATAGAATGTTGATTATATTCATTTGTGAGAGTATCAATGTTCATAAGACCCCGTTGTGGTAAGCTAAACAACTTAACGGATTATAAATCTGTAAAGGTGTACTCCCTCCGTTGTTAATCTCATTAAGACATGTTTTATCATGCTTGACCATTAAAGGATATACAGCCTTAGAAATAAGAAATGACAGGCCAGCTAGTTTTTGATACATTTGCAGGGAGTGTTTGATTACCTCAATAATAGTTGTACATGTACGTGTTTTAAGCTCCATAGTTTTACATGCTATCACATGATGAATGGACTACTACCCCTATAAAAGATAGCAATAACTAACCCCTCTAACAATTACCCCACACCCCGCCGACAAGGACCCTGAAGGACTCCCCCAGCCCTGGATATATGATTTCAAACCACCAACACGGTAGCGGTGTTGTGGTCTAGTGAAGTCACTGGAATGCAGATCGGGGTTCGATTCCCCGCCACTGCATTATTGTCCTTTGGCAAGACATTAATCTACGGTTGCCACACTCCACCCAGGTGAAGTAAATCGTATACCCGGTAGGAAGAAATTCCGTGAATGAGCGCTTTATTATGGTCGCTCGGCTAAATCTTGGGTAATAATGATAGCAGGGCCCTCAGGATGAAGTGTGATAATGCTGATGAGGCTACCCTGCGTAAACAAGACATATTACTTGTATTATTATTATTATGTAATTTTAATGTACAGGCTGATTGTCATGGGATATTTTCCAGGGTTTGGGTCGGGGAAGCCATTGTCATGGCAGATGTGTTGTGTTCCTAAAATCTTTTTCTTCTTTGATTGCCCATTCTCTTTTTCGTTTGTCTCTATTTCACATCATTACAAATATTTTCGAAAGAAATCAGGAGTATAGTGAGCAGGCCATGGTATATAGGCCGAGACCTGTAAAACAGGATGTTGACCCAATCAGACATTTACATGAAGTTTTGGATTGTCCCAAAGTATTTTTTATTTAGGGAAAGAGGGGGTGGGGTAAATTGTCTATGGGAAGTTTGTCCGGGACAACGGCGCTCGATGTAATCATCCAAGACTAGTTTTTGTGGGAAGTAGTTATCCATTTAAAGAGGGAAAAAAAGGAAGGGGGGGGGGGGGGTGCTGAGCCAGTAAGAATTGAAATATTTGAATTTTGCTGTACCATGAAAATGTCGCATTCTATTATTAAACGCCCTTGGGAAATTATATATTTTATTTTGCGAGCCAGAATTTTTACATTTTGTGGTTTGAAACTTTGCATTCTCGAGTGCTTCAGAGCTAAAAAACTGTATCTCACTATTTACTATGTTTTTTCCACGTTTTTCCAATTTTCGGGTAAATGTCACCCAAGTCCATCCCCACAAATTGCGGCCCTGCTTTCAGCAATACTTCATATTTATTTCACATATATCTTCCCTCAGTTTCGAAAGAAATTTCATGATGTTGTATAAGTCTTCTTTCAAAGAGGCTGATTTTGGTATAAGAGGAAAGTTCCCTTCTATAAAACTGTGATAAAGCAATATGTCTTACATGCAAAAGAGGCAAAACTAGTTCCATGAGTGTGCTATACATGACGGCATTCGTTTTTTTCCGGAAGGTTCGTAATTCCGAAGGTTTATGACTCCTAAACACAAAATACTGCAGAGGGTTCATAATTTAAGAAAAGATGAAATAGGGTTCCCACGTTGCATTGCTCCGAGGTTTCAAAACGAAATTAGTTTCATTAATAATTCCGAAAATGCTCTAGGGTTCTGCTTAATTTTCTAAATTTTTAACCGTCGGAATTATGAGTCCTATTCAATTTTCGGAATAGCAAACCTGATGAATTACAAACCTTTGGGGAAAACGACACGCAACCGCCTACATGCCCCCCGAATGAGCTGCACAACTTTTTTCCAGGGCTGTATATACACCCCCACCATGTCTGCGAACTCGCTTACCTGCATAACGTCACACACATTTTCACACATTTTCACACAGCAAACATTAATCCTAAAGGTTCAATAAGCAATGCAATCCTATTTAGATGCAAAATTCATGAAAGTGTATTTTACATTTGCAAAATCTCCTTTTTATAAAACTGAGTACTGCGCAAAAAACCCAAAAATGTATGCGTAGACATCAGGCATGGGGCTTACGCATTTTGCTTACATGACGTTTTTTCCGAAGGTTCGTTACTCTGAAGGTTTGTAATTCCGAAAATGATATAGAGTTCATAATTCCGAAAATGAAATAGGGTTCGTAATTCAGAAGGTTTACGATTTTGAAAACAAACTGAACCCTTTATAACTTTCGGCATTAATTATGGATTATTATGAACCGTATCCCATTATCTTAATTAAGAACATTTGGAAAAAAAAGTAACCTTTTGCTAAAAACTAGCGCCCCCCCCCCTACTTATGCCGTTTACAATGATCTGACGGTTTTTTTTTAAATCACATCACTTTTTCTTTTTTGAAATGATCTCAACAAACCTATAGGCCACCTTTTCGGGGTGTCAAGAAACCTCATCGATACAGGCCCGGTACAGTCGCACTGAAAGAGATTCGCCGCTACCCGAAGAGCACCGAGCTTCTAATCCGAAATTTCGAGAATGCCAAGTTTCAAACAACAAAATGTAAAATTTCTGACTCGCAAAATAAAATATATAATTTCCCAAGGGCGTTTGATAATAGAATGTGACTTTTTCATGGTACAGAAAAATTAAAATATTTTATTTGTTGGGGATGTAACCCCCCCCCCCCCCTTTAAAGGATATATGAGTATAACATTATGTATTGCGTTCCTGGCGCTTTACAAAATATTTCAATTCTTACTTACCCCTTCAATTTTTTCCCTCTTTAAATTGATAACTACTCCCCATAAAAACTAGTCTTGGATGATTACATCGAGCGCCGTTGCCCCGGACAAACTTCCCATAGACAATTTACCCCACCCCCTCTTTCCCTAAATAAAAAAATACTTTGGGACCATCCAAAACTTCATGTAAATGTCTGATTGGGTCAACATCCTGTATTACAGGTCTCGGCCTATATACCATGGCTTGCTCATTATAAATCTGATATGATTTCTTTCGAAAATATTTGTAATGATGTGAAATAGAGACAATGAAAAAAAGAATGAGCAATCAAAGAAGAAAAGATTTTAGGAACACAACACATCTGCCATGACAATGGCTTCCCCCACCCAAACCCTGGAAATTATCCTCAATAGAAATGTTTGTTTTGAATTGGAACTCAAAAAAGACTCCATTTCGCAGACAGACAATATTATTATAGGCGAAGAAGCTTGACTGGGGAGGAATTTTTAATTTGTAAACAAATCTTTCGGCATATTACTCCCAGTGTTAAAGATCGTATGCTCGATCTGTAATGAAAAACACAAGTCAGAAAAAAATTGGAACCAGCGGGATTCGAACCTGTCATCTACTGCTTGCCGGGCAGCGACTTAACCACCAGGCTATTCTGGTTCACGGCCAAGTCACGACGAACTAGAATCAAATACCCAAGATCCTCTTCTTTCTGACTCATTAATATTCAAACCCAGTCAAGCTCATTAATATTCAAACCCAGTCAAGCTTCTTCGCTTATTAACCATTGTTCCACGGCGGACCGTTTGAATATTAATGAGTCAGAAAGAAGAGGATCTTGGGTATTTGATTCTAGTTCGTCGTGACTTGGCCGTGAACCAGAATAGCCTGGTGGTTAAGTCGCTGCCCGGCAAGCAGTAGATGACAGGTTCGAATCCCGCTGGTTCCAATTTTTTCTGACTTGTGTTTTTCATTACAGATCGAGCATACGATCTTTAACACTGGGAGTAATATGCCGAAAGATTTGTTTACAAATATTATTATACCATGATTAATCAATAATGTTACCTTTCCAAATAGTACCCAAACATCTTCAGGTAGACATACTGTCTAAAGAAGTACACGGATTCACTGACAAGCTGACTGGTAGGCATTGTAGAAGATTGGCCATGAACTTGAAAACCAGCAGCAAGAAGATTTTTTTGGATGACATCATCAAAAGAAATAATTTCTCTTTGTTCGACACACAATCAATGATCGCTGAATGGCTACGTGAGAGCGAATGCAGTAACTACGAGAAGAGATGCAGACTCGATGATGCAGTCATGAGAATTGGTCGCTACGACTTACAAGGTAACAATAAACCTTTAGGATATTTCGTGCTGTCCTACACTGCAAAAATTCTGCAAACATTTTAACGCAAAAAGTGTTAAACTTTACCAGAGTTCCGGGTTGACGGGTAGCCAACACAAATCTGATAGATTTCACCCCATGTGCCGGGTTATTTCAAGCGCATCTTCTCTAATCAAATTACCAAATTCCTTGTGAACTAATGTGATTATACACGGACAAATAATTAACACGGAATTTTTTTTAACCGGGCGTTTTATTTGTGTAAAATAAACTTCTTTTCTTGTTTCAATGGTGCTTCATTTGTTCATGCACATTCTGGACCGCTTGATATTATCGGTCAGTGAAGAGAGATTTTTAAAAAAATCATTCGGATATGACGCAACAATGAGTACAGTTTGTATTGAAGTGGGCTTCATCGTAGCCGTGAATCACACATTCTTATTGATAAAGTGAGGTCTAAATAATACAGGTCATTTTATTATGACTGATTTCTGTTGATTTGTTAAGGTACATAGTATGTACATAATAATATTTGTTCATTGTTGTCTCCTAATATCTAGATATTCATTGAGGTTAAAAATGAACTACCGTATCCGGTAAAAGGCTCAATAGCTCAGGGGATGCATTTTAATTATACATTAAGTCCATCAGAATAAATATTTATTTTGTCATTATATTAGGAAGATGATATTAGTACATTTCAGTTAAAGTTATTATTATGATCAAATTTACATGTACTTATACATTATACAAACAATATAATGCTTGCAGGTTATATTAATCAATTTGTTATTGAAAATATAACAATACATAGAGTAATACGTAAGAATGTTAAGGTAAGATGAAACACTTGGACCTTTTTGTCCAACATGACGTTATTTTTTTACTAGACTCTTTTCCCATTATCTTAAAGCTAGTTATATGTTCTTCAGTTAAGATGAACTCATTACCACTTTGTTTAACTAGTGTTACGATCCCAAATCCTCAAAAGATAAGAATCGAACAAAAGATATTAACATTAGATGATTTATGGTTTAATTTAAATATTTACCAACATTTGGTGCGACATGATATAAAAGAATTACAAAGTTTAGTTACAAAATACATTAGGGCCTACATGTACTTAACTAGTAAAGACTTACAATTTCTCAGCTTGGAAACTCCTAATCCACGGGATATGAAGACCAGAATGTTCTTGTAGAGTAAGTTGGCTGCTAATCCACAATGATAAATTCCAAATATTAAATCCAAATGGCATGTTGTCTTACTTGTAAAAGAAGATTCCAGAAGATCCAGCAGAAGAATGTCCAAGGTAATTCAGGAAGTCATCGATGTCGACGATGTCGAAAACTATGTCGATAATGATGTCGACCACATTGTCGATAGCAATGTCGATAACGATGTCGAACACGATGTCAAATATGTCAAGGATTATGTCCATGATGAGGTCCAAGACGATATCCACAGGTTGATATCAGTATGATCAATATCAGAGGGTGTTAACTTAACTGAGAACTTATGCAATGATGTTAGTCAGGGTATAAATTCTGAAATTTCTGTGCAAGCTATCAGCTTATATACTGTCTCAACCCTTAATTAGAATGTTCTACCTTCTACTACAACATTCATGAAGGTTTGGAACTCCCTTGTGAGTTACACATGGTTGTAGTTGTAGCAAACAAAAGAAGGGGATTCCCAGATCTATTTATAGACTTGTTGCAATGTTAGTCCATGCAAAGGTCAGGATAATCGACACGTTCCAACATGTAATTACACTGTTACTATCCTACAGTACATCACCCATAATGTAAAGATCTAGAATGTTCTTCCCCTACTGGATGTACATTATGATTCTTTCACTGTTACAGAGTACATTCACTTTTCACATATGAATAATGATTTCTCTTCTGGAAATTTCTATGTTCATAAAATCATAAAGAAAACTGGGAATATAACTTCCTTCCAAAAGATTCCTTAATTATAATTTTACACTTGTCCTTCTTATCAGCGATACATACCAGCAGCGATTTCTTGTTACGGCCGGTTAGGGGGGGGGGGGGGGAGACAAGCCGTTACTCATTATTTGCTATATTTAATCTTCATTAGTCTTCGAAATTTCGGGGGGATGTTCTTATTTGTTTTTATTTGGCAATTAGTCAAAACTAACTATATTTGCCACAAGTATAATTTAAAAATACTAACAATTTTTCCCCTTTGAAAAGGTACAATGTATTTTTTTTTCAACTATAATTACGAAAATAAGAACAGGAAATCATATAACTCATTCCAAAATCATTAAAAAATACCATCCCGCCAAACGGACACTTGGCACTTTTCCCAACTTTTCGAAGATGCCATCTTACCAATCATCGAATTACATCTCTTTGATTTTTGGCCGAAAGTAATTTGGCCTAGATAACTCAGGATTATGGTGGGGGTAGAATGGGTACTGGGTGTATGAACGGTAAATTTGTATTAATTTGGTAAATTCAAGTTACATTAAAGTGATCAGGCAAAAAATGAGGCTACAGTAATGAAAAGTGCAACGGTTGTTTAGTTACATTAATTTCAAGTATGCTAATAGTCTACCACTATACTTAGGTTAGATAACATGTATTATGCGTAGGTCATACTAAGTACAACCAAATACAGGGGACAAGATGAGCCTACACTAGTACGTTCGTGCACCCCCCCCCCCCCCTCCGGGATTGCCACCCCTGTGTATATGAATATTATACTTGAAACTTTACAGAGTCATTCGTCCTGAGTCTGTAATGTTACTAACTATTACGCATACAATGTCCTGACATTTTAGACTGCTCTTTTTTAATTTCTAGATTATTTTGGGACACTTGGACATCGCTTTTACACAGCATTAATACAACCACATCCCTACTCGCATCATTTTGGTATGTTTGAATTAGACATTGAAAGATATCATTATGAGTTTTTGTCTTCCTCATAAACGATATCATTGTAAATATTTTATAACCAGTGGCGTATCTAGGCATTCTGGCGCCCGGGCCAAACTGTCAAATCTGCCCCCCCCCCCCAGCCCAAACTCAGATTTATGAGCGTTTTTAATTAAGAAATGATGACACTACGTGAAAATGAGTTTTGATGCACATAACCCGGGGTTGTTCGCCTAAATTTGATGAACTATGCTAAAAGCGAGGGAGCAACGGGACCGAGCGGCAAAATTTTTCCCCCTTTTCAGCCCTGAAATTGAAATCTGTCATGTAATTTACCCTTAGAAAAAAAATCCAAGGGAATACAGCGATCTAGCAATAGATTATTGATTTTTTTTTAACATTCCTATTTTGGGGGCGCAAAATGAATGAAAACCCTGAAGAAATATATTTGAGGAATTTAGCAAGGCAATTGCAAAGTAAATTTATGATTTCTTTGGAATGTTCTATACTTTCTATGCACATTCTATCCCATCTGGGGGCACCAAAGTTAACAAGCTCACAAGCTCCTGCCTTATGCGGGGGCGGGGGTCAAAGCAACTACAGTCAATTAATAGTTAATACTTTAAAAACGCCGCTGGGGCACGAAATAGCTAGATCCTGAACATTATTATGCTAGGGAGCAAAGCGACCGAGCTTTATAGAACATTTTCGCATTTCAAACCCTATAAAACACCATTTCCTACGCATTTTGTCCTTGAATAGGGCAGATAACCCTCAAATGCCCTAAAAGACCACAAATATTTTTGTATTTCTCCACCTTTTCTTTCTCTTTTTTTGCGCCCTCTTCAAGTGCCGTCAGGGGCACGTGCCCCCTCTGTCCCCCCGTAGATACGCCATTGTCTATAAGTGATGACATGTTTTTTGCGAGGAGAGATGTAGATTGATACCAAGTAAAATGAAACATCTTAATGTCTAACTTGCTTGATTTCTAGTCGCTCGATTCTTTTATTTTAACCATCTATATGCGCCACACGGCGAATATAAATGGGCCGGTTTGTATTTTTAAAGAAAACATATTAGATAAATTCTTTCCTCGAATTAGAGATTTCTTGGATAACGCTTCCGCATACATGTGAACACAGGCGTAGCCAGGATTTAATTTCGTATAGAAAAGTTGCGCGCATCTGCTCCATACGCCCCACCGAATCCCGTTTAACACGGGAAATGGACATCGAAAACAGCGTTTTTTATGAAATGACTATAATTACGCAAAATAAGTCATGTTTTTCACAAAACTTCGGACGGTTTTTGAAAGTTTAAAATGTTTTGCTTAAAATGATACCAAATTTGCTCTTTTTGACGTTCGAATTTCATCTTTTTTAGCTTCTCAATGGAGATTGTGCCATTTTCCCAATTCTGGCGAGTAGTTGGTACAATGGTTACTCGACCTTGTATGCCCAAGGAGGTGCTGGGCAAGCTTGCCTAGTACCTCCTTGGTATGCCTATGGCCCGTCTTGCCTGCATGCTGGAGTCGGTTTTGAGCCTGCAATCGATTATAAGATCGATTTTAACCAATAATTTTTTTTTGTTTGTTTTTTGTTTTAAGAATCTTTCATACTTCCTTTTTCAAAATAACATAATCTTTTCATAATAACATAATCTTTCCAAAATAACAAAATAATCATAATCAAATATTTCGAGAGATAATAATCGATTTCAGGCTTCACATCGATTGTATGTCTTAGTAGGGCGGGCCTCTGATCTCTGATAGTTGGTTGTTGCAATGTTTTTTTGTTGTTTTTTTTCTTTCTTCTTCTTATAATAATTGACCGGTGCAGATACTGGTAATCTATTTCTGATGTATGATATATATTGTTTGTATACAGTTATCAATAGTCATTTTAAGCCAATCTAAGCTTTTCTCAACAATTTTTTACGATAATTTTTGTTGTATAATTATTATTGTGTTGTGATCAAATATTATTTTAGTTTATTTAACTTTTTGAAGAATATACAAAATTACTACTCAATTGTTACAATTTCGGTGCCATTCTCTGTTATGATTATTTATTGTTTTAAACCAAAAAAAAAATGAAGGTCCAAATGTTAATTAATAAGAGTAGCACCACTGACAATTTATGTTATTAATTAACAAAAATCGTCATTCATGAGTTATATAATCGCAACCCGTTCGGTAATTTTCTGTTTATATTATATAATTTAATCGCCAATTCTCGTGCAAATCATGGATTTGTTTTTTTGTAATTTGAGCTAGCTAGCCAATTTTGTTTGAAACTCTAATTATGTGTTCTATATCTTCCACATTCTTTATTATCTCTTCGCCCCTAGTCACATTCACACACATGTACACACACACAACTCGACACATCACTACATGCACCTCTCTGCACTTGCACGCACCAAGCACTCCAGATTCATTATATTGTACTGCATACCAATTTGTTTTTCATTCATGGATATGGATGATATATTAAATGATGAACTATTTAATTCCCAGAGCAAATACTACACTGCAAAAGAATTCATTTCTACTTTTAATTCAACAAACCAAAATGGTAAACGAATTTTTTTCAGCGCAATACACATAAATATCCGAAGTTTGCAAAAGAACTTTGATACTTTCAATGAATTTTTATCTATATTAAATTCATTTCCTTTTTCTGTAATAGCTTTGACAGAGACAGAGTTACACTCAACGACCCCTCCCATATTTGATATCGAGAATTACACATTTAACCATATAGATCGCAAAAATGGTAAGGGGGGCGGTGTGGCGTTTTATATTCACAATAATCTGCATTATAAAGTGAGGCATGATATTATAATTAACGGCGTAGAAACCCTATTTATAGAAATTATTGACGATAACTATAAAAATAAAATAGTCGGTGTAATTTATAGACCACCAAACAACATAGCTGATATATTTTTAGATAAATTAGAATCATGTCTTGAAATCGTATCTCGAGAAAACAAAGACATTTACCTCATGGGTGATTTTAATATAGATCTCTCTCTACCTTACACTGCCCTTGGGCAACATTTTACTAATTTATTATTATCATTTTCTTTCAAACCTCTTATTGACAAACCTACGAGGATTACAAATACAACACATACAATCATTGACAACATTTTCTCAAACGTACTGAGTACAGATGGTAATGGAATAATATATTACGATATCTCAGACCATCTACCAATTTTCACGATATGTTCAGATAATAAACGCTTACATCAACATTCAAATAAAGAACGCATTACTCGACGAAAAGAAACCAAACGCAACATAGAGTCCCTAAAAACAGATTTGAGTACAGAAGGATGGCAAGATGTTTTTCATGAGACAAAGGCTAATAATTCATATGAAATATTTATAAACAAACTTCTTCATTATTATGATAAAAATGTGCCTCTGACAAGAGGCACATTTATTATATTGCTTCCAGCAAGAAGAAGAATAAACAACCGTGGATCACTCAAGGAATAATAAAATCAATATTTACTCGTGATAGATTATATCAAATATCACTTAAATCACCTACTTTGGCACATCAAAACAAATATAAAAAATACCGTAATAAGCTAACTTCTATTATCCGTTTAGCACGAAAATCATATTTTTCTGACAAAATTGAAAGCAATAAAGACAATAACAAAACATTGTGGCATACAATTAATGAAATGTTAGGTAAAAAAAGAGAAAATGTACAAAATGTTGAATTATTAGAGAATGGAAATTACATTAAAGACAATGGTCTTATTGCTGATGCATTTAATACATATTTTACCAATGTTGGCCCAAAATTGGCCTCAAAGATTAATACTAATGATAATGATTTTTCACAATATCTAAATAATCATACCGAGCACTCATTATTTTTTAATCCGACGAATGTTCATGAAATTTTAGAAATTGTTCGATCTCTAAGTCCTTCTAAATCTAGTGGCCATGATGGAATAAGTGTACATCTTTTAAAACAAATTATTCATTTCCTGGCTTCCCCGCTGGCACATATTTTCAATCTATCTCTTTCCCAGGGAATTTTTCCTGATTCACTAAAACTTGCCAAAATAATTCCAGTATTTAAAAAATATGACCCATGCCTTATTCCAAATTATCGCACAATCTCGTTGTTACCAAGCTTTTCTAAAATACTTGAAAAAAATTGTTTACAAACGTTTATACTCTTTTTTGGATATGAATAAACTATTAATTCCCAACCAATATGGCTTCAGAAAAAATCATTCGACTGACCACGCAATTTTACAACTGTACGACAAAATAACTGATTCATTTTCAAAAAAGGAGCACACTGTTGGGGTTTTTATGGATTTATCGAAGACATTCGATACAATGGATCATGCTATATTATTATGTAAATTAAAGACATATGGCATCAGAGGGATCGTACTTTCCTGGTTTAAGGACTACTTAGATAATAGACGTCAATATGTTAATTTCAAATCCAAATCATCTAATATATGTACTGTGAAATGTGGAGTACCACAGGGCTCAATCTTAGGGCCCTTACTGTTTTTAATATATATGAATGATATTGTCAATGCATCACCTTTACTAACATACGTTTTATTTGCAGATGATACTAACATATTTTATTCACACCAAAATTTAAACATGCTTGTTACAACTCTGAATCTAGAACTAAAGAAATTATCATTGTGGTTTAAATCCAATAAACTCTCCCTCAATATAAACAAAACAAACTTCACGTACTTTAAACACATTAATTCTACACATGTATTTCGCAATAATATTTTCATTGATGACATGCCCGTTACTGAAAAACATGAAACAAAATCTAGGTATATTGATCGACTCAAATGTAACTTGGAATAGTCACGTTCGTAACATTAGCATGTTGGTAGCAAGAGGCATAGGTATTTTATATAAATTGAAATATTATCTTTCTCAAAGATCACTATTAATGCTCTACAATTCATTTATTTTGTCACATATATCGTACTTTAACATAGTATGGGGAAATAGTAACAAAATGAATATAGACACTATCTTGCGTCTTCAAAAGAAAGCACTCCGTATCTGTTCTCATTCTCATTATTTAGCCCACACCGATCCTATATTTCATAAGTTTAAAACATTGAAAATTAACGATATTCACACCTACCAAACTGCTATATTTATGTATAAATTTTCCACCAACGCTACACCAATATCCTTTCATAATATTTTTATCTACAACAGAGATGTCCATTCCTACCCGACACGACATTCATCAGATCTTCATTTAACAAATCCAAAATTAATAATAGCTCAAAAAACGATAAGATATCATGGTCCAGATGTTTGGAACAATTTACCTCATGATATTAAACACGCCGTATCTCTTTTTTCTTTTAAAGCTTCGTTAAAGAAGTATTTGCTATCCACTTATTTGTAAACTTCTCACTTGCACACTTTTCACTTCCACACTTTTCACTTCAATCCCTTTCCTTCCCCCTTTCCCCTTCTTTTTGTAGTAAGAAATAATTTTTTTTTTCAGTTAGTGACATCGCTTTTATGATATATACATTTTATATTAATTGTGCTTTCCATGTAACCCTTTCCACTGGCTGCTATTCATTCAAGCATTTTGCTTAAGATAGCTGGCCCCTGCATTTCTGCCATTTCTACTTGTTCATTTCGATTTATAATCATGTCTTTATTCTGTTGTCATTGTTATTTAACTGTCACATTTGTAATTTGAACAATTATGTTGTATATTTATTACTATAATTGTTTGTAAATCTGTTATTTGATTTGACAATAAATGCAGAAAATCCTGCTTTGCAGGTTGTTAAAAAAAAATCAATGGCCCGCCAAATATCACTGGAGTGTGGTATCAATTTCCTTCGGACGGTTTCTGAAAATAAATATTTCAGCTCTATGTTCATGTAACAATGATTCTTATTTGTCGAGAGGAAACGGTTACACTTTTAGCATCCGGTCAGGTATAGGTATAGGTATACTGGGAGCACTACACACACGTACACCAGCATGCACTGTACAGGAGGACTCTGAGTGCGTGTGGCACTTTAAGCCCGGCGCACACTGCACGATCTGACTACGATGCGATTTTGGGAAAAGGTGTTATAACATTTGATATGAACCTTCAAACATGTAAAATCTTCGTGATCAAAGTTCCGAATAGTAGTATGAATACTAAAATCTAAATTCCGGGCTACTGCGAGCCCCCGTGTAGGAATAAAAGCGAATTCAATTCCAAATCAAAGTGAAGTCATACCAATCTTGCGATCGACTAAGATTTGAAGCCGATTTGGCCTTTACTCTAACCAGAAGAATTGCAGTTAACCAAAATTTCGATATTAGTATTCGTATCATTATTCCGAACTTCAAATGAGATAATTTCACTTTTTTAAACTTTCACATTTAATGCAAACTGCAATTTATTCGAAAATCGGGTCGCAGTCGGATCGTATAGTGTGCGCCGGGCTTATGCGCGTTTTAGGGTGGGTGCAGGGAGAGTTTTCCCCTCCCGCGCGAAGCTCTGACGTTTTACAGCAAATTTGAGAGAAAGATAACAACTTGTGGCAAACAAACTTTTAGGCGGAAAGTTACAATTCGACCCCCGACTGCTTTTCAACTACAATGTACTTGGACGCAATATTCCACTCTATGTAACAGGGGTGGGGGCAGGGAGGGGGAGTCCCCCTCCCCCCCCCCCCTCCCGCGCGAAGCGCGAAAACTCTGACGTTATACAGCAAATCTGAAAGATAACGGCTCGTACATTTTTTAGGCGGAAAGTTATTTCAACGTCCGAACTGCTTTTCATTTATTTGGACGTAATACTTCACTGTAAAAGGGATGGGTCAGGCAAGGGGGGGGGGGGGGTTCCCCCTTCCCGCGCGAAGCGCGAAAGCTCTGACGTTTAGCAAATTTGAGAAAAAGAGATAACAGCTTGTAGCAAACAATGTTTTATGCGGAAAGTTAGAGTTCGACACCCCGACTGCTTTTCAATTACTTAATTCGATGCAATATTGCACTGTATGTAACAGATGTGGGTGCAAGGAGGAGGAGTTTTCCCCTTCCCGCCGGAAAGCTCTGACGTTTTAGCACCTTCTTGTTTTAGGCGGAAAGTTAGTTCGACGCCCTGGCTGCTTTTCAGTGATTTGGATGCAATACTTCACTGTATGTAACGGGGCGGCACTGGCGTAGACAGGGGGCACCGGGGGGAAGTGAGAGAAAAGGCATAAAAAGCATATCTGGCTCTCAAAATTTGCTAAAACGTCAACGTTTTCGCGCTTTGCGCTCGGAGGGAGGAAATAACTCTCCTCTCCCCGCACCCACCCCTGTTACGGGCAGCACTTGCAGGGGGCGCAAAAAACGCAAAGGAGAGAAAGAAAAATAGGGGGAAATGAAGGAAAATCATAATTTTTACAGATCACGCACCCCCAAATCCTCAGGGTAATGCAGTAGAAATCTAGTTTTTGAAGGTTTGAAATGCGAAAATTTTCAAAAGCTGGGTCGCTTTGCTCCCTCGCATAATTATTTTCTTTCAGGATCTCGAAATTTCGCTCCCACGCAGTATATAGTTTTTAAATAGTTTAAAGGGTTCAAAAACTTTGAAATAAAGATAAAAAATTGCTTTGCTCGCTATATCATGTAAGTTTCATATGACTCCTGCTAAATATTGCGCTCCCAATATAGGATAAAGTGTATAAAGCAGCATTTGCAAAGGTTCAACTTTTGAAAGAAATCTCAACTTCAGGTCTCGTTGCTGAATTTCTCGACTCTTTCTCAAGCCTATAGTGTTTTCGTTCTGCTCCCGATTGTAGAAGTGAGTGAACAGAAAACCGTTTATGAATGTATAAAAATGGAACTTCTCTACCGCTCAACTGTTTTTTGGGGTTAAAAATTGAAAAATTTGCCGCGCGGTCGCTTTGCTCACTCGCTTCTACAAAAACGTATAAAAGTTTTGGTACTCGGGGGCGCCTAACTTCATTGTTTGCCCCGGGCGCCATAATCCCTAGATACGCCACTAGGTTCGCTCCCTCACATGTGAAATGTTTCGTCCAAATAATTGAAAAGCAGTCCTGGCGTCGAACTAACTTTACTACAAGCCGTCAAAGTTGCTAAAACGTCAGAGCTTTCGCGCTTTGCGCGGGAAGGGGGAAACTCCCCTCCCACCCCCTCCCTGCACCCACTCCTGTTAAATACAGTGCAGTATTGCGTCCAAATAACTGAAAAGCAGCCAGGGCGTCAGACTAACTTTCCACCTTAAAAAAGTATTACCAGCCGTTATATTTCTCTCAAATTTGCTGTAAAACATAAGAGCTTTAAACTTCCCCTCCCTGCACCCACCCCTCTTCACCAATTTCGCACACTTCGCGTGCCCCACAACCGCCCCCCTAAAATGAAATCCTGGCTATGCGGTTGGATCTTCCACGCCTGCCCCCCCCCCTGAAAAATCCTGCCTACGCCTGTGCAGGGCGGGTGCAGGGTGTGAGAGTTTCCCCCTCTTCGCGCGAAGCGCGAAAGCTCTGACGTTTTAGCAAATTTGAGAGAAAGATAAACAGTTCGTAGCAAACAATTTTTTTAGGCGGAAAGTTATAGTTCGACTTCCTGACTGCTTTTCAGTTATTTGGAAGTAATACTGCACTGATATGTAACAGGGGTGGGTTTCCGGGAGGGGGAGTTTCCCCCTTCCCGCGCGAAGCGCGAAAGCTCTGAGAGAAAGCTTTGAGAGAAAGATAACGCCTTGTCGCGCCTGTTTAGGCCCTTTTCTCTCACTTCCCCCGCTTTTTTGCTCTTGCTTTTTTTTAAGTGGCTGAATAGGGGGGGGGGGGGGGCATGGCCCCCGGTGCCCCCCTGTCTACGCCAGTGCATGTGAAGGAACAGTAGTTAATGTTTATATCTGTACGGAAAATTGATCATTTCATCGAGCATTCACATAACAATGAATTAATAAATTGTCATCTATTGCTTGTGCCAATAGGCTCTCACATGTATAAGCAAAGTTAAGCCGAAATCTAATTTTATGTTCGATTTCTACTATATCTCTGTGAATATGGGGTGTTTTGTCCATGCTTTGATGGGCAATTACCACAGTGAATAATTAATTAAATGACCACATAATCAAATCGTGTGTAAAATTGAACATTCAAATAAGGGCCACTGTTTCATTGATGACCCCGTTCCTAATTTCGAGAACACAAGCTTACTTATCCGAAAAAATGATGTCCAGTAAAAATATGACCCTCTAAGCCGCCTATTTCTTAAGACAATGTAAGGGTAAATAATGAGTTTAAAAATAAGTGTGGGTATTTTCTTCCTTTGGTGTAGTAGCAAAAAAAAAAGAATATTTTTCTTAATTCCCATTATGGAACACACCTAGTTGTATAGGTAGACACGTAAAAACAAGATCGAAACAAATATTTATGTCTGTTTAATCCCTTCTCATAATCCGTGCATTCCTTCTTTTCATCAGGGTGTGGCTTTGTTCTCCATAAATGGTCATTCCCCCCTGCCCCGCCTCCCCCCACCCAATTTTGCATATTTACGCCAGTGGTTTTATCTTAATTACTGGAGAAAAGTGAATTTTTAGTACTACTTAGCACACAATGCCCGGAGAGGTATCCCTATATAAAAGATGGCTAAGAGAGGATTTCCTTAACTGTTTGTTTTTTTAATAAATACAGGACATGAAAAGTAATGATAAAACTCATTCCGTCTTTCCTCCATAGATGATGAAAGTATCTTTGATGATGATGTTCCTCAGATAGTGAAGATGGTGCAATGTCTTCCACCTGACGACAGAGTTGAGTTTCGCAAGAGAATTGGAGCTCCTGTTTGCGATGGAACAGACGACAGAGGTCTCGAAGAGAAATTCAAGAAATGGAGAGACGTTATATTGAAATCATGCTCGAAAGCTGAATTATTAGAAGAATTTCAGGCACTCCGCAAATATTTGAGCATACAGAACATATCTTTTGGTAAGCCAACGAATACTTTGTTAACAAAAATATAAATTTCGATAAATGGAGAGAAAAGATCCATTGTCACCGTCTATGGTTGTGGCCAAACGGATTATGCGTGCAAGAAGCAGAACAGACTTCGGAACGGCTTTAAGGGTTTCAAAATGACTGAACACTGTCTTTCTCAGCCCGGATCCCCGGCCTTCTCCCCACGCTATAACGGTCTTTTAGCCCTGTGTTACTTTTGAAGTACGATACACGATGTGGAGGTGTCGTGGACATTATAGACTTTGTCATTTGGCCTGATACAATCTAAATTCAGGTGTAGAAAATGGATACATGGGACTCAAGTATTGCATGAATGCTGCCAACATCTTAGATCAGCTTGGCTAAAACGAGGTTATATATCGTCGGTGATATGACGAAGTGACACTAACCTCAATTCTGGGTTAGACTTTCGATTTTGAGATTTTCTCAAAAATGGATAGGGCTTACTCTGATTTACCGATTGCAAAATTTTAATTCATAATAATGACGAATTTTGGAGAAAATAAAGAAAAAAAAATTAACAAAATCCTCATTTTGCAAATCGGGATTTTTCGAACTGGCGAATATGTTTTCGTCACTTCGCCGTATCACCGACGATATATACAGTGTACATGTATTAGTACTTTGCAGGTGCACTTAGCATCCCCTGAGATGGGTATATGTAGATTATTATTAGGTCAATATTATTATCACTATTTTATTTTATTTCCATTATCATCATCATCATCATCATTATTATGTTATCAAACATTTTTAAACATTAAAGCATGAATTTGTCAAGGTTAATAAAAAAAGAAATGTAGAACCTTAGGAAAAATCAAAATGAATTTAGGCCAACGTAGAAGGAGCCCTCTCTCAGTCTTCGTCACATATTTGTGTCCGTCTTTCATTATCACCATGATTATTCAATTGTTTGTTTTGTTATAATCTGTAACTTTTAACTTTGTGTTTTATTGTACTAATGAATTCAAGGCTCTCGTTCATAAAACATTTATTTGTACTAAAGAGACCAAATCGCATAAACCGCAATGCCAATTAACTGATTGAAAGCTGCTTATGTCTTTGGCACATTACATTTCTGTGCCAATAAGCAGATCGTTTTAGCCGTTCCCCTCCCCCATTCGGGAAAAATCATATAAAGTAAAATAATACTCCATAATCATTCCATTCTAAAGTTTCATTATAATGTACTTTTGCAGATAACACATTGTCAGACGAGGAGCTAAAGAATGTTGCTCGTCATGTCAATTCTGTCGGAAAACAAAAGGAACTCTCCACTAGACTTCAGATACCCAGTATTGTCCTGGAAAAGTACCCCTTGGAGGAGCAGCTAAAGGCATGGAGAAACGCGTTTGAAAACTCAAATTGCCGTGACGTCTTGAAGAAGGCTCTCAGACATATTGGATTTACAGGTAAATCGAAAACATCCATCTATTTCAGAATATGCAAACACACATCATATTTAGAATAAAGGCTATGGGAGTATTGGTCATTATCCAATAGCATGGCATTTTTTTTCTTTTTTCTTTTTTCTTTTTTTTTTGGAGGGGAGTATTTGCCGTTTTACTTGTCAGAGCTATTGGAGACATGCAACCTCTTCCAATTGTGCGAAACAATCACGACCTGTTAACAAATGCTTTCTTTTTCTTTTCTTTCTTTATTCATATGTTTCCTTCTTTTTATTTTTATACCCCCGCCAAACGAAGTTTGAAGGGGGTATATAGGAATCAGTCGATGGTTGGGCGGTCGGTCGGTCCGTTGCAAATCTTGCGGATCGAACTACTTCCTCAGTTTTTGACCGAAAGTCATGAAATTTGGTACACACATTGGTCTTGGTGGGAAGATGTGCAAGACATATTTTTCGGATGAGTCGGAATCTGCGTTGCCATGGTAACGGCATATTTATGGCAGAAAATCAAGGAAACACCTTGCGGATCGAACTACTTCCTCAGTTTTTGACCGAAAGTCATGAAATTTGGTACACACATTGGTCTTGATGGGAAGATGTGCAAGACATATTTTTCGGATGAGTCGGAATCTGCGTTGCCATGGTAACGGCATATTTATGGCAGAAAATCAAGGAAACACATTGCGGATCAAACTACTTCCTCAGTTTTTGACCGAAAGTCATGAAATTTGGTACACACATTGGTCTTGGTGGGAAGATGTGCAAGACATATTTTTCGGATGAGTCGGAATCTGCGTTGCCATGGTAACGGCATATTTATGGCAGAAAATCAAGGAAACGCCTTGCGGATCGAACTACTTCCTCAGTTTTTGACCGAAAGACATGAAATTTGGTACACACATTGGTCTTACTGGGAAGATGTGTACAACATATTTTTTTGATGTGTCGGAAGCTGCGTTGCCATGGAAACGGCATATCTATGGCAGTAAATCAGGGAAAAATCTTGCGGATCGAACTACTTCCTCAGTTTTCGACCAAAAGTCAAGAAAGGCTGTTGTCATGGGGCGGGGGTATTAATCATCATCTTCAGTGATATTTCTAGTTTATTTTCAGAGATCTTTGAGACTAATTTTGTGCCCCTATATTCTTACCCTTCTTACCCATAAAAGGGATTTATATCGATGCCTTATGGACCATACATGCAAATATTAAATGAGGGAGGAAGGTATCTATTTAATCTTTTCCCGATTTTACCGAAATATATAGTAATCTGTTTCTATAATGATCTTTATCCACTCGAGTCATGATTAATTCACATTTCAATGGGTATAATCAAACTACATTTTCCCTATCATACAGTAATTATGCCAGTGGTGGATCCTAGGAAGCGAGGGGCAAAGTATACGGTTCTCGCTCTTGTAAACCAATACAATTCCATAGGGGAAGATGGGCTCAGAGTCCTCTAAAATTTCTGTAATGACACTTCATATATATATATATATATATGTACCGACCCCTACTATTCTGAATGTGTCAAACACATTATAGGAGACAGTAAAATGAATAAAAATATCATTCCTTGGAACATTGCTCCCAACCTCTAAATATAGTGTGTCTTCAAATTTGTTCTTTAACAAACTATATGTAACCCCTCGTAACTTAATCAAACGTAACGTAATGCATTAAATTATGTAATGTGAAATTTGATTTTAAAAAAATATATTATGTGTTTACTACTCAGTTGTGTTTAATTTCTTCTTGAATAAAGAATCTTGCTTGTCATGAGCTTTTCATAATATTTTTTCTTAATTATTCTTGTTGCAATAGATACAGTAGTTTAATCGGAATGTTATCTTATCATTTTCCTTTTTTCATATGTTATTCCCCTCACAAAGCATGCATTGCTAATCCGATTGCCACAAAATATGTGCACCAAGCAGAGTTGACTCGCATTGCATTCAACTTGTTGATGGAAGATGTTCATCAGATGACGAAATATTTAGGTATTGACCAGTGCACAATAAAGAAGTTCATTCGACCGATGTGGAATCACGGTGAAGTTGGTGGCTGCACAAAGGAGCTACTGCTTGAACACATTGCAATGGATCGTCGCAATTTCTGTAAAGCTCTTAGAAACTGTGGATTCGTCAATGTCGCTCTTTCAACGTACTTTGGTAAGATATCTTTAAATACACGAATGGGAAGATGTTACCGAAAAGGCTCAAGTGCATGTAGGTCGATGAACAAAAATTCCCAGTGCGGTGTGCTGTCTAGCATTGCTCATTCCCTGAATGAAAGTACTAAAGTGTCACTGCTTGAGGAAAGAAATGAAGAAAGTTTGTCTCAAAGTTTCCGACTTGTGTTTTTATTACTATCGTAGCTATTTATCATGCCATCTGAAAAAAAACATGTTTAAAAGGCTCAAACCTAAGAAAAGTCTATAAATTAAACATACTGATTATGTTTTCTATCAACTGATAATCAGATTATGGCGTAAGTCTAAGTGAGCTGATGAACATCACAACCTGTGTTCCGGAAGATGAAATGGATCCCTTCCTGAAACATCTTGGTATAAACGAGAACGACGTAACAGGGAGTCGAGACAGTAAAGGGCAGATAGACAAACTCCAGCTGATGAGACTATGGAAACATCAGATCCGGCCTGTCCCTTATCACTACCGATTAGAGATCGCTACGGCTCTTAGAGATACTGGACTGAACGGGCTTGCTGATGTCGTCCTATCAGGTAAGTTTCATGGTGTATATGTAAGTAAACTTTTATAGCATTTTGCGATCGCACGAAAGAATAATTGTTTTGGAAATACGAACACCATATAGATCCAATGGTGTTCGGGAGGGGGGGGGGGGGGGGGTGGGTGTAATGGGATTCAGGAAATAGACTTTATGATTCCTTCTTTTGTTTATACCTTTTTCTGAAGGTGAATATCAAAAGAAAGTGCCTCAACCACATGCTCTTGAAGATATCTGCAGCAGAGTAAGTCTCAACACGATGAGGAAAGGGTGCAGCGTTCTTAAACTAGGTCAAGGTGGGGACCGGAAGGCATTGACTGCACTGGTGACCAAATGGGTAAACGAGTGGATGACTAAATTTAATCCCAGTGAGACAGGCTTGTTCTCAAAGCACATGAAAGAGCGAAAAGAGATGAATGACATGCTATTCAGTAATGGGTTTCATGAGCTTGCTGAAGAAATCTTTGCATTGGAAAATGTTCAACCGTAGTCCGTTATTTGTGCGAGAGAGTCCTGGTATTAGCTCAACATTATATGTTATAGGTTTGAGCCAAAAGCTTTCAAGAGGTGACATAATTTGCGCAGTTGTGACAAACTATTACGTAAAATGTTTATGTCTTTCATAATCTCATTATCAAGCTTCGAATTGTCATAATTTCCGTAAGGTTATATCGAAATCATAACTCTCAGTAAGACATGTATTGTTGTGGTACAGATCTTTTGATAGGATTGTTTCAGATAAGTTAAAGTGTACCAGTCACCTAAAAAAATAATTTTTGTACAGCTAGAATATAAAAACCTACCTCAAAACACTTTACCTGGCCTTTACAGTTAAATGGTATGAATAAAAGTTAGGAAAACATACTCCTCCCCAAAAAAAAATTGCGCGGAACCGATTGCGGAGTAGGGTTCCGTGTGGGCGCTCTATGTCTCCTCGCAAGTCGCTGTATTGTTTATTGGGAGTGTATTTCAACTTGCAATATCTCTTTTTAGCATCAAATTTGGAGTTCATATTTGAATATAGCATCGAAATAGAACCCCTAACATACATTACCTAGGGGGCAAAGCAGGTTTTTGAGACACGGGCTGTTGAAAGAGCTTGTTGGGTATCAGCTTGTTCGGAGGACCACCCTGCACAACTTCCAAGTGGACTACCTCAGAAATACGCTGCTGAAAAAACAATGGCGGTCATTTTTTCCAAAATTTTCGCCATGTATTACTACAATTGACACGTTTGAATATAACTTTATTATAAACTTTCAAACACCATGTTTGAGCCATAAAATTGAAAAAGATTAAATTCCCCACAACATGGTACATTTGATTGTCTATGTGATGATGTACATAACAATTGTGGGCATAACATGTGAATTTTTATCATTTTCCCCAAAATATGAATTGCACCAAATTACATTTTTCTCCATATTTCTGATGCCTTTGTGACTAATAACTTGAAACTTTCTTTAAAACTGCCCATACATATGGTCAATTACAAAATTACAAGTTCACTGCTTTTCTGGCAAAAAAGTTACAGCGTTCTAAATTTTACGCTTTGATATTTGCTTAAGAGTGAAAACTTGGTTGCTAAGGGCTGCCTTTTCCCTAGCAACGGTGTCATTGTGAGGTGTACAATCAAATATTCCACTGTTAATTGCTATCGGCATGCAGATGAATAAATTAATACCGAGTGTGATGTCAGATACTGCATTCATATCATATTTTATTGATAAATAACTCTAGCAACGGATGATATTACAGAAACCAGTACAGACAATTGGTCCAATAATAGATCTGATTTCAAGTGACAGTTATAACTTGCACCCCACACCC
Source organism: Heliocidaris erythrogramma (assembly GCA_025617745.1). Classification (NCBI taxonomy): domain Eukaryota; kingdom Metazoa; phylum Echinodermata; class Echinoidea; order Camarodonta; family Echinometridae; genus Heliocidaris; species Heliocidaris erythrogramma. The sequence continues at coordinate 19,914,213 of CM046857.1, read as the reverse complement.
CTCCTTTGCCATGTTGTGTACCCCCGGTTAAAATTTAAACCATCAGACGTGTAGATACTGGACGGTTTTTGGCAGGGGCATCCACGACCATTCTAAATGGGGAGGGAGGGGGATATGCAACCAAATTTGCTGACAAGGTAGCTGAAATTTTGATTTTCAAACAAGCCAAAATAATAAAGGTCAAAAGATGTGCCGACAAAAACTGGACAGTGTTAAAAAAAACCCAGCAGAATGGTTAAAGAAGAAACTTTTCACAATCTCTACCCATGCTGCTCCCACTGCTTATTAACCCTAATAAATTTCCTTAAGTAGAATTGGATTGAGAATAATCTAAAATGATTCAATTTAAATATTGTAAGTGGTCAAGATTAATCTCCCAATTACTTTGTATTTCATAATAATTCCCTTGGCACCAATGTCTTCTTTTGAACTGGGGTGAGTGTAGAGGTATAGGCAAGGACACTTTATGGCGGGGGAATGCGAGGATTTGGCTCCAAGTGCTGAACCCAGCCACTATATCTAAAAGTTTTTTTTAGTGTAATGCTGTTTATTATTTGAATCCAACTCTCATTTGGGCCTAAACAAACTTCAAATGGGAAAGGGTGGCAAGAAGGGTAAAGCATTAGATTTTAATGAAATGTCAAGGCATTCCCATTTATTTATTGCTGTGCACCAAAGTCTCTCGCTTTTAACTCGGGGAGGAGGGGGGGGGGGGGGGTGCGTTGGCATGGAAAGCTCACGCAGGGGCGGATCTATAGGGACTTGGGGCCCAGGCCAAACAATAAAACTGTACCCCCGCCAAAAAAAAAATAGAAATGAAAATAGATAAAATAAATTTTAACAAAATAAATAAATAAAAAAGTGTAACCTAAAAAATACAAACCAGGTAAATACCGCTTTTAAACAAAACAAAAATATGACACTACACCCACCCGATGACATAAATTTGTATGCACTTATTAAACCAGATATTGGTAGCTGAATTTCGAGGAAAAAAAACTATACAAGCGAGGGGATACAGCAATTGAGCAGTAGATCTTTTGTATTTTCACCCCTCAAAACCAAAAATATGAAATAATATTTACCCTAAATAAACCGCACATCAGAGATTCTTTCACATTTTGAACTTAAAAACCTCTATCCTATTCACCGCTTCCAAAATTCAGGGCGCAAAAGTCCTGGAATTTAGCAAAGCAACCTAAAGTTAGGATTTCTTTTGAATGTTGAACCTTTTAAAATGCGGTTCATGTACTCTTTCATATAACACATTTAACAAGATCCTGATATAACTTATATGCAAGGGAGCAAAGCAACCCCAGTTAGAAACTTGAATTTTGAACCCCCTTAAAACGCTAATTATCCACTATTTCCTATAAAATTAAGACATTTGCGAGAGCTTTAGAAAGTTTTTGCATTTTTAGCCATTTAAAAACTTTATTCTTATTCACTCTACCCATTACCCACTCTAACATGTGTTTTTTCTTCCTTTTCTCCCTTTCGCTTTATCTTGAAACTAACTTGACACTATATTATGTGTTTTGGGTATGCTTTAAATTGTTTGTGGAGGCTTCTCATCGATTACCAGGCACATTGATATCATAGCAATGGGGGCGAAATAAGGATATGGCACGGAAGGGATGTGGGGTGCAAGTTCTGAACTTAAACGTAAATCATTAGTCATGACGAAAACTTAAAACCAAGTCTCATATTATATATTAATGGACAAATAGTCTGTATTGGTTTCTGTAATATCTTAAGTTGGCTATGGGAACATTTACATCATCATAACCATAGCTATAATAAAGAGTTATTTATCAATAAAATATGATAAAACTGCATTGTGTGACATCACACTCGGTATTAAAATATTAATCTGTAATTAAAAGTGAAATATTTTATTCTACACCTCACAATGACACCGTTGACTAAGAAAGAAGAAGGCATCCCTTAGCAACCAAGTTTTCACTCTTAAGCCAATATCAAAGTTTAAACTTTAGAAAGCTTTAACTTTTTGCCAGAAAAGCAGTGAAACTTGTCATTTTCATAGAGTATTAACCATAATGGGCAGTTTTTAAGAAAGTTTCAAGTCAATAGTCACAAAGGCATTATAAATATGGAGAAAATGTAATTTGGTGCAATTCACATTTAGGGTAACGTGATAAAGATTTACATATTTGGCCAAAAAATGTTGTGTAAATTCTTTTCAATTTGATGCCTCAAACATGGTATTTGAAGATTTTATTGAAAAAGTTATATTCGAAATTGTCAATTCTAAGTAAGCGACCATTTTGAAAAATGGCCGCCATTTATGTTTTCAGCAGCGTATTTCTGAGGTAGTCCACCTGGAAGTTGTGCAGGGTGGTTCCCCAAACAAGTCGATACCCAACAACCTTTTGCAACAGCCTCCCCCCCCCCCCCCATGGGGTTTTGCCCCTAGGTATACAGAGCAAAATATTTTTTGGTGATTGGTACACTTTTAGTATTAGTGATGTGATGTACTATTTATCAAGTATTCGAACATTTAATTACTGCCTTTTAAAGAATTATTATTGTAAAGGAAATTATGTTTATTTCTCTATACCCTGAAATGAATTATGAATAAAAATACTTTGCATTAAGTTTGATATTATAGCCAAAGTTCTCTCTTTTACCGTAAAACCATAATCGAGCCGTGTCTCATTCGCAAACTGTAGAGTTCTGATCTTGAAATCAAATAGATAATGTAATTATTTTCTTCACTACATCGTGTTGTATCTCATGTCAATGGTTCCTTCAATGTTAAAGCTACTATTCAAGTTTTTTTTTTGCCACGTTAAGCCCAGCTCACACCAGGTGCCATTTCGAATGCGCCATTACCTGCGCTAATTGAGCCTACAAAGAGAATGAACAGATAAGCAAGTTATTAAATGTGTTGTTTCCACTTTCCATCTTGCAATCAATTCACTTTTAAAACTCATTTATGACTTGCAAGAGACCGTACAAGTCACATACGTGATCCTAAAGTCAGACTCGTGTGAGCCGGGCTTTAGATATCGAACAAGAAATTTGACTTTAATACTGAAGAAACTGACATGATATCCCTTGTTTCAGCACAGGAAAGCAGACGCCATCAAACCCACCATAAGAACACCATAATGGAAAAAAATTATTTTATAATGGATTATTGGTAATGACTTGTGTGAACTAAGTCCGAATTATAACGCTACTTTATTTATTTATTTATTATTTTTTTTTTTTAATTTTTTTTTTTTTTTTGGGGGGGGGGGGGGAGGTCGTGTCACATTTTGTCTGCTTTTTGAAGATTTTACCGGATTTGACCTTAAAGAATTTAAAAAAAAACCTGAAAGCACCATTCATTTCACCTAATGATGGAAAATACATCCTGTAAAAATAACATGCGTAATCAAAATATTCCACGTCTATTGGATATGTAGACGTTTGCCTAATTCATTTCTTTTTCAAGAAAATATCTTAATCAGTTAGTAGTAGATGAGTAACGAATGTCAGGCTAGCTTATACACAGCCCCACATGTACTTTATCATAAGGCATGGAAAAGGTTTTATTAATTTTTAGGCCTGAAATGAAACAAATAAGACAATGTAACAACTTTCAGTCTTTGTATAAATATTATTTTCCTTTGACTTAAATGCATGTCACTGTGAATCTTGTATAGTATTCGTTTATATATTCAATATAAAAAATGTGACGTGGGCATGATATATTTTAAAGTAGAACACTGATGATTTTAAATATTGGCTTAATACTTATTATTGCATAGATGGCATAAATTAAACAAGGTTATCCAAATTTAAAGCTTGGAAACATTTGAATTAATGATTATTATCAATTATAAAACGGTAAAATACAGCCCCCGATATAGCAGCTGAAAAGCTCCTTGAACGCTGCTGAGATGTGTGACGACACAAGAGGGCGAGTCCTGTCTAAGCAGACGATGTCCCATAACATTATACACATTTTTCAGTGCCTGTTTTGTCATCTCCTCTTCACTTATTTCTCTTACTTGACTAGCGTCAGTCTTAATGTTAGTCTGTTGCCTCACTCTTAACTTCGTGTATGGTATTATTTTGATGAATAATGCAGCGTTAAAAAAATAAAGGAATCAGTCACTTGTAAACAAAATAAGACGCCATTGTATTTTCAGCTGCTTGCACCGCGGCATGTTCGGCGTTTCAAGAGGGAACGAATACCATCCAGCTATTATTCGCAGGGCTTTTCAATTTGAAAATGGGGTTTATTTCATTGATCATTGACCCTTCTCCTGTGTATTTACAATCAAACGGTTTTAGTTATCAGAATCAGTTCACTTTCCCTTTTAGAATGGTGTGAAATAAGGTCATGTTTAAATGTACCAAACTCTTTATAATTTGATAAATAATTGCATTGCAATTACGTTCATTCATTATAGGACGTCGTCTGCTTAAGCAGGATCGATCCCTCGTATGACGACATCAAAAACATCGCTATATTTCTGGCGAATCCTCGGATATTCCACATGCTGAGAAGAGCTTTTATTTATGTTGTTTTATAATCATCATATACGCAGTTGACATAAAACTCATACGATTGCCATCTGTAAGCTTCCCAATTTCTAGTGATACATTAATTGCCATATTTGTGATTTTCTTGAGTGTTCTACTTTAATCATGGAAGGTTGTAACAAATAACACAAATGTTGATGACAGGCTGTATGATCTTCACCCAGATTTCTTCTTTGTACAGGTAAAGAAAGGTGATGTATTTATCAGCTGTGTTAGAATATTTGTTATTAGATGAAGATGTAATTACTTGATATGAAAGTGTATAGGGGGTGTCGACAATTTTTTTTCGCTAGACCTGCAACATTCGCTCAGTGGGGGTGGGGGGGGGGGGGTTATGGGGTTCCGGTTTCCCTCCATAATTCCCTGACAAGCAAAAAAAAAAAAAAAAAAGTCATTCTAAACTTGATATGAAAGTGTATAGTGGGTGTATAGGGGGTGTCGACAATTTTTTTTCGCTAGACCTGCAACATTCGCTCAGTGGGGGTGGAGGGGGGGGGGGGGGGGGTTATGGGGTTCCGGTTTCCCTCCATATTCCCTGACAAGCCAAAAAAAAAAAAAAAAGTCATTCTAAACGGGGGGGGGGGGGGGGGGGGGGGGGGGCAAATCGAGAAAATGCCGGGTCGCCTATGGTCAAAATGCATACTTTTCTTCCAAAGGCGGGGGGGGGGCACGGGCCGGAAGTGCCCCCCTGGATCCGCCAATGGACCCAACGACGATGCAAGCCGCAAAGCGGCGATGTCCGTTCTGAATGAAGACATTAGGTAAAATCTTGTTTCTTTTCTTATTAACATACTATGTAATTCTCATACATCTATTATCTGTGTCGTTATCATATCTAAAAGTCCCTTGCATGTAGCAGTGTTGTAGTCAATGCCGGCCTCGAGGCCAACTTTGGAGGTTTCGGCTGCGGCTTCTGTCCGAGTCACCTGTAAATAATATGTTTGGAAAGGTAGTAACTTTCGACGACCTCGGAAATTTTGGACTCGACTACAACACCTCCCTCTACTAATGTACCTCGTTAAATATGTCTGTTAATTTCTCTGTACGCCGTGTACATGTGTTCGTTGCTAAGTCATGTGACGTAATAGCCCTGCATCAGCTCATCAATAATAAAACATGACCTGGGCTCTTCTCTTATTCCTCGTACAATTGTACATGTAAATATAGCACTACATATTTCCTTGTTGATATAATGATTATTAATAAAGTCGTACTGAAGGAAAAAATTGAAATTGTTGTAGTATATGGTTATAATAGTGACTACTTGTATAGCGCACAAGTCCACCTTTCGGTCCCATGGCGCTTTAATAGAGAAAAATACATACACAATTCTCCTAAATTAAAGTATTGCAATAATTACAGCGAAAAGAACAAATACGTTTTCAGTTGTGATTTGAATGTTTCTGTTGACGACAGTTGGCGTAATTGTAGAGGGAGTTCATTCCAGAGTTTCGGACCCATAGCCGAAGCATGTTTTGTTCTAGGTGTACATGGTGTATGAAGCAACAGTTTGATGACGAGCGAAGACTTCGTGTGCGGAACGTCTTGGAAAGTCTTGGAAAATGGAGGGACTTAATGGGGGGGGGGGGGGGGGGGGGCTGCGTGTATAACCAAATTTTTGCACTGCCATAAGTTTGCACGTGTTTACTGAAAAAAGTTGGGGGAGGCTGTAGCCCCCCAGCCCCCCCCCCCCCCCGGTTCCGCGGTCCCTGGTGTGGGATTGTATTTGGAAATAGAGTTGCGCTGGTATGTGGGGGAAAGAGAGTAAACTGAACGATGTACTAATAACAGAATTTTAAAGATAATCCTTTTGTCAACTGGTAACCAATGAAGAGAACGGAGAATTGTATTTTTTAGTGAATCTTAATAGGCGGGCTGCGGAATTTTGTAGTCGTTGAAATTTGACGACATCTTTTTTTTTATGTCACATATGCTTTAAGCCGTATCCGGACACCTACCCCCTGGACAACCACCCCCCGGATAACCACCCCTAGGATAACCACCCTCTAGGACAACTACCCCCTAGGGCAACCACCCTCTAGGACGACTACCCCCCTAGGACAAGTACCCCCCGGATAACTACCCCCCAGACAACTACCCCTAGGACAACCACCCTCTAGGACAACTACCCCCTGGATAACTACCCCCAGACAACTACCCCTAGGACAACTACCCCGGACAACTCCCCCGGACAACCAACACCTAGGAAAACTACCCCAGGACAACTACCCCGGACAACCACCCCTAGGAAAACTACCCCAGGACAACTACCCCCCGGACAACTACCCCCCGGACAACTACCCCCCGGACAACCACCCCCTGGACAACCACCTCTGGACAACTACCCCCCCCCCCCAGACAACTACCCCTACGACAACTACCCCCAGGACAACCACCCCGTACGACAACTACCCCTGGACAACTACCCCCCCCCCCCCCGACAACTACCCCCTAAGACAACTACCCCCAGGACAACTACCCCCAGACAACGACCCTCTAGGACAATTACCCCAGACGCGTATTTTTTTCTGTAAGGATTTGCGCCACTGACAAGAAAGGGCAGTATTTGAGCGTCAAGAAGCCCCGTTTTGGAGACTTTATTTCTACTTTATTTCAGTAAAAGAAAATTTTGTCAATGATACTTTCCTAAATTCTAACACCCCTTAGCCTGCCGAGGCTCGAACTCGTGATTCCTTCATGACGAGCACAACGTGAATCCGAATGCGCCACACAAGGAACTTCGTGACTGGTTCGCTCATTTTATTATATCCCTACAGTTTGTCCAGTCTTGACGTAATAAACCGTATTGTCACCCCTCTTGACGCTCAAATACTGCCCTCTCTCGTCGGGTGGCTCAAGTCCTGACAGAAAAAATATAGCCCCGGACAACTACCCCAGGACAACCACCCTCTAGGAAAAGTACCCCAAATTGGACTTAACATCACGCTTGCTCGCCAAAATAGAATTAATGTGGCCTTTAGCAAAATTTCTGCCCGGACCTGCAACAATAAAGCCCAGATAATATACCAAATTTTATTAAAAGAGAAGTGTTTGTTTTCACTCATGCTTGCTCGCTTAATTGTTCCTCCTCCAACTTCCAACAATAAAACTTAGTTTATCACATTAAAAAAAAAAAAACTAGTTTATATATACTATCATTTAAAAAGAATTGTTTGATTTTGTTTTTTTGTTTGTTGTTGTTTTTTGGTGTTTTTTCTTCAATGCATGAACGCAGGTATTCCATGTGCATTAACAAATATTCCAGCCGTTTGTCCACCACCACCACCCCTCTCCCTCACGCACTCTACAATTATGCAACTCGTTACAAAGCTACCAGCCAATCGAGTATTAAAGGAAACTAGCATTGTGGTTGGTCGATTTAAAAAAAATAGTATGGGGTATAATGGATGAGATGGATGAGAAATTCAACTGTACAATGCACCATCAAACACCGAGTTTAAACACCAACTTTTAAAACCAAAAATGTAATACCAGGGGAAATCTCTCCCCCCCCCCCCCCCCCCCCTCTCCTGTAAGGATTTGCGCCACTGACAAGAAAGGGCAGTATTTGAGCGTCAAGAAGGCCCGTTTTGGAGACTTTGAGACTACAACTTTAAGACTTGTATTTTCTCTCAGTTTCACCTTACTTTATTTCAGCAAAAGAAAATTTTGTCAATGATACTTTCCTAAATTCTAACACCCCTTAGCCTGCCGAGGCTCGAACTCGTGATTCCTTCATGACGAGCACAACGTGAATCCGAATGCGCCACACAAGGAACTTCGTGACTGGTTCGCTCATTTTATTATATCCCTACAATTTGTTTTTCATGAATATTCATGCGACCAGTCTTGACGGAATAAAAAAATATAGCCCCCCCCCCCCGGACAACTACCCCAGGACAACCACCCTCTAGGAAAAGTACCCCAAATTGGACTTAACATCACATTGAACAAGATTGTGCGCGTTCGCTACGCTCGCTCGCCAAAATAGAATTAATATGGCCTTTAGCAAAATTTCTGCCGGACCTGCAACAATAAAGCCCAGATAATATACCAAATTTTATTAAAAGAGAAGTGTTTGTTTTCGCTCATGCTTGCTCGCTTAATTGTTCCTCCTCCAACTTCCAACAATAAAACTTTATCACATTAAAAAAAAAAAAAAAATAATAATTATATATACTATCATTTAAAAAGAATTTTTTTTTGTTTGTTTGTTTGTTTTTTCTTCAATGCATGAAGGCAGATATTCCCATGTGCAATATCAACTCTCTATTAGATGTTTTGCATGATCAACAATTGAGGGGGGGGGGGGTGGCGGAAAGGAAAACAAATATTCCAGCCGTTTGTCACACACCCCCACCCCCTCTCCCTCACGCACTCTACAATTATGCAACTCGTTACAAAGCTACCAGCCAATCGAGTATTAAAGGAAACTAGCATTGTGGTTGGTCGATTTAAAAAAAATAGTATGGGGTATAATGGATGAGATGGATGAGAAATTCAACTGTACAATGCACCATCAAACACCCAACTTTTAAAACCAAAAATGTAATACCAGGGGAAATCTCCCCCCCCCCCCCCCCCCCGTGATCATGGGTATAGACACATTTAACTCACGTGGTGAGGTGAATTTTATCATAATAATGCACCAAAATCCTATTTATAACCAGATTTCCAAAACGGATACTCATTATATCCTTACTGATTGTTGGTCACCCCCCCCCCTCCACGTCCTCCCGTGGCCGAAATCAGTTTAAATGCCATCGAGTACCTGGGAGTTGTAATTGTTTGGGGGGATAATTGACCTACATGCCATGGGTGAGAGTATGTTGGTTGTTGTCCGATTAATAATTACCCTAAGTCGTTAATGTCCCGGTGGTAGTTACCTTAGGTGGAATTTGTCAAGAAGATGTCCTAAAGAGTGGATGCCCTAAGGGGTAGTTGTCTCGGGGTAGTTGTCCGGAGGGGGGGGGGGGCGATTTTCGTTTTACACCGTAGCGTAGGCAATTTCGCGAAAAAAATCATACAAGTGCTCTGGTGAAAGAGTCTAAGTCGTCAGCGCACATCCTGTAAAACTACTTTATGCAAGTTGAAGGTAAAACAAAGAAAGAAATAAGGAAAGGGAGATGATAGATGGACGGAAAAACAAAGAGATACATAAGGAATGAGAAGAGGATATATGGAAGGAAAGTAAGGTAGTTGTCCTAGGGGGTGGTTGTCCGGGGGGTAGTTGTCCGGGGGGTAGTTGTCTTGGGGGTAGTTGTCCTAGGGGGTGGTTGTGCGGGGGGTAGTTGTCCCGGGGTAGTTGTCCTACGGGGTAGTTGTCCTAGGGGGTAGTTGTCTGGGGGTAGTTATCCGGGGTATTTGTCCTAGAGGGTGGTTGTCCTAGGGGGTAGTTGTCTGGGGGGTAGTTATCCGGGGGTACTTGTCCTAGGGGGATAGTCGTCCTAGAGGGTGGTTGCCTAGGGGGTAGTTGTCCTAGGGGGTAGTTGTCCTAGAGGGTGGTTATCCTAGGGGTGGTTATCCGGGGGTGGTTGTCCAGGGGGTAGGAGTCCTAGAACCGCTTTAAGCGTCTGTTATGGCGTCCCGAACGCTAGACCAGTGTTTGTTGGGAATTTTTGCCTCCTTTTATTGCACTGGTCTTTAAGGGCGAGTCAATTAGAATTACATTTCATGATAATATCAAAGTATTGTGTCAATATTGCTAGAAATCGCATTTACTTTTTATTAAAAAGATCTGTGTACTTCTCTAAGCTTCGTTGAAATTGCCTAAATCGCACGTTTATCAGCTAGTCTGTCACGCCCCTCGAAAAATAGGGCCCAGTCACGTGCCTTGTCAGGTGACCTGTGACGTACCATCGGGAACATCTAGCTAGCGGACGACGCTTGTCTGTGTATATCCAGTGCAGGGAATTTTGGATAGGCATGATAGGAGTGCATATCTCAAGAAAATGACGCGGAGATGTGTTGTTGCTGGGTGTTGCTGGGTGCAGCAAAGGCACCAGCGATGGTGTCAGTCTGCACACCTTTCCTAAAGGTGATGCAACTCGAAAAATTTGGATTTCAAGGATCAAGCTGACGCGAGCTAGCTCAGTGGGATGGCCCTTCCGCTCACAGTACTGACTACTGTTTGCAGTGACCACTTCAGGGAGGAGGACTTCGATAGTCAGGCCCTCAGGCCAGGGGCTGTATGACCAGCTAGGATTTGCGCCCAAGAATAAAATGCTGCGGCCGACAGCTATCCCTGTCATCAGACTGGGAACTGAGGGCTGTGGAACTGGAAGCCAAACACAGGGAGCTAAAAAAACAAGAGTCGGTCTGCAGTTCTGAAGCTGGAGTCACTGGAGAAAAAGAGGGTAGGTCTACCGTACCGTACCGTAGAGCCGGGGGGGGGGGGGGCACTCAACCTGTTTTTGGATGTGGGTGTGCCGCTGCCAATCTCAAAACAGGGGCTAAGGAGCTAAATGGTTAATTGAGGAAGCTCATTTTTGAGGGTCTAAGGAGAGAACGGGCTCATGGGCAGAGCTAATTTTAGCTGCTCGCGATCTCACTACTCTGGTACACATGCGGTGCATGAACTGAGTCAGCGGTCGCAGCGCTGTTTTTAACGCTGTACATGCCGCGCCACTGCACTGGCTCGATGTCGCATGCAGATTGATCTCGCTGAGCCGCCGCTAGCACTAGTAATACCGCGTTCAGTTAGGGGGCACTAGGTCGCCCAGCTCCCCGCTGCGCTGGCCTGGGAGGCTAGGGAGCGACCGTTCCCGGACAATGGGCTGTGCGCATTGTTTTCTCATATTCTAGGGAGCTAGTCGGAAGCCAATCGAGGTGCGGTTAGTGAAAATCTGAAAATCGCATATCATGGGAGCGACCCGAGAAGGTTGAAAATGGGGGACGTCACAGCGGCACATACATGTGTGACATATATATGTGAGTGCCCCCCCCCCCCCCCCCCGGGAGGCAGCTAGCTTGCAGCACACGATTTTGCTGTAATTGTTGTAATATATTTAGACTTTCATCCAGTCTTTCAGTGTACTTGGTTGTTATCATAAGCACGCACACAAAGATTCGCAAGGTACGGTCAGCAGTAAAGCGACTGTCCACACGTCTACTTGTCTGTAAAATATTACGTTTTTCCAAAACATAAACCTAATCCAAAAGAGGAATTATCATGGGTAAAGTGTTTGAAAAAATGCCAGACTTGTCATTTGACCTCTACTAAAATGTCTAAACAACCTATTCAAATCCTTTTGGGGGACTTAAAGATTGTCGAAATTGTATAAATAGTGATATGAAAATGGATAAATTATCATTCATTTACATTGCCAACATATTAGTCAACCTTAGGGGCTTCGCGGGGGACTTCCCGATGCTACGTCAAATCGCTCTAGCCAATCAGCTGTCAATTTTTGGGGGCGTTCCCAAATTAGTGAGTTTTTTGACCAATTTCTTGTTACTGGGCAATTTTTTTTCTGTAAAAATGTCAGAATTGTGTCATTGGACCTATGTACTACATTTTTAGCCCCAATGTTGATTCTAATTGACTCGCCCTTTAAAGGTTGAATTTGAAGGCAATGATTTATGGGGAGAAAAAAATACATTTAGTGTTTTTTTTTTATTTATTAAATTTTTTTAATTTTTTTAATTATTCAAATCATTTCTTGGTACTACAAAATTTAAGTATGGCACGAAAAAGAGACGTGATAACGAAGCTTCTCGACCTGCACTCATCAGGTTATCACGCAGGTATATAACAAATTGCTTGAAATCAACTATATTATACTCGATGAACCCGGACGCAACCCAGACGCCGTAATGTCAGACCAATCACAAAGCTTGGACGAACTCCTTTTGTCTGCACAGAAGGGGTTCGCGCGATTGAATCTAGGCGACTTCCAGAAAGCGTAAATGCGCTGAGCTTCTGGCCCGGGACATAATTGAGAATTGATCGCATTTCGCTATCTTTGGTCTGTTAGCGTGCATTTCAGATTTGCAGGCACGGACGGGCTGCATGCGCTGATTGGTTGTACGGTTCCGAATAGTCGAGGGGACGTGTTGTTTAATGCGATCAGCCAACCGCTGAGAAGTTTTTAATTATTATTATTATTATTTTTTATTCATTTATTTATTGTTATTATTTTATGTTTTTTTTTTTTTTTTTTTTTTTTTTGGGGGGGGGGGGGGTAACCTCGCTAGCCATAAGGACTGCTATTCATAAGGACCACTTATTCATGAGGACCGCTATCCGTAACGTGTGTTAAATGAATAGCGGTCCTTATGAACAGCGAGCGAACCCCATTTTTTAATCTGAAAAGCGATTCTAGGACAACTACCCCCGGACAATTACCTCCGAGGAATAATTACCCGACATAAAATGATTACTCTGATACACAGCCCCCCCCCCCCCCTCCCGAACAAACTTTGATCCCCCTGGAGAATTACCCCCCCCCCCCCTTTACCGATTTCCCGGAATCCGGGGGGGGGGGGTTGTGCAGGGAGTAGGTGTTCTGGGGGGTAGTTGTCCTGGGGGTAATTGTCCTAAGGGTTAGTTGTCCTAAGGGTTAATTGTCCCGGGGGTAGTTGTCCAGATACGCTGAAAATCGGAATATATCTCAGCCGCTGAAGTGTAGCCCGCACAATGATTGACAATGACAAAGTTCAGGGAGTTTGAATATTGGTATTGGGCTTTTAATAATAGGATGGAGTTCAGGATTTAGATCAGGATTTGGATAATGATTTAGATATGACTGAGATTTAAATGAATTTTGATGTGGTGACATTATTCTAGCACCTATCAGGGGCGGATCCAGGATTTAGTATAAGGGGGGGGGGGGCACACAAATGCAGATTTGTCAACTTTTGGAAAAGGTAGACCCGTATGTCTTACCAGCTTCTCGAAAATTCGCTCAGTGGGGGGGGGGGGGGGGGGTCCAGTTTCCCTCTGACAAGTAAAAAAAAATTAATTCTAAAAAAAGGGGGGGGGGAATAATAAACAAAAGGATCCTTTATGGTCAAAATGGATACTTTTCTTCCAAAGGGGGGGGGGGGGAGCACGGGCCGGAAGTCCCCCCCCCCCTGGATCCGCCAATGCCTTCTATCATGATGGGACTAAATTGTCTCTCTCACTTGAACGAAGACTTATTTAATTTTGGAATTTTGATATTTTTGCCGGAGCGCGTTTTTTCTCTTCATTCGATAGCGGTGAGTCATCATTATGAGTGGATGATACCCCATGAGGGCAAATTAACAGAAAACTAATTAACTTAATTAGCTAATTAATGCGAGTGTGAGCTCAACTGTGGTATGCTTTATGACTAATATCCCCTAACCATCTACACTAAATCTAAATGCTGTTTAGTATAGTGTTACACTGTCATTAAATTGTCATATTTCACTGAATAGCAATCAAAAGAAAATATGAAAAATTAAACGACATTAATAATTAAAGTGGATTTTTTTTCATGAATTTAATTGGTTTTCTGATAATGGTTTGCATGTGGGAACAAACATTTTCATAAAGCATACATGTAACTTCGAAACAGATCAAAAAATGTATCAGGAGAATCGGGCAATTAATAAGGTTATTATTTTTAATGGCAAGAAAAAGTATGGGGAAACTATGAAAACCAACAAGTAAGTACCTGGGTCGTCGGTTTGTGATGTCCTTCTTTCACTATTCATTGATGTTTTTTGTTTAATAATGATGATATATATTTCCATTTTTTCAAAGAATATGATTTCCTCGTACGTTTAGGTTATATTGATAGTTATAGATTATTTTTTACATGCATGTCCTAATTATAGAGTTGTTTTTTACTGTTAAAATAATGACAGATGGGAATTTTTGTTACATATTACATTCATGTAGTTATATGTACATCAGTGTATCCTGGGTAAAGGTATTTAGGAAATCAGTTATTGGGGTTAAAATTAATGAATGAATAAATTTATTTCTTACCATTTCTAAAATAAAATTATGAAACATAAAATTATAGTACAAGGTATTTACAAATGTAAATGGTAATGAGAGTTCATGAAATAGCTGCAAGGGCTAATGAATATGTGGTCCTTTGAAACATGTAAATGTGATATAGGTAAAGACTACTTTAAACACGTAAAGACTTCTTATAATACGAATACTCTAACAACTAAGGTCTTCCAATAATTAGTAAGCAGAATATGTGCATGCAAAGAAACACACCCACCTTCACAGAAAATAATAACAATTAAAAAATAACAAATTTTCATTAAGTATAACCACAAATCTAGAAAAGTACAATATAGGACTATATTCAAGAATGAGTTGACTGACTTGCACAGGACGGAGTGTCCCCTTGCACTCCTCCGGGTGGTCTACTAACTTAACCCAGAGTCTTGGCGCACTTGATCTTTCCACCTTAGAGGGGGCGTCCTGGTGGCCGTTGAGGTGAAAAGTCGTTGGTGTGCATGGACCTGGAATGGCAGTCGATCCTGAGACATGCGTACAACATGCCCAAACCATTTCAATCTGCGATTGGATATTTCCTCAGTAATGGACTTGGAGATGTTTAGAGACTTTCGCACTTCCAATTCTGTTTAGAAGGTGAACTCCAGTTATCATCCGCAGGCATGGCTTCCTATCTCGGTCAGTCTTCTTTAGAGTCCAGGTTTCTGACCCCGTAGGTGGCAATAGGGCACATGAGGGCTTTATAGATCCTGACCTTCAAGGTTCTTGTGATATTTTGATTAGTCCATATTGTTGCTTCTAAGTCTGCCAAATGCCCAGGGGCTAGCTTAGTGCGTCTCCGAACATCCTCAGCGACTGAAGGGACCACACTACCCAGGAATATTAGGTTTTCAACTTTCGCTATAGGGGTGTCATTCAGTGTAATGCCATCATCACGGGTCATGATTCTGCATTTTGCTGCATTGATTTCCATACCCCATTCACTACACGCATCCTCCAACCTGTTAGTAGATATTTAGAGTTTGTCATAGATGAGTTCGAGTAGAGTAGTGTCATCTGCATAGCGAATGTTGTTGATGCGCATGTCACCCATCTGTACTCCGCTGTCTAAGTTTTTAAGATCTGTCATCACAAACTCCAGGAAGATGTTAAACAGGCTAGGGGAAAGAAAGACAGCCTTGTCGCCGACACCTGTCATAACCTGGAACCATTCTGTGATTTTTCCATTGATGATGACAGCACACTCGATCTGGTCATACATATACTTGATGAGATCAATTAGGGTTTTCTAGACTCCTATTAAGTGAATACACTTCCATAGAGCTTCCCTCCAGACAGTATCGAATGCTGCTTTAAAGTCCACAAAATTCCAATGGATTGGGATATTCCTCTTTTTGGCTTTCTCCAGCAATTGTCTGACAACAAACACAGCATCCGTGGTACCCCTGGAACTCCAGAATCCACACTGTTCTTCCGATAGGTGCTTTTCAATTGTTCCCTGAATCCTATTCAGCATGCACCATCCTGCAGAAAAAAAAATCGCCGGCACTGATAGCAGTGTTATGGCCCGGTAATTAGCAGGGTCAAGTTTATACCCTTTTTTATACATAGGGGTAGTAAGGTCTTTGCTCCACTCAACTGGTGTCCTGCCTTGATCCCAAGCAGCGTTGATGATTTTCAGTAGGAACTGTGCCATTGCGCGACCACCTGCTTTTAGTGATTCAGGTGCTATATTATCGAGTCCTGTTGCTTTGTTATATTTCAATGACTTGATTGCAGCTTCAGCTTCTTCTCTGGTAAAAGAAAATGCATTCTGAATTTCCCCAGGGGGACCAGGTAAACTTCTGATTACGGTTATGTGTTTACATAAAAAAGCTGTTAGAAACCTGTGAAACTTATAAATATCTAAGATTTCCAATGTCCCTACCTCCGCGTGGTACAAACTGGATACCTGGGTTTTGCGGCCCAGGGGACTGACAGGGGCTCTGGGTAGGGAAGGAAAACCCTAAGAACAGAACATCGTTGTACCAGGCTGGAATTTATTGGCCGCATGCCTAGTCTTTGTGCTTCGGCACACAGCCCGAAACTCCTCGGGAAATCCATCTCACATCCATGAACAAGAACTCAGTGTAATATGGCCCGAGTCCCGGTGGCCGCTACACGGCAGCAGTGCGGCAGGGGTGCGAAGAATCTGCCGGTCGACGGATTAGTTCCGCGGCTGCCATCCCTACAGGTACAAGTCACAGAAGTAGCAGAACACAACTCAAGGGAATTCCCCAGAGACATATTCAAGAATGCCGAAAGAAAAAAGATAAATACATACATTGAGATACATTACTCTTCATAATCCATTAGCATCATTTCTCAATAACTTCATACAAAACGTTTTGACGGAGGGTTTCTTTTTGGGCAGTGAATTCCCTATTTTAGAACCATATAATGAAATTGACCGCTTTTCATGCGCAGTTTTTAATTTTTTGGTAAAATGTAACTTTTACTTTTTGTCTTGTATCATACCTCTGATATAAAAACTTGAATATTTTATAGTACAGAATGGAGAGGCTGTTGATGTATAAACTTATACATGAAGATAGCTGTTAGAAACCTGTGAAACTTGTAAATATCTAAGATTTTCAATGTGAGAAATAAAGGCGCAGATAGTGTCATAAATGCACTAAAGGTGATAGCCTTATTCATTTTCTGTATAGTAAATATGCAATATGCTGTCAACAAATGAGCTATACGTACATCCCCAGACCTCAAGGCTATAGGAAATATGTGGCTGAACAAAAGAATGATGCAATAATAATAGTATGTACTGTGGAACAAAATGCCTCAGCCGATACATAATTATAACTTTTTTGTGTTCGATTTATATGATCTTCCCAGGTTAAGTAATTATCAATATGAATCCCACCAAAGGATGCAACTTCAATATCATTCAGAGAGTGACATTCATTTGATTAAACCCCATATTTACCTATTTTCTTCTTGATTTAATCATATATAATTTGTTTCCTTAATATTTATTGTTATTTTATTTGCATCCTGTCAATCACTTTTATTAGCCAAATTTGGGGTGATGTCTGATAAATCAATATTTACTTGATTGGAGGGAAATGCATGGAAAATATTTGGATCTTCTACAAAAAATCTGAAATTGAAATAGGTAGATGACTGAAGTAAATCATTAATATATACTAAAAACAGTGTTGGTCGAAAGACAGATCCTTGAAGAACACCACATACAATAATTTGGTGACGGCGAGGAAGTTGCACCATTGTGGTGAACATAATACCTATCAAGGAAGTAATCTCTAACCCATTTTAACGGAGTCCACGAACGCCATAGTTCTGTAGTTGAGATAATAATATAGTGTGATTGATAGTATAAAAAGCTTTAGCAAAATCAATGAAGATACCAACAGTTATTTCATCTTCAGAATTTATCACGGGAAATTAATGGTATGATTTTATCCTTTTATCCTTTTATAGAATGTAGTCAACAATAGGAAACTCATATTGGAAACCCAGTATCGCCCAAAATCAAGAGAAATTGCTGCTATACATGGATATCATAATACATTTACATGCATTGTAAATAGCAGGGCTTATAAACGGTATACTTTCAAAAAGTTTTGCAAGCACTATGTATATGGAAATACAAGCGATAGTCTGCAAAGAGAGACTAAAAAGGAAAGATCAGTGTAAATATTAAAAAGCAAATTATATAGTCTGAACTATGGCACCAATCAAGAATATAAATATTTCATGTAAAATAAGCAGAGACTGTTCTGAGTGGGTGGCACAAGTGTGAACAAGATTATGTGTATATTTGCTTTAATGTGATATCAGCTAACTGAACTACAACCACATGACTATACAACTCAAAATGGCGACCCCTGGTCTTCAGTTGCCTGCAAAGGCAGTATTAAGCACTCTTCTAGTCTGTTGCTGGATTTCAGGTAAGATAAGTATACTGAATTATTTCGTCTGTAGTCACAGATATATCGGGGTAACCTCGCTAGTCACAATGACCGCTAGTCATAAGGACCAGTGGCTCATAAGGACTGCTAATAACGTGTAATATCCTATACCTGTAGGGTCGCTATTCATAAAGCGAAAAGGGGGTCACTAAATAGTGACCCCTAAACTCATAAACTCATAAGGACCATTATTCATAAAGATTGCTATTCATAATATGAGAAGAGGGTTGCTATTCATAATCGAAGAAAATGGTCATTAGTCAAAAGGGTCGCTATACATAACATAGATAGATGGTCCCTATCCATAATACCAAATCGGGGTCGTTAATCATAAGGGTCGCTACTCATAATCGAAGAAGACGGTCGCTATTCATAATAGGAGAAGAGGGTCGTCCATAAAGGTCAATATTCATAAAGGTTGCTATTCATAAACGAAGAAGAGGGTAGCTATTCATAATCGGAGAAGAGGGTCGCTATTCATAATCAGAGAAGTGGCTCGCTATTCATAATCAAAAAAGAGGGTCGCTATTCATAATCGGAGAAGAGGGTTGCTATTCATGATCAAAGAAGATGGTCGTTATTCATATTCAGAGAAGAGGGTCGCTATTCATAATCGGGGAGGAGGGTCGCTATTCATAATCAAAGAGAAGGGTCGCTATTCATAATCGGAAAAGAGGGTCGCTATTCATAATCGAAGAGGAGGGTCGCTTGTCATAATCCAAGAAGAGGTTAGGGTTATGAATATTTGTAAAATATTGGAATATGATTTTCGTTGTTCAATGAAACACTCAAATATGAATGAATTAAATTAGCAAACAAAATGATAATATTGCATGGCAGACACCCCCACGGCTGTGTCGAAGCAATATGGGGAGGGGCGATGAAACAAATGCAGCACCCGGCTTAGCCAGGCGGGCAAATTAAGGGGGCTATGCCCCTTCCCCCCCCCCTCCCCCATTCAGCCCCTGAAAAAAACGTCAAAGTTTTCGTGCTTCGCGCGGGAAGGGGGAACTAACTCCCCCTCCCTGCACCCATCCCTGATACATACGCAGTATTGCGTCCAATAATCGGCTATTCTCCTTAATATAGTTAATTGGTTAAATTCTTGTCTTTTTAGCCGGACTCTGTCTCGGGGTCGTTGCACTCTGCTCTGTGCTAGCGGTACCAGCACTGCAGCCTTGGCTGCATGAACTCCGGGGAAGAATCCTGCAGTAAAAGCCGTTTATTTTTGTTTGAGTATAGTATTAGTGGGATTTGTTTTTCCCTATTCGATCTGTATTTAGTAAAAAAAAAAAACCCAAACTGATAACATTCTTCTTTACAACGCTGTTAATCTGTCACGGCAGCGCCCATGTACAGTCGACATTCTGCGACTGAGCTGTAGTATAGTACGGCTTGGCTGGTTAGAAATGTCCAGCAGTAAATACCTTACTGAGCGCTGCTTATTTCAAGATTGAAAATAGGTATAGGCCTACTTACCATTTTTTTTTTAAACTGCAGTTACCATTTGACGATGAATTTATCCTACCGTATGTCTGAGCAGTGGCGTACCCAGGATTTTTTTAAAGGGGGTGTTTTTTACTTTAAAAATCTCTGGCAAGCAAAACTTAAAAAAAAAAATTAAAAATCAGTATTTTTTTTTATTGGGGGGGGGGGGCTTTTTTTCAAAAATTATCTGACAAGCTAAAAAAAAAAATGGTTATCAGGAATTCTAAAGGGGGTGTTTTAACTTAAAATAACACCAAACGGGGGTGTTTGAACACCTATAACACCCAAAACACCCCCCCCCCCCCCCTTGGTACGCGCATATGTGTCAGAGCAGATTCCATACATTACTTGAATTTTAAAGCCCGCACTGCAGTAAACGCCTCACTGGGTTTCTTATATCAAGATTGGAAACAGATTAGGCCGAATACACATGTATTCATTTATTATTCGATGGTAAATTCATCTTATTTGAGTATATTCTACATCTATTTTGAAAAAAAATGTTCCATGAATATTATCATCATTGGCGTAGATATATAGCGGGCAGGGGTGGGGATATGTGAATGCACATTACATTTTTTTTTTATTGTAAAAAATAAGCTCAGTGTAGATAGCACTAGCAGGGGTTAAAGATGGGATGGGTGACGCGGGATTATGTGAATGCATCAATCATTTTTATTGTCATTGTATTTGGCACCTTTCTATGTCACCGGATGGAGTAGAGTGAGGGCAGGGGCATAGGGCCTGCCTTCACCATGCACCATGTCCAACGGCGGATCCAGCAGTTTGTGAGAGAGGATGTGATTGAATGCATATATTGCTCATACATGTGTCTCACTGAATTTGAAATATGTGTAGGTGAATTTTCGCTCCATTACTTATAGAAAATAGAGAACTACCGATTTCTAACTAAAATTGTATTTCTTGCTATATAGACTAAGTAATGAGCGACCTGTACGATGACAACAATATTCCGTACACAAAATATACATAACTAGGCCATTAACTTGCTAATTAATTTTACAACTATATTTAAGTTCTCATATAATAAAACAATATGCTAAATGGAAACACTAACATCAAAAGAAAGTCTTTTATCTCTATTCCACTCTAACTTTCTTTTTCTGTTATGTTTATATTCTCTACATCAATTTCTCTCTCTTCTTATCTGTCTACCAACACACTCTCCCTCTCTCTCTCTCTCTGTCCCTCCCCCTCTCTCTATTTCTCTCTCCCTCCCCCTTATGTCATAATGATATCTAAGATAGAATTAAAATAAATTCTGTATATTACATAACATTATACAATATTTTTAACTGAGTATGTGGGTATGTTTGACTATAAGTAATTGTGATCATGAGCACGTATGCGTGATAATTTCATTAACATAAAATAATAAATAAATAAACTCACAAGAATGTACACATCGATTGTGAAAATGTTGAGAGTGCAATGTATAAAGTGAACCCGTGGATTTCCACGGGTCCTGCTAGTCATATATTAATTTGTTAAGAATGATGGAGATATATATCATCATTATCCGAAGCAGCTAAATTATTATGCTTTTAATCAAACATTTATATTTAATCACCTTTGATGACTTGTGAGGTCACACTTGAAACATTTAAAAAAAAGAGATCCGGACAATATCAAATGTGAAATAATGTATATCATTTTAAGCTATTGGAATATAATTAATAGTCATATATGACTTATGTCTGATCAAAGGAAGAACTCGATGAAAATATATTTCAGATACAATTCTATTGATTCAGTTACAATACTGAAAATATAAAGAGTTATTAGTTTTCATAACGTTTTAAGCCCTACCATCATAATACCTAACCTTAGCCCTACCATGCCTACTATAAGATTTAAACCAAAGTACAGATTGCATCTTTTATAATTTCATGTGTATTGTTCTTTGTACTCGATGTTATTTCTACTGCTTATTTATTTTTTGTTTTCTGTTACAAAAAGCCTTTGTATCTCATGAAAAGGCGCTTGATAAGTGAAATGTATTATTATTATTATTGCATAATATGAACGTGGAATTTAGTTTAAGATACTGCCAAATTTATATAAAATCTGTAAATGTCATCACAATTGTATCGCCTTTTTTACGAATCATTTTGTTTTATTCACACCGGCCAACCATTCAATACGTAACGATATACCGTAAATAAATTTCACTTTTATTTCATATTATTATATTACTGTATACGGTATGTGTAAGATTCAATTCATTAAGATTCAATAATTTATGTAACCTGATTGTAATAGGTACTACCGGAGATGTACCCGATGGCGTAGTGTATACTGATCTACACAAAACCTTCCAGATGGGGCACAGGACAGTTTTGAAATGTCAGTTTTACGGAACACCATTAGCTGTCTACTGGAAGAAAGGAAATGACCCAAGGAAAGCTCCAATTTTGATCACATGGGTGGAAGACGAACCCGATGCTGGTTCTTGTATATCTGACAAAACGTGTGAGATGGGTGATGATTATTCGTTACACATCAAAAACATCAGCATAGCAGACGAAGGACGATACATCTGTAGAGTTTCCAACTACCGGGGAATACTCATTAACAATGTTACAGACATCAAAGTATATGGTAAGAGAGAGAGAGAGAGAGAATGTTGCCTGTTTGGAGCCCGAAGGGAGTCAGCCTAAGTCACATCTTTTGTACATATTTAACGCCCCTCTGGCTCCAAACAGACGAACTGTCATGTATGAGTGAGAAGAAATGTAGCATATTTGTTTGTAGTTCAAATATTATGAAACTTAAATTTCCAATCAAAGTTTAACTTGATAGGAGGGCCCCTTAATGATAAAATACTTTTGGAAGGATCCATCAAAAAATGTATTGCTTTATTCTTACCGATTGGTCTTTCTACATTTCCAATTTTGCTTTTTGTAAGAAAAATGTAATTTACCTTTCACAACTGAAAAAAAAATCCAGATTCCTTTTACATGTAGGAGGTGCTGTGGTCTAGTGAATAAGTCCCCGGACTGTAAACCACAAGATACGGGATTCAAATCCCTGGCCCAGCACTAGTGTATTTTTGACAAAGCAAAAATCTACATAATTATTTATGTCACACTCTACCCAGCTGATGTAAAGTTCAGCCATGCTAAAGCCAGGGTAATAGATTATTGTGGAGCACCAGACTATCAACTCTGACATACATGTGCGCTATACAAAAGCCCACTATTCTTCTTATTATCATTAGGAATCATGTTGACAGTCTGATCTGTCATTTCTTTCAGGCGCTGGTCAGAGCGGAAGCAAATATCCAGAGCGAAATAGTAAAATTTCAGAACTTTCAGAGATAAAAAAATGTAAAAGATATATACACTCAGCAAGAAAAAAAGTAAACACATTTTTAAGTTGAGATTTTTCACTCAAGACTGGAATAAAATAAAATAAATTATATATCAAAATTAAATAAAAAAGTAATAAAAGACCTCAGCCTGACCTAAAACAACCATATATTGACGTAAAGCTTAGTAAACAAAGAATATAATTACCCTGGGTATTCATAAATTTTCGTCTCCGTTTATCCATAAAAAATAAAAAAGATAATTTGTTTTGGTCCGCCCCCTCCCTATTGCGTATTTCAAAGTCGAGAACACCTATGACTTAGCGAATCGGAAATTCGTTCATAATAAAAAGGGAGCGTGCCTGGTACAGAATGACTCAAAATATATCTTCTCATGCTAATTATTTTTGATAGAACGAATATTTTTGTCTTTTTGCTTTACGTACGTATATACATGTTTACTTCCTCGAAAATCGATGTTACTTCCATTTGATAATTTATTGAAATTGAGCCTACATTATACTCAGCTGCTCAGTGGCGTATGTACGTAATCTATCACCCGGGGCGAACTATCAAATCAACGCCCCCCCCCCCCCCCTTCATGCCTAAATTCAGACCAATGAGCGTTTTAATTTAGAAATGATGGCACTACGTGAAATTAATGAGTTTGATGCACATAACCCCGGGGTTGTTAGTCCAAATTTGATGAATTGTTATATAAGCAAGAGAGCAACGCGACCGAGCGGTAGCTTGTTTTTTTCTTTTCACCCCTCAAACTGAAATTTCATATATATTTTACCTTTAGAAAATAATCTAAGGGAATACATTGACCTAGCAATAGCTTTTTGTTGAAATTTTGAAGATTCCTATTTTGGGGGCACAGAATGAATGAAAACCCTGAAGAAATATATTTGAGGAATTTAGCAAGGCAAATTTATGATTTGTTTCGAATGTTGTACACTTTGAAAGTGCTTTTAATGCACTTATATCCCAACTGGGGGCGCACTAAAATTCCACAAGCTCCTACCTTATGCTGGGTGGAGGGCCAAATCAACTAGAGTCAATTAATGGTTAACACTGTGCGAAATCCCAAGATCCTGAACATAATTGTGCTAAGGAGCAAAGCTACCGAGCTTATAAAATTTTCGCATTTCAAACCCTATTAAACAATATTTCTTACGCATTTTGTCCTTGACTTGGGCGCAAATAACACTCAAAGACCATAAATTTTCTTGTATTTTCCCCCTTTTCTTTCTCTCTTTTACGTTTGTGCGCCCGTTCAAGTGCGGCCCGGGGCACGTACCCCTTCTTTCCCCCGTAGATACCAGGGGTGTCGATCCGTGTTCATCATTGGGGGGGGGGGGGGGGGATGACCTGCGAGGGAGCGAAGCCACTAGCGTATCTAGGGGCAGATGATAGTTACATGATAGCGAGCAAAGCAACGACAACTATATCTTTATTTTTGAAATTTTGAACCCTTTAAAAAATCTATTTAAAACTGTATACCGGGGGCGCTATATTACGAGATCCTGACAGACAATAATTATGCGAGGGAGCAAAGTGACCGAGCTTTAGAAAATTTTACCCTACCGATGGGGGGGGGGGGGGGCATAATCCTTAAGGATTGTGGGTTTCTTCATTTCCCCTCTTTTTTTCTCTCTCATTTTTGCGTTTTTTGCGCCCCCTCCAAGTGCCGCCCCGGGCACGTGCCCCCGCCCCCTTGATACGCCAATGTGCCTGTGGCATACAATGAAGTTAGCCCAATTTTGACATTTCAAACCTTCAAAAAATAGATTTCTAGTGCATTTACCCTGCGGATTTCGGGCGCATAATCCTTAAGGATTATGATTTATCTTCATATCCCCCCTTTTTTGGTCTCCTTTGAGTTTTTTTTTGGTGCCCCTCCAAGTGCCGCCCGGAGAATGTGCCCCCTGCCCCCCCCCCCCCGTTACGCCACTGAGCGAAGCGACCAAGCGGGGGGAGGGTATCCCCCTTCCACACCAGGGACTTTTTCAAAACTCTGTCTATAAAACTTGCATTTTAGAGCATCCCAAAATGGTTTTTAATGAAAAGAAGGAATTCACAAATCTACGGCTATATTGAGAATAACAATGCGAGCGAACGAATTTTCTTCGATATTTCCGCATTGAAATTATGGCATTTCTTATTTCCTTACTTCTGATCATTAAAGAATGTGATGGTATTTCAAGATCAAACATCATGAGTTTGGATAATTATTAGTTTTAAGTTAATGTATCATAATTCTTATTTATTTTGTCCAAAAAAATTGGGGGCATGATAATACAGGCCATCCCCACCTCAATTTTTTTTTTGAGGGGTGGGGGGATATATACCCTCCACCCCCCCCCCCCCCGGATCAACACCCATGGTAGATACGCGACTGATTATACTACAATCCATTTTATGATAAAGTCGTTAGTCCGGCTTTTGTACCTGATCCTGATGTTCTAATTTCCATGTACATTACGCGGGGATACATTTATAATGTTGCTGATCACATTGACATTAATTGTACAGTCTTTTGAAACCATATGTGTATGATTGTTTCATTTGAAGCTACACCGGAGGAACCTTATCCAATCATCAATGAATGTAAAGAAAATCGTGGACAAAACTGTAATGTTTCCGCAGTCACTCCAATTAAAATTACGTGTACTGCTTCGAGATACTACCCGAGCGTAGACCTATTCTTTCTACATGGCGCTCAGAAGTTTGCAACCATTGAAACAGTTGAATTAACAAATGCTGATGGGACGAAGAACAAATCCATCTCCACGACAGTGCCACCTAGCGAAATACCTTACGTGTGTGTGGCGTTTAATATTCCGGAATCTCAAGATCAACGCACCGCAACAATAGCATTTTCCCATCAGCATGACAATAATATCAAAACCCCTGACTCTGACATATCAACTGAGATCGATACAACTCTCATCAAAACTGGTATGAAATCTTTAAAAATTGTTAACCTTGATTAAATGGCTCGTATCAAGTGATTATTTTACTTTACATTGTAGAGTAGACCTAATTTTTCGAGTCAAATTTGATGCTTTTGTTCACATAAATCTACGCCAAAGCAAAAGAAAATGTCTGCGGTGTATGTTGAGACTTTGGCCTGTATTCATAAAAGCGAATTAAATTTAGGCCAGGTTTAAGTGTGTAGACAGTCCACTGATTTATGGAGTGCCTGGTATCATTCTCCCCATTCCTTCAAAATTATTATGTAACTAACTAAACAAGCAAACATGTTAACATCAAATCAATGTATGATTTTATTTCATGACTGCAGTGCGTCCCAGAAAACAGTTGGAAAAATTCTTCCCAAATAAATGTTTCAATATATGATGTATGATTTTATATTTTACGCTTGAGTGAGCAAAAGCCACTTTTGTGAAATGGTGCAAAACTCCATTTTTGACAAATTTTTGTGAAAGAAAAAACTTTGTTCAATGTATTTCCTGATAGAAAATCAGGAAAAACTTAAAAAAAAAACTTTATGGTTGAGTGAGCAAGCCAGATGAAATCAAATGACTCGCCAAAAGTAACATTTTGAAACACTCGGCAAAGTAGCTAATAATATTGCTCACTCAGCCATAAAATGTTGATGGGATGTGTTAGGATATATAGAGAACATAGCCTGTTATTTCATGTATTGTCTTGTATTGATCAGAATATGGACATTTCTAAGCCTTTACATAAATCAGTGGACTGCCCGCACACTTAAAAACCTGGCCTAGGCCTAAATTAAGTAAGCTTTTATGAATACAGGACGAAACTCAGCAACCATTAGCTGATAATCTTGTGGAAAATTGTCAGCCTGTTGAAAACATCTTGAAAATACTCCCATTTGATTACTCAATATAAAGGAGAACAATCTCTCTAAAGTTTGCAGATTCCTCGCTAGATATCCAGGGGGCTGCCATTTTGAGAAAACTGTGATGTCATATGAGTACATGTCCATTTACCTGTATACAGTGGATTTAATGTTGCATATTGAATGGCTATTGTACAACTAAAGCCACCAATGCAAAATGGCAGCCATCTTGGTACCCCCATTGTCTCGCACAGGTGATATCTAAGAGCAGTTGTAGGTCTTTGTCACTTCTTTGAAGAATTTACAAACCTTTGTCTGACCAAACAACAACTTGTTCATGCCAAATCCTGCTTAACAAAAGAAAAAGCTGAACCAAATATCTTGACACAAATAGGTTATATGACAGGGTAAACGTGTCTTCATTTGAATGTACATGACTACAAAAATGCTTTACATGTATTATGAGAAAATCCAGTGTTATGCATTCCACAGGTGATCATGAGTATTATTGTAGCTAGTGCAGCCTATAGGTCAGTGGGTATTTCACAAATAGAACTGCTCTGACATGACTTTGTAAAGAAAATGGCAGCCCCCATGGTATAATGTCTAGCAAGGAAACTGCAACTTTTGGAGACACTTTCTCCTTATTAAATAATCAAATAGGAGTAATTTCAAGATATTTGCAATAGGCTGAAAATTATCTACATGATTGTAGGTTAATGTTTGTTACCTTTCATTCCCCTTTAACATACACCTTGGACATTTTCTTTTTCTTTTGGCGTAGATTTATGTGAACAAAAGCATCAAATTTGACTCGAAATATTAGGTCTACTCTACAAAGTAAAGTAGATGTGGGTATAAAATCACACACACATATACATACACGCACACAGACCCACACACAACTCCCCCCCCCCCCCCCACAAAAACCCAAAACCCACCAACCAAGAAAAAAAAACAGAAGCAAAAGGCTTGACGAAAATGAGACATCTCATGGGAATGGCATTTTTAATGCTATAGTACACGGCTCCTCGTCACAATTTCAAGGGATACTTAAAATTTTCTGCAGAATCTGATTTTTTGTGCTATATCCCCTATTTTGGGGGTGCTGAACATGAATTTACCTGTTGCCATTTTTCTAAATGACGTCTTCGGCCTTTGCCATGGTAACGAATTATTTTCTAAAAAATAACATATACATGTATCTCTTAACAAACAACATAAAAATATAATGTTAGTGATGAATTGTATCAATTTCAATCTACCCGTTCGATTAAAATCAAAATCTCAGTTGTCAAAGGTCATGTTATGCTCAAAAAGGGCCGTTGCTATGGTAACGCCTAATTTTTTTCATAAAATAGCATATTTCTGCATTAAAAACATAAAAACACAATAGAAGTGTATAAATATATCTAATTCATGCCAAAACTTTGATTTCCATCAAAATAGTGGTCTAGCAAAGTCATAATATGTGCCACAAATGGTCGTTGTTATGGAAACAACATCGTAGAAATTGGTATTTTAAGAAAAAATATAGCATTTCTGTATCAAAACAAAACACACAACATAATAAGAAATGCCTAAGTACACATACCGTCCACTTTCTGATTCTTTTCAGTCTAGATGTAGATTTTGAGGTAATAGTCATGCCTGATAGGACAGTTGCTATGGCAACAAATGATGCAAAAGTTAAAGTAGGTATGCGTGGCTTATGAAATTAATTTCAGTGCATTTGTTAATATACCTAAAATCTACCCCCTCCCCTTGGACATATTTTTTTTTTCTCACTATGTTCTTTCTTGTTACCTAGATGTCTCGGCCATCAATATTTATTTAATTTCATAAAGTAAAATATCTTTGAGTAAACAACGTAAAGGCATAAAGTTAATATCTAAGAACATCTCTTCCAGCTACAAGTTAGGCTGCAATTAACATCTGAATTATCCCACTTCATGGTTATGCTCTAAAATGGCCGTTGCTATGGTAACGTCTGAATATTCAGAAAAGTATGTATTTGTAATGGAACAATCAATCAAGTCAGGTAGAACTTCTGAGATCCATGGATAAGTTCTTTCCAGCAACCTTTGTCATTCATGAGTTCAGCGATGTCTCGCGTCTCCTGGAGACCAGTGTCCATCCTTAATGAATCGACATGTCCTCCTAGGTCTCCCTCTTCTTGCATCTCCATGAAGGGGTTCCCACAGGACCACTCAGTGTAGTGTGAGCTCTGGATGCCTTTGATCATGACCTGAAAGCTTCAATCTCCTCTGGGTTACTTTTGAGCTGACCTTTTGAAGGTTTCCGTAAGCTCCAAGTTCCTCAATCTCGTTGCGTATTGGTTGACGCTCAGAGCCATCCTTTAACATTCTAGTGTAGCACCCATCAACCATCTGAGTAAGTCTCTTTGTAAGGGTCCAGGTCTCTGACCCATACAACAAAACAGACTCCACCGTAGCTGTGAAGAGACTTATCTTTAGGTCTTTACGGAGGTCTGATTCCCATACGGACTTCGTGCTGTGCCATGCTGCCCAGGCCTTCCTCATCTTATCCACAACATCCTCTGTGTTCCTGATCTTTGCTCCCAAGTACAGGAAGTCATCCACCAATTCAACTGGCTTCCCACCAGCACTCACGATTCCCTCTGGCTCCAAGACGTTCTCCATCAGATAGTCTTGCTCTCATTTATCCATCCACCACATAGATCCAGATTCAGACCTCTCTCAGTAACTCATCTGCCTCATTTACTGTGTTTTCCAACAGAACTATGTCGTCAGCAAACTCAGCATCTGAGATCTTCTTAGCCTTAACTCTCCTGATCCAAGCCGGAGTTACGATAAAGCCAGAGTCCTTGTGTTTCTCCTGTGCCAGGCTCATTTACGATCACAAAAAGATATGGAGCTAATATATCACCCTGGAGTACTCCAGTCCATTCTGTATCTCAAAGATCTCTGTCAGCCCATCGGGTGTGATGACCTGGGCTTTGGTGTTTGTGTACAGCAGGGATATCAGGTCCATCTTCTTGGGAATTCTATAAACCTGTACGATGTTCATCAGGCAGTTTCGGTCTACAGAATCAAAGGCTTTTCTGAAGTCATTGAACACCATGACAGGAGGGAGGCTCTTTGCTCTACAACCCTCAAGAATCCTCCTGACTAGTGGTGGATCTTCCCTCTATAATGCCATTCTGGCTGTCTCTGAGCTGCTTCTCAATCTCTGGCTGGATTCGGTTCAGAATCATCCTGTTGAGGGCTTTGCAGCAAGCAACGTTATTGAGATGCCCCTGTAGTTGTTGTTGTCAGTGAGGTCACCTTTCTTTGGTACTGGGACAGTGTTACTTATCCTCCATTGATCTAGGACAACACTCTTCTCCAGTGCCTGATTACAGAACTCCAGGTTGATATCACTAAAATCACATCTCTTCATCACCTCCAGCGACACTCCGTCGGATCCAGGATTTTGTAAAAGGGGGGGGGGCACAGAAATGCAGGTCTGTCAGGGGCGGATCCAAGATTTTGTGAAAAGGGAGGGGGCACAGAAATGCAGGTTTGTCATCAGGGGCGGATCCAGGAATTTGTAGAAAGGGGGGCATGGAAATGCAGGTATGTCATCAGGGGTGGATCCAGGGTTTTGTAAAAGGGGGCGCAACAGATATGCAGGTCTGTCAACTTTGGAGGGAGATCTGTATTTAAATTACTCAGCAGTGGGGGGGGGGGGGGGGGGTGACGAGATTTCTTTTTGCAAGCCCTCCAAAAGTCCAATTTTCCTCCCATAATTCTCTGACAAGCAACAACAACAAAAAAAGGTTATCAGTTCTAAAAGGGGGAGGCATACTTTTCTTTCAAATGGAGGGGGCACGGGCCAGGATCCGTAAATCTGCCACTGTCACGAATATTCTGTTAGAAAAAGTCCAAACGCACACTTTCGGCAAAACTGTGAGGGGATCTTGGATCCGCCCCTGATGACAAACCTGCATTTCCATGCCCCCCCCCCCGTTTCTACAACATCCTGGATCCGCCCCTGATGACAAACCAGCTGTGTGCCCCCTTTCTACAAAATCCTGGATCCACCCCTGATGACAAACCTGCATTTCCATGCCCCCCATTTCTACAAAATCCTGGATCCGCCCCTGATGACAAATCAGCTGTGTGCCCCCCCCCCTTTCTACAAAATCCTGGATGCACCCCTGATGACAAACCTGCATTTCCATGCCCCCCTTTCTACAAAATCCTGGATCCGCCCCTGATGAAAAAACATTTCTGTGCCCCCCCCCCCTTTTACAAAATCCTGAATCCGCCCCTGACAGACCTGCATTTCTGTGCCCCCCTTTCACAAAATCCTGGATTCGCCCTTGATGACAGCCCTGCATTTCTGTGCCCCCCCCCCCCTTATGAAATCATTGATCCGCCCCTGATGACAGCCCTGCATTTCTGCCCCCTCCTTTTACAAAATCCTTTAAAAAATACGCGACGCGACGCTACCCACCCTTTCGGACTAAGCCCAGGTAACCAGTGTAGGTCGCGTAGCAATTGACTACAATGGGAGTATCGAGGGACTTACAGACCATTCTGGCGCATGCATTTTTAACTCTCTATAATTTGCTTATTTGATAATCTGGTAAACCTAGCAGTAAACTTACAATAATCTAGCCTACTCGTAACAAATGCATGAATGATCTTTTCAGTGCTTTGACGTGTGAGGTATTTTCGAATGTGTCTTATGTTAAACAATTGATAAAAAGAATTTTTGCAAACGTTGGAGATGTGTCTTTCAAATGTAAGGTGTGTGTCAAACCAAACTCCTAAGTTCTTAGCATGATCAGAAGGGAATATCTGGGCATTAACCACTTTAATATTCTCTGTGTGTAACTTTGAAACTTGCTGTGGAGTGCCACATATCAAAAACTCTGTTTTCTTATCATTAAGTAATAGATGGTGGGATAGTAGCCATTTGTAAATGTGTGAAATACATTCTTCCAAAACTGACACACAATGATCTTCATTTATCATATTGGGTGCAAAGGATATATACAATTGTGTGTCATCAGCATAAGTGTGACACTGAACTTCTGGAAAGTTCGACCGAATCTCGTGAACTAGTCCACTAGCATACAGTGTGAAAAGGAGTGGACCCAAACAAGAGCCTTGTGGTACTCCAAACCGTAAATCAAACTCCCTAGACGAGACACCATCCACTTCAACCCTCAGTTTCCTATCTTCTAGATACGACTTTAACCATGATAACGCCCCATCTGTTATTCCAAACCGAGTTTCAAGATTGTCTTCCAAAATTTCGTGTTTGATTAAGTCGAAAGCTGCACTCATGTCCTGTAGTATTACAAAGACAACCTGCTGCTTATTCATTGACAAAAGCAGGTCATTTTTAACCTTTAATATAAGGCGGTTTCTATATGCTGACTGTAAAGGCGGCAGAAGGTCATTGTTGGAAAGATGTTTTTGTATTTGATTCCCCACTGCAACTTCAACTAGCTTAGAAACATATTGCAAATTACTCACAGGTCTTATATTCGTAAATTGCAAATCAGCACCAGGTTTTTTCATAAGCATGTAGCTAGGTCAGAGAAGAAT
This sequence comes from Heliocidaris erythrogramma, assembly GCA_025617745.1. NCBI lineage: Eukaryota > Metazoa > Echinodermata > Echinoidea > Camarodonta > Echinometridae > Heliocidaris > Heliocidaris erythrogramma. The sequence continues at coordinate 19,881,482 of CM046857.1, read as the reverse complement.
TTGAGACCTCATAGGGTGCCTCCAGACCTCCAGGTTCATGTAAGCATCTGGGTTGTGCAGGGCTGTGTGACATCTTCTCAGGCATATTAAAGGTCAAGAGTTGTCTGCTATTTTCAAGGGAGGTTGAAACTGGAGTTTCAGAAAAAGGATTTGTTGGCATTATTTGTGTTTGCCCACATTTTCTCAAAACTGGCATCGGAAACTGGTTTCATTTTACCATTCTTTATATTGTTGTTCTTAACCATGATCTACAAATTTAAAATTGCTATAAATGTTGTAAATATTGAAATGTATTGCCTCTTCTTATTAGTAAGTAACAAACGGCAGATGATAGCTACAAAAGGTTAATAGGCTAATAGAAGAAGATAAAGGAAAAAGGTGTCTAATACGACAGGTACGTATTGCAGTAGATGTACTCCGCTTGTTTTCAGGACATTGCCATAGCAACGGCCATGTTTTGCCATAAAGCTGCCTATGAATAACTAACAATTTAATGAATATCAAAGAGGTACGTTGAACTACATTTTATATACATGTATTCTTGGACACTTGTATTATGCTTTTGTATGTTATATTTAGATATATGTAAAGGCTATATTACATTTTTCTTCTTTTACAATTTCAAAATTTAACTGATCGATTACCATGGCAATGTCTCTGGAATGTTTGGATTTATCACTCACCACCAGTTTAACAGCAATCAGGGAAGAATATGATAGAGAGTCTGTTGGTAGATCCCATTAGACAAAACTGTGTCATGGGCGGGAGTACACTTTCTACATATTAGCCCATGCACTTTTATTATTGATATCATAAGTCGAGCATACTTTCTTTATTTTTTTCACCTCAATGTGTTGTCATAGCAACTATTCTATCAGACATGACCGTTACCTTAAAAATATATCTAAAATACATCTTTATTGAAAATAATTGGAGAGTTGGAAATTTGTGTACTTTGACATTTTTACTACTTAGACAATGTTTTTTGTGTAAGTGTTAAGATAGAGAAATACCCTAATTTTTTCTCAAAATATCAGTCTCAACCTGGTTGTTGCCATAGTAACAACCATATGATGGTATAAATACATTGTTGTAAGACTGTATGACCAAGATTTTGATGGCAATCAAATTTGGAGCATGAAACGGACAAACGGAGACACTTGTTATGTTTATAGGTTGTTGCATCACAAATATATGGCATTTTCTAGAAATTCAGATATTACCATGGCAGCGGCCAATTTGGAGCATAACCATGACCTTCGATAAGTCAGATGTTAACTGCAAGGCAAGGTGCAGCTTGAAAGAGATATTCTGAGACATTAATGACATATATTTATGTTGTATATATTTATATTTATGAAAAATGTTATTTTCTGAAAAGTAATTTGTTACCATGGCAACGTCTCTAGCACTTTCATCCACCACCAATTTGATGGCAAATAGGCACATAATGATAGCTGATTCATCTGGGTAACAAAAATAACAGAATGGATGAAACTGTGTCTAAGGGGATGGGGTATGTTTTGGGTATATTAGCCTATACACTTTTTTCATGAGCCATTCATACCTACTTTAGCTTTAGCATCATTTTGTTGCCATAGCAACTGTCCAATCAGGCATGACTGTTACCTCAAAATCTACCTCTAGACTTGAAAAAAAAGCTATATTTTTTCTTAAAATACCAATTTGTACCTTGTTGTTGCCATAGCAACGACCATGTTGTGGCATAAATATGACTTTGCACGACCAAGACTTTGATGGAAATCAAAGTTTTGGCATGAAATAGATATATTTATACACTTCTATTATGTTTATGATTTTCATTACAGAACTATGCTATTTAAAAAAAAAAAAATTAGGCTTTACCATAGCAACGGCCCTTTTTGAGCGTAACCATGCCCTTTGACAACTGAGACTTTGATTTTAATCAAACGATACTTCATCACTAACATTATGTTTTTATGTTGTTTGTCAAGAGATATATGTTTTTTTTTTAGAAAATATTTTGTTACCATGGCAACGGTCGAAGACGTCATTTAGAAAAATGGCAACAAGTAAATTCATGTTCAGCACTCCCAAAATAGGGGATATAGCACAAAAAATCAGATTCTACAGAAAATTTTAAGTAACCTTTCAACTTGCCATGTATAAAATCACTTTGTCGAATAGAGACAAAGTGATTTTTTTTCATAAAGGAATTCAAATTATGTACTTCAATTTTGATCTTAGGCTCTGTTGGGACGGGAGAATTTGTTTGCGCCCGGGAGCACTGTTGCTGAATTATAAAAAATGGCCCCTGTCTCTTCTCCTTGTTCCGGGCCCCTCGCTATGATGCGAAGTTTACCATCAGCTCTGTGAATTTGCGTTAATATGTGTATTTACATCCTGTACTTTGTAAATCTCAGGTTGTTCTTTTGTCTATGGATTTGCTATTTTTTCCCACAGTTTTGCCAATAGTTTTGTCAATAGCAACCTTTCTTGTACTTCTTCTTACATATGGATTGTGCTGCAAGCGGCGAACAGGACAACGTAAGTGCTTATATTGCCTTCTCTAGATAATACCGGAACAATATATAGTTCAATTAGAAAATACACATAATGTTACCATGACAATGCTGTGCATACTTGTCCAAACCTATGAATCGGATTGATAACTTTTTAAATCGCATGTAGAAGCATTAGACCCGATGCATACAACGAATCGAATCGACTTTCACTAGCGTCGTTTGTATTTGTTTAATTCAGTTGAATTCATGCCACAGTAAGCAATGAAAAATAGGCCCGTACAAAAAGAGACGGATGCCCTTGAAGTTTTTTTCAAAAGATATCCTGTATGCACTCATATGCACTCATTGTGTATATTGTGTATATTTCAACGTCTTCCCCCGAAAGGCTGATTTTCCAACAAATCCGAAATTCGACTTTCGACGGAGCACCACCGCGCCGGTGCGCCGTCGAAAGTTGAATTTCGGATTTGTTGCGCCGCGGCGCAACGATCTAAACAAACACATGAATCCATATGAATAAACACAGAACATCTCTGAGACAACTTCATGTGCATTCGTCTATATCTGTAAGGACCTATGGTTCACTGCTTACTGTGGATGAATTCAATGGAATTAAACAATATTTGGCCTAATCGACGGTAGTGAAATAACCCCACGTTTGCATCAGGCCTAAACCCGGCTCACGCGAGGCTTCATTTTTTCCGACGTAAGGACTGCGTTGATCACTCCAACTACACAGTATTGTTCAATTCAATAGGACTCATGCCGGTGCAAACATTGAAAAAAAGGCCGAACGCTCCTCGCGTTGGAACGTGCTGGAAATTGCCTCGATTAGCTTAGGTACTAACGCCATCAAAATGTCGCCTCTTGTGAACTGGGTTTAATGCTTTACATGTGGGGGGGTTAAAGTTATTATTCCTCATACCACAATTACCGATTCATATTTTAGAGAAGTTGTTTAAAAAGTGATTGCACAATGAACAGGACAGAAATACTTTTAATAACTGGCATATAGGTTAATTGCCAATATAATTGCAGGTACTGACACAATCGAAATGACGCCTTATGTGAGCAGGGCTTTAGAGTAGCTATGATTTACGTATTGGTCGGCACTTTTGAAATCATGTCGGTAAATTATTCTAGAATGGGCCAGATGATAGAAGGCTTATTATTCCCGACCATTTAATTTGTCGGCACAATTTGCTCCAGCTGCCCTCAGCCCCTCACAACAATTTGCTAACCTTATCATGCTTGTGATTCAAGCGAGTCCATGGGCAAGCGATCGTGACAAATGATTGAAATACTGAAAATCAACATGCATGTTTCGAAACCTTCCCTCATAAATACAGTATATGGATCCTGCATTTGATGTACCCATGGTCTTTTGTCTTCATTGTATAACGGCCTCACATTTTCCTTTGATTGTTTCAACAGACGAACGTGATCCAGAGGCACGGCCTTTCGTACCAAAAATAAAAGGTTTGATTAACTCGGACTTTATAGAGTATACTTCCAATTTATATATTTTCATAGGGAAATTAATACTCGCGCAAGAAGTGGATCTTGTATTCCTCTTTGAGTTTTGAGGGAAATGGATGGATCGGAGATGTTTTGTGCAATATAAGGCACAGTGGTTATACAGTGTGTCCCAGAAAAAAAGGAAACCGGATTTCATGGCAGCTCTGCTTCTCTTCTATCATGTGATGCACAATTTATTATTCATAAGTCACACATGATGGAATTAAAACAATTGAAAGTGGTGGTACCGAAATTTAATTTGCACGCACAAATTGCAAATTTGAGTGTGTTTTTAGCGTAATAAGCGTAATCACATTGAAAAAAGGAAAACATCAGATAAAAATTCATAATTTTCTCTTTTATATGACAGCTCATGCGTAGAAAAGTGAAAACGTAGAAATATGAAAATATGCTTGATTTCTGCCTAAATGAGTGGATAGTTGAGTAATAAGCCATTCAACCTAAAAAAGATGATTTGATTAATTTTCAGCCTATTTATTACCCCCAACCATCTTTAATGTTCCTTGTCATTCCCCATGTTTGTGTAAATCCACTAATGCATTAAGCCATTGTCAGCTATAGGTTAGGAGAGCTGAATGGCTTCTTTACTCAACTATCCACTCATTTGGGCAGAAGTCAAGCATGTTTTCATTTTACTTGTTTTCTGACATACATCATTTATTTTTTGCGAATGAGGTGTCATATAAAAGCAAAAATTATGAATTATTATCTGATTCTTTCCTTTTTTCAAAATAATTTCGTTTATTACCCTAAAAACTCATAAATAAAATCAGTCTTCTGATGTTAATGTGGAAAAGGTATTAAATATGTCATCGAATGCTCTTTAGCATAAATCAGTGAGATGGGATCTGCAACACTGATATCAAATGCCTTTGCAAGTAAAATTCTGGAGATCGATACGGAAACGATATCAAATATATTTATTTATCGACCCTTCACCCCTTTCAAAAACGTTCCACGGCCTCTAAAATACCACTATTAATAGAGTACCAAGCTATGCCTTCAAAATTATACCTTCACAATTCTACCAAACTATTTTGTAGTTTCCCTTTTTCGTTAATCGTATATCTATTCCTATGCATATTTTACACTGTATATATGATTTTCATTGTTATCTTTTTGATGCTTGAGAAAAAATATTAAATTAAAAGCGGTACTTAACCCTATATGCATGGGCGTACGAGGCACAATTTTAGGAGGGGGAGCTGACGTCTCTTGCCCGAATATCAACTATCCTGTTTCCAAAAGAGATATTTATTATATTAAAATGTTACACTAGACAAGGCATAACAATTATTTATTCACGCACCTCGCTGCCCGAATATCAGGATATCCAAGCATCTCTTTGCCTGGAATCATCATATTTTTAGATTTTGTGAGCGCGCGAGAAAATATGATATGTTATCTTTAAAATGTTATTTCGTCATCAAAAAACATCAAATAAAATATAAAAAATATATATATATACGGACATCTCGCTGCCAGAAACCATCTTGTTTCTGAATTTTGCTAGCGAGCGAAACGAATGAGCAAAAAAGATTATTTAGCATGTATTTAAAGTTATTCGTCAGCAAAATACAACATTCTCCTCTACGAGTTTGTCAGACGATTTAAGGAAACATGAATATTCACGAAGTAAACTAAAATGAATAATTTTTCTGCAGGAAAAATCTCTCTTTATGAACTATGGTTTCTGGCCTCCTGTAAAACGACTGAACATCACATGACGAACATATTTAACACGGTTCGAGAGCTGCACGTCTCTGACATTAAATTAGACAAAGAAGGGCGATTGACACCAACAGATGCTTACCAAGCTTTGTGCAAGTGGAGAGCTAAAACGAAAAAGGACAGACAGGCTGAGACCTTGGAAGCAGCTTTGAAAACTGTTGGATACGGCAAATGTTGGGATGAAATGTGTGGTAATGACAAATCATCAGTATAGACCTACATTCTTGATAACTTTTCCTACACTCGTATTCTATAACCTTTATTTTCGCGATCTTTGATCAGAATATCTTCTAAATGAAGAACGGCCAATAATAGCTGTATGGTATTGTGTGAGATATCAAAAATAATTTATGAGGTGAAAAATTAAGTTATTCTATTCAACGACGCGAAGCTCAGTTGAATGGAACTTTGCATCTTTACCGAATGAAAAAAATATTATTTAACTTATGAATGACAAACACAAAGGCACATATATTATTAACCCAGGCTTTTCAAACCTAGACTCAGTCATGTCGGTTAGACTCAGTTAGAATCGAGACTCCATCGTGAAATTTAAACATGGATTGAAATTAACATTTCGAGTAGTGCTAGAAAATTACAACCACCCCCAGGTTTTGATTACAAAAGAGTGAAAATATAGCAATTGTGATAATGCAATGGTAGTTTTAAGAACAATAATAGTAATAGTTAAAAGAACAACAACAATCATGATAAAGATGGGACATTTATCTAGTCAAGGAACGTTATTTAAATTTTCACCACAATACAGTATATTGCCTCATTCAGGAAGGTTCATTTTTTTTTTAAATCATCACTTTATTGGAGAAATTCTCAATAAAGGAAAATAGAAGGTACATGAATGTACATAGATGACAAATACATAAGTTTACAAAAACAAAGAAATAGAGAGAAATATAAAAAGCCCAGGACAAGAACCTATTATGGTTCTAAGCAGGCCAGTACATTAAAAAGGGAAGTTACATCGATTGCAAAAGCTTAATGTGTTGTACGTCATGACTAATAAGGTGAAAATGAAGATAAATTTGGGTAAGTTTCTAATACTGTATATCATGTCCTTTTCACAGAATATCGTAAAAATAAAATTTAATTCTAATCAAATTACACCTACCTCCAATTAACGCATTTTTAATCTTACTTTTATTATTTTAGCCTTACATTAATTAACAAATTCATAGGAGCGTTACTTATCAATGAATGAAATATAGCAAAAATATATAATATTTAACATGCCGTGAAGTAGTTAACCATCTCCCCCACCCCTCCCGCCCCCACATCTGCCTATGTTGCCGGTATCTGGAGAGGGGTTATAGAAATTGTTGAAACACTCTGTGTTAGTTTACTCTTACAAAGCAGGGGATTATATCTCCATGTTAGTCACCCGCCTCCATTTTTAGGAGAAATGCAATTATAACACCGTACAAACAATACTGAAGAAATTATCTTCACTCACACTTTTTTTTCCGCTGAGCACCTCCTCAACCCTTATTACTTCCTTTCTTATTATCAGTAGCTATAATCATCCATGAAATTGCTAGACACCAGTAGGTTGGGGGCAGAGGGGGCACGTGCCCAGGGCAGCACTTGAGGGGCGCATAAAACGCAAAAGAGAGAAAGAGAAGTGGGATAAAAGAAAGAAAATATGGTCCGTAATGATTATGAGCCATAGATCCAGTGTAAATTGCATAAGAATGAGTGTTCTAAAGATGTTAAAAATTATAACTTCTATAAAGCTTGCTTGCTTTGCTTCCTTGCATATGTTTCTTAAGGATCTCATAATTTTGCTCCCCTGATATGGAATTTAGTTCATATTATATTGCGTTTTTTAAAGGTTCAAAATTCGAAATTTTGTGACTCACCTTTCTTTGCTCAAGAGCATAATATAAGTTTCATCAGGGTCTTGTTAAATTATACGTGCCAGTATAGAATAAATACCATAAGGTAGCATTTTCCAAAGTTAAAAAAATCGTTTCGTTTACCTTGCTAAATTTATCGAATGTGCTTCGTTTTTGTTTTATGTCACTTCTGCACTCCGAATAGAGGAAGAATTTAATACAATAGCCTTTTTTCATCAAACTTTGGCTACCAACTCCAGGCTAAGTGCATAACAAATAATCAAATAGTCACGGAGGCCTGAATTCATGAAATCACCCCCCCCCCCCACACACACATACAATTTGGGACCTATCTACGCCACTGGATTGGCCAATCCTAAATTTTGTTTACCTTGCTAAATTTATCGAATGTGTTTCGGGGTTTGTTTGTTTATGCTACTTCTGCACTCCGAATAGAGGAAGAATGTAATAGAATAGCCTTTTCAGTGTTTAATAATTTAAAGGAAATTCTATCCTTTGTTATGTGGGTGAAATGCATTTGAATTGCGTTTTTGAGGGGCGAAAATGCCAACAATCCTGTCGCTCCATCGCTTTTTTAAAATCAAACTTTGGCTACAAATCATGTTTGCGTACACCTTTAATAATTTCTTAATTTAAAGCGGGAAATATATGGTTTGTACTTTTCAGCTGATAAGTTTAGGTGTGTGTTTATGTGTGTGTGGGAGGGAAGCAATTTTATTGTTTGCCTGGAGGGGCACAATCCCTAGATACGCCGCTGCTAGTCACGCGGAGGCCTGAATTCATGAAATTATCCCCCCACAATTTGGGACCTATCTACGCCACTGGATTGACCATAAAATGGTATGACAATGTAACGGGCTTAAGTAGGACTTTCACTTTATTCAGATCAAGAATGAACTGATGGAATTTCCTCACACCATAATGTAGCACGCGGACTTTTTGGGTGGGGGAGGATCTTTCAGATTATCAAAAAAAACATATGCGCAGCGGAATTGTATTTAAATGAATTTAACTCCCCACTCTAGCCCGTCTACAAGACAGAGTTATAACAAAACAAATAATACAATCAATCACCATCAATCAACAACGTTCACACTATGTTATTAACTAATGTAATACACAATAAAATAAACTAGCATACTAGTAATATAAAGGATATATGTTCCTTTAATATTAAACTATATAAACTACATAAACATATTTACAGAATATTTACAAAAAATGACATGGTTGTAACTTCTAGTTACATAATTATTTATTAAGCTTTATGAACATACTGTTCATATCTCTCGCCTTACAGCCTTACGCTATTATTTAAATAATAGCTTAACTATTAACATAATAATTACATTAATAAAATAATAACATACTTATTCCTACACTAACATAATTAATAAATGAGGGTCTCAGTGCAGAATAGACATAATTGCGGAGTGGTCAGATGACCATCACCTGAAAAATCAGGAAAACAGAAGTTACTTGAGAATGAATATTTGGAGGATGTCTTCTCACTCCGTCTTCAAAAGTTAGGAATTTGTATAATCATGAATATGATTTAATTATTTAAAATATCAAATATATCATCCAAATATTTTGTATCAACTATGATTAGTAATTTGGTAATACAATAACGCATGCAATTTGAGAAATGGTCTAGCACAATATTATTCAGGAGAGTCTTTATGAACACATACATTAGAGTTCGCACGGCAGTACTGCTACAGATAGAGAACTCGATCTATCTGATTGACCAGGGTAATACCGTTTCTTTGTTTTAGCATAGCTTAATTTCTTTTGACGCTTAGTTCAAAAGGCTAAAATACAAAACGCTCCGATGCAAGCGCGGCGAGACAATACTGAACAACATGTGCTTGACCATGAACAATAATGGGAATGGTTAGTAACATTTATATGAAATTCAAATATTTACTAAGATGTATGTAAATTATAAAATAATATCCATCATCAGATATAAAAGTAAGTTTCATAATATCTTCAATTTAGAAATTGCCAAAACATCAAAGGTGTAAAAGTTATTTTCGGAAAGCATCTTTAAATCAAATTTTAAATCTATAACATCCATTGTGTTCAACAATGATAGAGATATTCTAAAGTAAGCGATTAATTATTATAAATGCTGAAACATATAGAAGAATGACTTTGGATCTTACCTGAAAAATCAGGAAAACAGAAGTTACTTGAGAATTAATATTTGGAGGATGTCTTCTCACTCCGTCTTCAAAAGTTAGGAATGAGGAAAATGCCTCCAGAAGTTCTGGATGATGATATTTTCGGCAATACCATTATTATTAAAGAAGGGGTGTGTATATTAGTAAAAGGTTATAAATTGTTGATCCTCGGTTATCTCTATAAGAAATATAAAACTGTAAACATTTTACAAGCAATGTAATACATGATATACAGTGTAATCAGTAATAGTTGCATGAATATATATAATTGTAGGTGATAATTACATATTAATTAATAATTCACCCCTATGTGGTAGCTAAAATGGAAGAGTCCACCAAAGCTTCCTAAGAATATTCTTGTATTGGGATTTATACCACCACCACTGGTCAGCGATTAATGTACCAGATGTTGGTGATGTAAACAAGATCGTAAATAAAAGGATTAATGGTCCACTCTCTTCCTCTCTCTCTACAGAGTTCATAAACTGTCAGTGTCCCTTCCCTCAGTCTGTACAAAGACTGGGGGGGGGGGGGGGACAGTACAATACTAAAAAAGTAATTTATTTTAACATATTTAAGTTATTGATATTACTAGAAAAAAATAATTTCTTTTAACATGTTTAACTTATTAATATTGCTCTAATTATGTGGCACCATAAGAGGGGCTACAACTACATTCACCATAATACTAAAGTTAAAGTTGAGTTCTGGTCATGCGATGACATTGTGAAACAAATTTAGAAGGAAAGGTTGATTATGTAGTAAAAAAAAATAAGTGTATGCTGTGAGGGTTTGGAATCACCAAAATGAGAAGAAATTGACTTAGTCTTCTTTAAAGGAGCATGCTCTGCACAAATAAATTGGTATAGGGAATTAGCGACTACACACAGGTGGCATGAAAGTTTGGTCCGAACAATTCAGCTGTTTCTTGTCATATTTTGCAGAGCAATCCTTTTCAGGGGACATTTTTTTTCTATGATATTCTTCCTAAATGACTAAACATAACAACAAAGCCCACAAATTATTTTTCACCTGTACTAGAACTGAACCTTTTCTTTAATAGATTATTATAAAGTGTGTGGGTGTGTGTGTGTGTGTATGTGTGTGCGTGCAGTGTATCTCAAAATAAAGGTTAATATCCGAAGTCTGATGATTAATATTCCATTGTTATTTACATTTACAATTTAAGTGAAGCTGACAAATACAGAGGAAATCTTCCCCTTTCCTTTGACATGTTTGATACCTATACCTTACTTGCATCACGGATGTCATGCACCACCAAAGTACGTCGGTATTTAAGATGACTTGTACGAATCAAGTTTTGATTGATGTCACACATGGACGAGTACGTGGGCATTTCTATTAAACATGACAAGTTATATAATTGTCTATGACGAACGGTAGGATTTTTTTTTCTGTTCGTGATATTCCGTTGAATTTTGTCAGTGTTTTGCAGTACCCCAAGGATGCCTCAAAAGTTGCTGCCCTACTGCTGCAATGTCCTCTTCTGGTCGCTCAGTGCACCTCTATCCACAATTTTCTTTGTTATGAATGTGGCTTGTGTCATGCTCTCGATTTCTGCGAACGATTGGCCATTTTTTTTCAGCTGGAGGCTCTCTTTCGGGGAAAGGTTCCCTGAAAGCCTCATAAGATTCTGCAAATGCCCTGTTTGGTGAAGTTTTGGAACCATGAAGTTCCGCTATTCAGTCTTGAGATGAATCATGGTTGGGCCATCTTGCTAATAAAAACCAGGGACTACCAGACCCTGTTGAAAAAAAAAAACATTACGCAAGCAATCTAAGCATGCAGGTTAAGTGTCCCTTTCGATCTTGCGTCAAATAAATCTTGCAAACATAATATTCAAATCATATTTGATGTAAAAGTAATGGAATATGTGTGGCATCAGTGAAGTTTTCAGTTTATTCTTTCATCATTTATTAAATATGGCAAACAATGGGAAACGTAACTGCTATCTTTAGTAATAATGAACTCTGTCATGTATCACATGAGTGATGGAAGTAAAGTATAAATTGAAAAGCAAGGAATTCCTCTTTATTTGTTGTAAATTGTATCAGTAAATAAAACTGATGTGTTAACCATCAGACTTTGGATTACCAATATTTTGATTCACTCTTTATATAACCGTGCTGCTTAGGCCTTTCATTTTCGCTTATATTTCCAGAAAAAAGGAATGACAAATCTGCAAATGTTTCTAACGAAACATTTAAACAAATTATACGGCACCTTCGAAATACTGATGATGTGAACCATTTCCTCCGTGAGCTTACTAAAGACCGAGAACATATCAGTGGAAAGAGGGAATACGTTGAGGAAGCAAGTCTGAAGAAATTGACTGAATGGAGTACTGGAAAGCTTGAAGAAAACCCATTCGTCTCATTGAGCTTAGCCTTGGAGAAAGCTGGCTGCACAGCCGAGGACATGGTAGACTTCTGGGGTAGGTCTACTCTAGAGTATCAAAATAAATGGATTATGTATACTGATTTTTTTCTAGGCGACTACAGAAGACACCAAAGGATAGCAGCAGTGTAGACCTTAGCCTTCGCTGAAAAGAAATAAATGAAGTCACCTGAAAGTGGTTGACAGGCATGGACACATATCCACGTCACAACTTCCTGATGCATGTATGTAAATTTCAATGTAATATATTTCCCCCGTGAAAAACACGCAAAAGTTCTGTAAAAATTACACAACACGTCCACTATATGAATTATCATTTTCTTTCCATTTCAGTCTCCAGAGAACGACAGTCGCCCTTACAAGAAGAGGAAGTGGCAAAGTTCACTTATGAGCTGACTGGTAGACATTGTAATAGGTTAATGATGGCTTTGGAAATCAACAAGAAGGTTGGAGACATCGTCGTAGGAAACATTCAGTATATATGTAACATAAAATCGTTAATTACTGAATGGTTAAATGACTTGGAATGTAGTAACTATGAGAAGAGATGCAAACTCGACGATGCAGTCATCAAGGTTGGTCGCTACGATCTACAAGGTATTCATCGATTTATTTATCATTATAAGCGTCTTCTGGAAATTGCCCCCGACCCGACTTCAAAGCTAAAAAAACCCAACTAAATTAATTCCCGCTTTGAATTCAGAATTATGGAACGAAATGAAAATGATTTTTGATACATGCACTTAACCTGTGAGTGTAGCCAAAATTTAATATATAACTGAGAAAAGGAGCGGTCAGAGCAATCTACTAGCAGGCTTTTATGTTTTGTTTCGTGTGTTTTTTTTGTATTTTCAACCTCAAAAAACATAAATTGAATTTTACCAATGTGGAAAATTAGCAAAGAAATTGCAACCGGGCGTCAGAGAGTCTTCAAATTTTAACATTGAAAAGTACTACTCCTTCCACCATTAAAAATAAGCGAAATTTCTGAAGAAATAATATATCAATAGAGCTTAGCAGCCAAAAGTAAGCATATCTTTTAAACTTTGAACCTATGCAAATGGTTATCTGAATGGTTGGAAAGAGCCATTTAATTTGATTTCGAAATGCAGGACTACTCTCTTCTTCGTAGTAATTTTATTCGTGATTATATAAGATTTCTCAATGTTTTCAATTTTTCAATATGGCACGAAAAAGAGACATGATAACGAAGCTTTTCGACCTGCGCTCATCAATGGTTACCCTGAGCATGTTACAGTATATCTCGCACCATGACACGGACGCTGGAGGCACAATCCAAATCTGACACCAGATTTGGACCTGCCAAATGCCCCGTGTATCTCAAACTACCCTGGAGGGGTAAGGTATCTGACAAATACGCCAGTCAGATCAAACACGCAGTGTCACGTTGCTATTACGCGGTTTCGACACACATTGTGTTTTCTACACACAGGATGCTACCGTCAACTAGCAAGGATGTACTACCCACCCTCCACTTGAGTAATGTTATTTACCAATTTCAGTGCCGGTGCGATGCCAGGTACGTGGGCCGTACTACTCAGCGGTTGGCTGATCGCATTAAACAACACGTCCCCTCGACTATTCGGAACCGTACAACCAATCAGCGCACGCAGCCCGTCCGTGCCTGCAAATCTGAAATGCCCGCTAACAGACCAAAGGTAGCCAAATGCGATTCAGCGATTGGTTTCCACTTGCTGAACAATCCAGCTTGCGCACAAAGCTATGCCGACGATCAATTCTCAATTATGTCCCGGGCCAGAAGCTCAGCGCATTTACGCTTTCTGGAAGCCGCCTACATTCAATCGCACGAACCCCTTCTGTGCAGACAAAAGGAGTTCGTCCAAGCTTTGCGATTGTTCTGAAATTACAACGTCTGGGTTGCGTCCGGGTTCATCGAGTATAATATAGTTAATTTCAAGTAATTTGTTATATACCTGCGTGATAACCTGATGAGTGCAGGTCGAAAAGCTTCGTTATCATGTCTCTTTTTCGTGCCATATTTAAATTTTGTAGTACCAAGAAATTATTTGTGGATTTCACTTTTAGATCATTTTGGGACCCTCTCATATCGCCGTGAAACAAGATGCCTTGAGGAACATCCACATACTCACCCATATCAATTTGGTATGTTTGCATTGAATAACGTCACGAATTTCCCTTGACAAATCCACAAAACTACTTATATCAGCAAATTCGTAAATATGAGGTATATAATTGTAAGAAATAATTGTAAGAAATGCAATTTTCTTAAAAGAAACCACAAAATTTGTGATATAACGTGGACTTTCGGGAGTTCCTTAGGCCAAATAAATTGATGTCATCCTACTAATTTAGTAAATTTTTTGAAGGGTTTTTCGAAAAATAAAATTGTTAATCTTCGGCATCAAAATTAATTCACAATGTAACAATAATGAAGACGTGTAACATGCACATATATTGCGCCGACCAAATCTTCGCTTTAGTCCACAAGCGGTTGGACAGAATATTCCCATTTGAGGTTTTTATAAAAAATAATTATTTGAATTTGCAAATTTTCCGTTCCCCTTTGCGACTCACACACCCTTCTTGTCATCAATAACTTGAAAACAATGACCCGTCTGTCTCTCTATATATATATATCACCAGACTACACTAAAACATTCATTTGTTTTCTTGGCTTTTTACCTGGGGCGGAGTGCGACTGAAATTGGGTCGGGAAATTTCGATGTGACTAGCCAACTTAACTTATCAGATATGCATTCCAAAATTTTACACTTCATCATAATTCATCATCATAACCATATGAGACCGACGTTCCGCGATACGGAGGGCGTAGGGACGCGATCTCGCCGGGCGGGCTGACGTTTTTTAATCGTAATCAATTTTTAAGTTCATAAACTTTGCGAGAAAGCGAGCAATGAAAAATTCTGAAGGTAGTTTTAGAAGGAATTTAGTAGGAAGATTCTTATTTTATAAACAAAATTATAGAGTCCTAAGAACCACTGAATTTAGGCCTCATTTATATGCGAGGGAATATTAACATTTTGTATATTGGATTATATTTAAATCATTACATGTAATATCATCCTTTGTCTCGAGAGGAGGGGGATACGAAATCGATTTTGCTCCCTCTCCCTCGATAGAGGGAAATATTCCTCTTTCGGCGCCTGTACTAGAAGGATTCTACATTATGCGAGAGAGCAAAGGGGCAGAGTGAACAAATTGAAATTTTGGGATGAGACTTCAATTTATGTTGGTATAAAGCTTGAAAGGTGAAACTTTGCATCTCAGAGCGCTAGAAACGACTTTCTCCCCACCCCTTGATAGAGGGAAGCATTCCCTGGCTACCAGTGCGTAATATGGTACATGGTGTTTCTACAGTGTAAAGAAACTCTGCATCTATTAATTTGCAAGGAATCTAGCGAAAACATCATGTTTAGTTTATTATACGTCGTCGTAATACATATTTTGATTTAACCGGTCCTAAGACCACAAATTGACCGGCCCTCAAGCCAAAATATCGAGTGGCCCTGCCATTTACCCTTATGAACATTTAAAAAAAAGGCTTTTATTGGATAAAACGGTCGATTATACAAAAGTACAAAATACATGTACATCACAAGTACAGAATAGAGACTCAAAAAATAAACGGTCACCAGTTTGAAATAATGTGCAAATAAAAACAATACTAGTAACAATAATGATGAAGGAATAGTGGAACAGCAGGATAAAGATACTTAACCCTCAAACTCACAGCCTGAAAACAATTTTTTTGAAATGAAGACCCAATTTACCATTCTTTGAAGCAATAACATATTCTGATCGATGTTTGGACTTAATAAAAGATAAGAGAGAGTCAAAAACTGGGATCTCGTTGCGAAATTTACAACAGTGAATATAATACCTGGTACATAGAGTAATGAAGTTGATACATGAGCTAGCAAAACATGTATCATCACAGCCAAAAAAGCTGACAAAAGAACATTTTTTTTTAATTTACCCCCCCCCCCCTCCTTATTTGAAAATTATTACTTTTTAATCATTATTATTGTTGTTATCATTCACTCGCCCCCAAATGAAATCGTGAATTTTGATACTCCTTTTACTTATGAAAATCCCTTGAATTCAGAGACATAATTATCTCCCCCTCTTGTCAAATCCTCTCTTTTTGTAATCCATCTTCCTCTCCACATCTCTCATTCCATTACATTTCTCGATATTGGACGTCCATTTAACGTACTAACATTTTCTAGGCTATGACGGAAATTCCATCCAAAGTGTATAGGACATAACGACAGGTTAGACAGCCAATGACAGCCACCTGGGAACGATTTTGTTACTGGGGGTGCTGTGAGCAAAAAATAGTCCTCAGCATTTTAGTGTCTCTTTTTAAGTCCAAAAATCTCTGACAAGCCCCCCAAAAAAGGTCCTCAGCGTTTTAAGGTCTCTTATTAAGTCCAAAAATCTCTGACAAGCAAATAATAATAATAAAAAAAGGTCCTCAGCGTTTTAGGGTCTCTTTTTAACTACTTTTTCAGTTACCCCTGGCCAATGACAACTATTTAACTATTTCTTTGAAAAATTCTTAGTGATTTTATCATTGTTTTCCCCAATTTAGGTATCTTAAAGTATTTTAATAGGATTAATGTTTAATTTTGGCATTTTATTTAGGATAATTATCATATGCATTTTATCTTATTTTTCACTTTTTGCTAGTAAGTTTTGTTTTCCTGAAAAGAAGTTGAATAACACCTTAATATGTTGTTACACATGACAAGTTTTGGAATTCGCACTGTAGGTCATATTGGGCACTATAGGTCATGGTCACATTGTGTATGGCATAACAAAAATAACCCCGTTTTATCTTTATAGATCATGAAAGTGTCTTTGATGATGATGTACCTCAGCTCGTAAAGCTGATGAAATGTGTTCTTCTAGACAAGAAAAACAGTTTTTTCAAGAAAACTGAATTTTATCACGACTTGGATGGAAATGATGACAGGGATATTGCAGAGAAACTGAGGGAATGGAGGGACAATATCGTTACCACCAGCACTAAAGTCGAATCCTCGGAAAGGCTCCGATTATTTCGCAAAGAGTTAACAAAGAACACATACTACAGTGGTGAGCCAAGTTTGTATTTCCCAAAAAAGAAATTGCTATGATGTAAAATGATGAGTCGAAATCAAAAGAAAATCCGAAGCGGCAATGTAAGACGAATTACAAATAAGATAAATGCAGTGCCAGAGTATCCTTTACAAGAATAAACAGATGTATTATGATTCTAAATGTTATAGGTACAACATGTAATGAATCGCTTTTTAAATGTCTTTAACAAGTGATATTAAGCAAAAATGTAAGATTAAAATGTTACTGACAATGCTACTTTCCACAACTTAAATCATGTACATTGATCGGCATTTTGGTATCGATTACAAAATAAATCAAACATTTTCAGTTTACAAATTACCAATGTCTTTAAAACTCTGAAAAATGCTTATTCTATCGTTTCGGAAAATAATATTTAAATTTCGTTTATTTGTAATAACAATAACAACAAAGAGAACGATGATATTAAGCGCATAGAGACATGCTAAGCGCATAGAGACATGCTAAGCGCATAGAGACATGCTCCGCAAAGTGTTATGCGCTATAAAAGAATTGTTAATTATTATTAATTATTATTATTATTGTGATGTGATAAATGAAGCATTACCATTAATTGTTATGATAACAATTAAAGCAGATGAAAAAAAAACAGTAACTTTCATTCAACTCTTTTAAACGGATACTGGAATTGTTCTCTATGCTTTGTGAGTCTCCCTTCTGTCAAAACTTCAATTGGAAGGGAATTACGTCATACATTACAAACTCCCTATTTTTTCGTGACTACTGAATCAAATCGGATGGGGTTTTGCCGAGATGCAGATAACATGTCTTAAACAATATTCATATCAATTCACAGTTTTCAGAAGCTATTAATGGGGAAAGTTCGATTGTATCTTTTTTTGTGGGGGGGGGGGGGGACAAATGGTTGTGAATGATAATTTTATTGTTTTTTCTATTCTAATTTTTATTATTGTACCATCTGTATCTCATTATAATGAACAATATAATTATACAAAGTATTTTTGTTTAACTAAAATACATATCAAAATTGTAAGACAGTTGATTTGATGGTGATTACGATGAAATGATCAATAGAACATCAGTTGGATCATACATTTTGTTTTTACAGTTTTTCCAATATCAATACTGTAAAATACGTGTATCCTTTTGCAGAACATACCGTGACTGATGAAGAGATAGAGGGTGTTGTTGAACACGTAACTTCAGCATACAAACAACAAGAACTGATCAAAACGCTTTACATCAATGCTGAAACTCAACAAACACGGTCCTTTGCAGATCAACTGAAAGAATGGAGAAACAGTCAAGGAAAGACTGATTGTCGTGATACCTTACAGAATGTTCTTAAACAGATTGGATGTGCTAGTAAGTGCAATGAGTACAATTGTAAGAAATGGGAGCTTGCCATTTTATTCATACATTTGAATAGTCCAGGTTGATATATATATATATATATATATATATATATATATATATATATATCCCACACGTTTCGATGACGAGGGCAGAGGGAAAAAAGCCTTGCTTGAAGAGCAATTTAGAACATGGATTTACTATCTATGTTTAGAACTTGAATTCTGCAGTGGTATTAGAACGATATGCATGCATTGTCGCCCATCTTTTATTTTATGATCAGCGCTCGAAATGACCAGTTAAAGTCTACCTGTCAAATTTCAAGAATGTTCATGACCCGCGCACAGATCATGCAGATAGCCAGCCAAAAAGTGGATGGAAGACATCTACACCATGGCCAGGTACCTCAGAGCTTAAAGGAGAATTACGCTCAAAAATAAAGATGATAGTGTTCAAAGGTGTTATTTATTCCTATTTGTTAGACTATATGGCTTCGCGTCAAAATATACGAGATCGATACGAATCAAGATTTTCTGAGCAAAATTTACCATCTGCTAGCAATATGTATCGTCTGCTAGCAGCACATGGGGGCTGCCATTTTGTTTATGTGTACAAGAAGATTTTCTTAATCCAAATGCTCAGTTGCCTTTTTCAAAATTAAAAACCCATTTGAGATTAAAAATATAGAATAGATATGTCAATTTATTTTTAAACTGAAGATTTCCTTATATATTTCTGTTGAAAATCGATATTCGCTTAATAGAAATCTATTTTCTCGATACTGGACGTATGGGACGGAGCAAATTAATTCAAAATTTATGGATGCTTCTTCCCTGAGCATCTATAGCGGCAAACTATGCATTCACCTGCTTTCGGGAAATGGACTTGAAAAGTCAGAATGCATACTGCATATATTATGTTTTGCTCTGTTTGGCAAACCCAAGAAAATAGATTTTTGTTAAGCAAAACCAGACAATTTAAAAGTATTATTATAAAGATTTAATTTTTATAATACATGTAAACACCCACTTTATATTTTTCGTCACATATGGGATTTTAGGTAATGAAGAAAATCAATTTAGGATTTGGATTCAAAATATCTTCCTGACTGGAACATTTCTCAATGGTTCATGTACAACTCCAAATCAGCAAGAAAATGGCAGCCCCCATGTAAATGAGTAGGAGACGATACCGGGTGTTGGAATATCTTTATTTATACCCTTTTCTGATATCTTATTAGAAAATGATTTAGGCCAATAAGTAGGAATATATTACACCTTCCAATATAAGTAAATTTGTAATCAGGGGTTAATTCTCCTTTAAAATCGCAAGGAATTGTCTTCTCTTCCTTTCTGTCCTTAAGGCAGTACAACATCCAGACTTCTTACAATCTGAGAAGAGAGAATGGAGAACCTTCTAAAGGATACACATGTGCACAGACGTAGCCAGGATTTTTCAATGGCATGAATGGGGGGGGGGGGGGGGGGGTGCAGAGGTGAAGTATCCAACCGCATAGCCAGGATATCTATCTACCTGTATTCCTCTACCTGTATATCTTTATAAAAGATATATTTTTAGCATGTTTCTTATTTGTAATTGTTTTTAAATATATTTTTTAATTAGTGTATAGACCTATACGTACATTTTCCCTCTACTATTCGACTTTTTTTTCAAGGCTTTGGAACTGTTTAATTAGGACAAATTGACCCATTGTTGAGAGGGTGCGATTAATGACAATCATGTAGTTTAAACTTCAAACCGGTTGTTTATAATTAATATAATTTTGAAACCTTTGGAGAAAGCATGATTTGTATCATAATTTGTTCAACATGAAAACCAACATTCTGAGTTATTCATAATGGCTTCTGTGAATATTTCAAGGCGAAGCTTTTCGAAATAATTCACTCTTCTGACAATATAATCATTAGGGCAAAAGGACTTAAAATATGCATGGACTTTATCAGTCAGTATTATGATAGTACCTACAGAATTACTTTTTAGTGATACAGGTACGTTTCTCTTTCGCAAAGCTATCAAGGCTAGAAAGGGTGCTCTTTAATTTTGTTAAAACTTCATTTAATAAATAATTTTTCAGTTAGCTGAATATTATTACTTTATTGGTATATGCATTATCAAAGTTTTCTTTCAAGTAATGACATCATACTTTGCAATACATTGCAAATTTCTCATTATTATAAATATTTTCCAGTAGGGCGCCCCCTTTAAGTCACTCTTACGTACCATATGCCTGAGCTTTAAGTTAACACCGTTTTCACTTGTTGATATACAAGCGTATTTCCAACACATTATTGTTTATGTCTTAACATGGTTCTTGATCAAAACTACTTTTCGGTTGAGTGTAATGGTCTTATAAAATATTGTAGATATTTTGAATATCAGCGGTTTTCCTAATATGCTAAGAAGGCAATGGTAAATGCGAGAGAGCGTAGCGAGCGAGTTTTGGAAAATTTTTAGAAAAAAAGCTTTCTCCGTGCTGTTATGATTTAGGAGGCACTTCTCATTTAGGGAAGTGTGCCCCTCCTGCATGCCCCCTGCTCCACTGCCTCTAATTGTGTTGATATCAGTAGGGGGACCTATTATTATTAAGCCAAATGCACTATACCTGCACTCGGGCGAGTGCAGGTATAGTGCATTTGGTATAGTTCGTTGTCTGCACTCCAATGCAAAATAAACCAGCAAACCTTTTCTCACGTATGTTAGCACATTTGGGCCAATGCTGGTTCTTGATGGAGAATGTTTAAAAGTCTGTAATTTGTGCTATAGCATACCCCCCCCCCCCCTTTACATGCTAAATTCTTCACACATAATACATAGAACTGTATTCTTTTTTTTTTCTTCTTTTTGAAATTCTTTGTTTATCTCATTCAGAATGCATTGCGAGCAGAAGTACAACAAAAAAGGTAACCGGAGAAGAGTTGCCTGACATTGCATTCAACCTGATGATGGAAGATGTTCGTCCAGTTATCGAAGTCCTCACCATAGACCAGAGCAGAGTCAATAAGTACGTCGAACAGTGGGATGGACAAGATAACTGTACAGCGGGTCTAGTGCGGAAACTACTGAGGAGTGGCAGTCTACCCGGTGACCTGAATCGAAGTGACTTCTGCAAAGCTCTCAGAAACATCGGCTTCGTCGATGTCGCAAGATCAGTCTACTTTGGTAAGAATATTTAGTCAGCGACATTGACACAGCTAATAAAAGTCTACAATCTTCCTAATGAAACCATGATAATTACTGTTTTGAATTATTACTATAAGGTCAATGTTTTATGTTTATCATTCTCTTCTCTCAATCCGGCCATAAACTTTGTTATTGCATAGATAACTTTATTTGAAGCATTTCAGTTGTTTGATGGCTTGAACTAGGAAATTGTCGATATCCTAGTATGAAGTGATTTTTTGCAGAAAAATATGGCTGTGTAAATGTGATATGTAAGAACAAAATTGATAACATGCTAGAAAAACATATTGTCAGCTTTAAATAACATAATGAACATAAACATTGATCCTCTCCTGTCCACAAAGAGAAGAAAAAGCGCTTGAATCCTTTAAAGTTGTTGCCACGACGTTATAGGGAAAAGTCTGAATGGGAATGTCATGATAATCATGATGATTGATTAATCAAGCAATGTAAATGACATACGCGCATCTTAAAATGAGTTACAATTTAGCCTAAACAACTGAAATGCTTCAAATTGCAACATTTATGTACTTGTTTCTTAAAAATTGTCTTCCTCCGTTTTATAATGATTTATTTGTGAAAAACAAATCTTTAATCAATTACACTACTAGACAATCTGACAACTTTTATCTACCAAATTTTAAATATAATTTCTCAAGAACAACAATTGAATATGCTGGACCCATCATTTGGAATAGTTTACCCAATGAACTTAAATCTTGCCCTTCACTCACTCACTACCTTCAAGCGTAAATATAGAAATATTCTTATAAATTTATAAATCGTTTCTTGATGCCGTGTTTTATTGCTGCTGTTGTTTTGTCTAGGTTAACTTTTTTTCATATTCATTTTTTCTACAATTAGTTATCTGGAATTTGCCTTGATAGACCTATGGCCTTTGCAAATTCCACACATTTGTATTTGTATTTTCTGTATTTTTATTCCATGCTATGTTTATTCGTAAACATGTATATGTGCCTATTTATTTTTTCTAATTTTATACATTTTGTTTTTTATACAAATGTGAAATAATTGAACTGAATTGAATTAAACTTATAAATAAGCCTAATCAGGAGACAGTTCAAGTTAGATGATGTAAATTTAGTCTAAACAGCAGAAGCATGATAAGTACGGGGGAAAATCATTTTACTTATTGTCTCAATTTTATGTCAAAGACTCCCACCGAAAATGTAGGCAGGAAATGCAACAACTCTCTTGATGATCATGATCGACTTGGCGAGTGAATGGACGGACAACCTCAACCTGAAGGATGCAGATTACACGTTGAACTTGATGAAGAGTATTTGAAAGAGGAATGATCTGTTCATTTGTGTGATTTGCGGTTCATTAATTTAACTTGGAGAAAGGCATGCATAAATGAATGAGTGCTTCACTTGATTAGTGGATGTTTGTCTTGTCATAATAGCAGAGGCGGCGATCCCCCCCCCCCCCCCGAAATTTTGAAGACTAAAAAAGAAATGTATAGCAATTGATGAGTAAAGGGTGCAACCCCTGTTTAGGCTTGTAAATGCTCTAAAATGCAAACTTTCACTTCGGAAAATAGGATTTTTTTTTTCGCTCGTTCGCTACACTCCATGGCATTTTAGTACTTAAAATTGAACAATATTGCATCAGATGTGTAAATCGTAGGTATTATTTACTCAAAGATTCCCCTGCGTTCGCAATAAACGATGTAAACTCCGTATAGGACCCATAGTAGGGTCAGTATTTCAGGAGGATGGGGATGGGGAACGCCTCTCCCTGGATTTATTAGACTGGTCCCCCCCCCCCCCCCCCTCGAAAATTAGAAATTATCTACTACATGGTTCTGATGCAAAATGCCTGCTTTTCTAGAATATCAATTCGCGTCTTGTAGGTTTTTGTCACTAATTATCATTTTTGTGATATTGTTGCTGATTTATACGACTGTAAATAACAAGCTCTTGTCGATTTATTGATACTTTCCTTTTAATTGAAAAAAATGCA
This sequence comes from Heliocidaris erythrogramma, assembly GCA_025617745.1. Taxonomy (NCBI): domain Eukaryota; kingdom Metazoa; phylum Echinodermata; class Echinoidea; order Camarodonta; family Echinometridae; genus Heliocidaris; species Heliocidaris erythrogramma. The sequence goes on along the minus strand of CM046857.1, from coordinate 19,857,554 downwards.
TGTTATCATTGCCAGGGAAAACAATAATCAAACTATTTCATATTTGATAATATCAGTATTGTTTATGTTCCAATACTTATTTCCATGAAAGAAATTCCATGCATAATTATAGTAAATGCCATAAAAGTGTTTTATTGTCAATAAATTAAAATTTTATATGCGTGAAATTGTTTAATAGCATTTCGAGCTACACCACAATTCTGTTATGAATAATGTGCACATACCTTAAGCAGTAGTCTATGCTTTGTATGTTTTATAAAGGGTATCATTTTAAAGATGGTAGATTTGAAAACCCACTTTTTAATACAATAGTCATAACGCTGTGAGGGGTTGCCTGAAAAAATACGTTATTTTAATTTGGTTATATATTTAAAGTATTTAACGATTCTCCATAAAATTATATGTCAATTCTACAAGGTTTAAACTTAAACTACGAAGTTATGATTTTTTTGGCTAAAAAAATACTTTTTTTTTCAAATGTTACACCGGGAGAGCTCGTTGAATAGCATCGGTGCACATTAAGCATATGCATGTCGCTTATTATACAAGAACATAAACGATAGATTTGACGACCCACTTCTCCTGACGATGAACAGAGCACACTGTTCGAAACGTCGAGACAGATATACTCCTTTACCGAAAGATTACCGTAGTCAGAACTACTCTACAGAGGAATACAAACAGTTCTTTTCAGAACTACTCTCTCCAAAATTCTCTTACCGGCTCAGAACTTTCCTGATCTCAATCACTCTCTCCTCCTTTTTCTCCTTTCCTCTTCCATTTCATGATTAAGGGTATCAAAGTTTTTTGATCAGCTTTCCATTTGTTTCTCTCACTTTGCCCTTATTTGTATAATGAATGATACACTCTTAAAAATAAAGTGCTATTATTAGCACTCAAGATTTGGAGGAAGCACCCGTAAGGGCATGCATAGAGACTGCACAAATTGTGCTAAAGTAGCACTTGTACAAGTGCTAAATAATTCAACACCAGTCCAAGTGCTACTTTAAACACTTTAAGTGTAAGCCTTTTACACTTCTGGTGGTATTAGACGCATGCAGCTCGCAAAAACAACACTTCTAGTGCATTAAATAACTCATTTTAGAGCCCCCAAAACGGCACTACTAGTGCTAGCGCTTTTGCACCCAGTATAGTGCTAAAGAACACACACAAACAGTTTGCACAAAATCACACGTGTAGTGCTGAAAACTCACTCTTCTATAGTGTGTTAAACAGCCCTACACTAAGGTCTAGATTTTGTTTTTAGATTGATATGAACTAGTTATATACATAGATGATATCGACTAAAACAACCATGGCATGTGGATTTAATCATCTGAGAATTACTTTAGACCAAGAAGTGGCAATTTCGGAGGTTTAATTGTTCCATTTCGGCAATCCACAATCGTGACGAAAAAAAGCACACACACTGCCTTCCAAACTTCCCAGGTCCGGCCCCGGCCCGTGCGGTCGATCGCGCCCCATGCCTGGCTGATCAACAATTTTCATGTCAACGTCGACAACGCGTACCGTAGACGGTTGGCCGCACGCTGAAACATGGCATTTCCAGAGATGCCAACCGTTCCGGAATATGCATGAGGTCAAAATTAAAATGTGAATTACGCAACGGTTGAATGCTTGTGAGAGAAAACATGACAACAATAACCATGCTCTCCGCTATTCACTTGTCATGAAAGCCTTGAAATCCACCTCATACATATTCCGGAACAGTTGGCAACTCTGCATTTCCACTTCATTGCTTTTCATCATGTTTCATATCCACCACCACAAAAATTAATGTAATTATCATATTATTTGATACCTTTATTCGCATAAAATTACAGAAGTTCTAAATTTAATGTCTTAAAGTTTTACTTACCACGCCATGCCTGTGCAGCAGATGATGGCTCTTGCACTACAGTTGCGTAATAAGCGGTTTCGTAATAGACTGTTTACTAATAAGTGATTCAAATTTTATACATACTTTTGAAACAAAGGTTGTTCTTGACAACCTGAAAGCTTGCCAGAGGCTTGTCAGACATAGCAACAAGTAATGTATGCAAACTCGATTCCAAGTATTGTAGTTCATTCATTAATAACATGTTAATGGATACCTCGTTACTAGGTCCCCTCAATTTTCTGCACCTTTTCATCTCCCAGACGCAAATGGCACGTGAGGTGTTAGAAATAGCACGTCAAGTGCAAACTTCCAATTAGCACTCGTGTTTCAGCACTTCAGTTTTTACAGTGTAAGCTTGTCGTATAGACAGATGTTTTGTTTTGTTTTTAGTTACTTGAAAAATTGCCCGATGTTAAGGAATAGGCCATGATGCCGTTATTGTGTGTGTGTGTGTGTGGGTGGGCTTACATAGATTCATTTGTGGGGTACAAAATTCAATAGGAGAAAACAATACAGTTCCCCACAAATCAATGTGTGTGAGGGTGGGCGTGTTTAGCCGAATGTCAGAGGAAATTTTTGGACAGAGAACAAAAAATATCATGCGAAGAATGGTCCTCGGAAGCCGGACAATAGTCCTCGAACGTCGAACAATAAATTTGTGCCTTATTCCGTCGACTGTCCGAGGACAGAGGAACAATAGAGGAACAATACTTGTCCTCGGAAGTAAAGCTCTGTGTGTGTGTATATATATATATATATAGAATGCACACTGGAAATAATGGAGACCCGCGCATTATTCAGTCCAGTTACTCAGCATGTTTGAAATACGGCCATTCAAATATCACTATTCTTACACTCTATTGAGTGTAGCCCTCGCCAACTACCCTTGTTTCTTGTTTTCTCTCTCCATTCATTCTGCCCGTTACTATTATTGAACATCTCTTTCGGCTATCTTGTACCTCTTTATCTATTCATATCCGGCTGTACCTCCGAACTTGCATTACTGAGATTTGAAAGACCTTTGTACTGCAATTAATATGTCTACCTTGCTTTTTTAATGTATATAAACGCATGTTACTAACAGGTACAATCATTCCACCTGAAGAAATAAATTGAAAGCGCTTGTGGAAATCAACCTGTGGATATATCTGCTGTGTCATTATTCTCTGAGTGAACTTTATTTTAATTCTATTTCATCTCTACGTTCTCCCATTTAAAATCTCTCTATATACTATATATATATATATATATCTAAAGGCTACTTTAGGTGGACAGTTTTTATCTTATTTCTATGCTCAACTGACCATCTAATGTACCAACTGTCCACCTAATATAGGGGGCGCTATTATGACGAAATAAACCACATTGTTGCGTGTCCACGTAATGTACCCTTTACACTGTAAAAAGTGAAGTGCTGAAACACGAGTGCTAATTGGAAGTTTGCACTTGACGTGCTATTTCTAACACCTCACGTGCCATTTGCCTCTGGGAGATGATAAGGTGCAGAAAATTGAGTGCTAAAAGTAAGTGCTGAATGTTAGGACGCTTGTTTTACACTTCAAGTGCTGACCAACGTCCCGTGATTTAATAAGCGATTTCGTAATTAGGATTTGCGTATGAGCAGATAAAGGTCATTTGACATAAACTGGCATGTTCGTTTAAAATGCACTGAGATAAGCGTCCACTGTGTAATGATTATTCATATATCTAAGTATACTTTTCATTAAATCCACTGAAAAGCAACAAAGTGTTCATTGGTGGTTGGTATTTGACAGTCGGCCAAATGATAGCCAACTTGCAAACAATGCGCTTTCCCAAGTTTGGAAGGCAGTGTGTGGGCTTTTTTCGTCACGATTGTGGATTGCCGAAATGGAACAATTAAACCTCCGAAATTGCCACTTCTTGGTCTAAAGTAATTCTCAGATGATTAAATCCACATGGCATGGTTTTAGTCGATATCATCTATTTATATAACCAGTTCATATCAATCTAAAAACAAAATCTAGACCTTAGTGTAGGGCTGTTTAACAGACTATCGAAGAGTGAGTTTTCAGCACTACACGTGTGATTGTGTGCATACTGTTTGTGTGTGTTCTTTAGCACTAGGGTGTGTGCAAAAGTGTTAGCACTAGTAGTGCCGTTTTGGGGGCTCTAAAATGAGTTATTTAATGCACTAGAAGTGTTGTTTTTGCGACCTGCATGCGTCTAATAGCACCAGAAGTGTAAAAGGCTTACACTTAAAGTGTTTAAAGTAGCACTTGGACTGGTGTTGAATTATAGCACTTGTACAAGTGCTACTTTAGCACAATTTGTGCAGTCCCTATGCATGCCCTTACGGGTGCTTCCTCCAAATCTTGAGGTGCTAATAATAGCACTTTATTTTTTAGAGTGTAGTAATATATGATTTTACCTTGTCATTATTCCAAAATGATCTGTTTAAATGAGTTTAAGCCGTTGTTGCTAAATCACTTAAAATCAGTCAACTACGATATGTTTAATCACCGCAAACACATTGGGTGTGTTCATTGTCGTTAATTTCGGTAGTTATACTCTTTATGAGGTTATCCATATATTTCGGTTTCTCTTCCTTTTTTATGTGCAAGAATGAATAGTCAAACTGTTACTAAACTATGATTGAGGAAATGGCGTTCATATTGTATTGTTTGATCTATACATTCTTTGTGACTACATTAGTCTATATTATTAATAAAGTATGTTGATTATTCATCATTGTTAGCATATATATTCACATTCACCATGTATATATTTTTCGATGTCACTCAATGCAAAAAAATATCATTTTTAGCTGCGTTGTTTTTATATTGATTAAACTCATCAAATCAAATCAAATTAGAAAAATATGTGTTATTCCAGCGATTACGTTAAGTTAAGATATAGAAGTATCGAATGTAAAATAGATTTATTATTTAGAAAGGGTGATTTCCAGTGATAAATGTACAGTATGCACGGGCGATTTAATGCATTGGGTTAACGCTGGTCGATTTGTTTCCTCGCATGTGTTTTTCTTCAGGATTTCGCAATTACACGTTCCTGATAATGAAATATAGTGCTTTAGCGTTTTTAAAGGGTTGAAATTCAAAAAGAATTCTAACTCTCGATGCTTTGTTCTCTAGAAGAGGTACAATTTGTCAGGATCTTGTTAAGTTTACGTCCCCCATATATAGGTTTAGGTTATACAGTTAGTATCATGATGCGGGGGGCATCTCGTCTTTCCTAAACACTAATTTCCCATGCCTGGGGGTTCAAAATTCCGAACATTTGTTGCATTATTCCCAAGGTTCGTTTATCCAAATGTTCACAATTTCGAAAAGGTTCATATTTACCCACAAAAGGACTGTCCCACATTAGGGTGATGTCATTTTTGCATACCTCCTTTCCCTTCTCTAAACCTAAAATTCAGTTGCAGACTTCCTTCTCGTTCCACATTCCATTCGGGATAATGAAATCGTACGTCGACTAAAAAGCCGGGTCTACGATCTGAAGTCCAGAGTCCAACAGTTCGACAAGAAAAACGCGGTCAAACCAAATAGTCTAAAAAGTAAAATACAAGCAGATGTCAGGTCTGCTTCTTGACCTTCTTTATATTTCAACTCTTGATTTTTCACCTATATTCTCCTAGTATGCAGCTGGCATATTTTGCCTCTTTACTTTTTGTTCCTGACATCACCCATCGCGTGTTTATCTCTGTCATTTTACCTCTGGCAATTTTTTCCTCTGGCATTTTTACCTCTGGCATTTTTACCAATGGCATTTTTACCTCTGGCATTTTTACCTCTAGCATATTTACCTCTGACATTTTTTCCTCTGGCATTTTTACCTCTGGCATTTTTTCCTCTGGCATTTATTCCTCTGGCATTTTTACCTGGCACCATCACGTCATCAAGGAATGTGACGAAAATGAGGGACAAAACTGTACTGTTTTCCAAATGACTCCCGTGAACATCACGTGTACTGCTTCCAGATACTTCCCGAATATAGATTTATTATTCCTGCAATAATTATTATAATAATGAAGCAATAATAACAATAGTGATAAAATTAAGAAAAAATAGCTACAATTTATGATGCGAACACATAAATCCTAAGATTTAGCTCTTAAATCACAGATTTGGAGAAATAGCCCAAATGAATAGATTTCACAATTTAGATCACTGGGAAAAGGTACCTTTTTAAAGGCCAAGACAAGTCGCTTCTGTAATAGAAAGTGTGATTTTTTTCCGTGTTAAACTCGCTAGTCATAAGGACCGCTATTCACAAGGACCGCTATCCATAACGCGTGATTAAATGAACAGCGGTGTTGTATGAATAGCGGTCCTTCTAAATAGCGAGCAAACCATACACAAACTACCTCGCTATTCATAAGAACCTCCATTCATAAGGACCACTATTCATAACTATTCATAAGGATCACTATTCATAACGCCTGTTAAATGTTTTCTATGACTAGCAGTCCCTATGAATTGCGAGCGGACCCCGTTTTTCCACGTTTCGTATGCCCTACTCTAAGACGTTTTTCAGTTGAATGAGAATATTGGTTTACATTCGTCCGTTATTCAGAGAAGGCTACGAGATGCTTGATGTATGTATTTTTGTCATGTTGAGGATGTTATTAAGAAATTCAAGTGCCAAATGATTTATAACTTTAAAGACGTACAACCAGATTTATTCTGTATTTGTACGAAGTTTCCATAAATGATTTTACGATTATTTCTTTCTTTTCAATAAACCAAGGTCATGGATCATCTACTTAATTTACATCATTTCAGGAAAGTATTTTCCTTCAAATGAGGTCTACAAATTGCTTATTACCTATTTTGAAAAAGAATAATGACCAATGGTAGTCTACATTATAGTTCCTTAATCTGTCAACTTGTTGAGATTTGAATATTTCAACCAGCGCAGTATGACTGAAGGGCCACCGCACACCTTTATGACTGGGGCTCTATAGTAGATTTTAAAAGAAACTGCAATGAGGATTAGACGTGGATCGAAAGCTAGCTTCTAAACAGAGAAAATCCCCTGCCAGTCAGCTGCGAATCGTATGGACGCAAACCAGTCGCACGACTGCCCTCCGACTTGCAGCCCATCGCAATATTTAGCTGGCAGAAGGGTTCACAAATACACCGCGATTTTCTTATTACTATTACTATTAGTATCATTTTCGGGTCCCCTACGGGCGGGGGGGGGGGGGGGGGGGTAACTGATTACAGTTTTACTTATAATACTATTGCTAAAGAGTCTAAATACGAAGAGTGCTCAGTGCCGAAATAAAGCACGCGTATATATTGTGCTACATGTCGATCGGCCGAGAGGGAAAGGATATAGTCTTAATCAAGATGTTTGTATTTTTTTATTTTCTTTATTTTTTCTTCTTTTTCTGGACAGCGCTTTTGCCTTTTGGTAAAGCCGTAACTAAAGGGCATAATCTTGATATATTCCCTTCAAATACAAACTTATGTCCCCAAACAAATCAACTCTAACTGCACCAGGGAGGCGAGGGTGAGAGTTGGGAGGGGGACTTCGGACTAGATGTTTGTATTTTTGTTAAAGTTATTTGCTATGAAATTTCTATTAATATTTATGTGATGATGGGGGGGGGGGGGGTCCAAACATGTTCCCTGATATTAAGCTCTATATGAGCGATATCTGACGGGAATGTCGGGAAAAGCTATTTAAAAATAATAATGTGCTATCTTTATTTTTCTATTAAATCAGAATATTTCATTTGATATGATTTATGGAAATTATAGGGATTATAGACCTGCAATATAATTTTATTAGCCTTATTCTTTTAAAATTCAAGACAGAAAAGGCTTTAATAAAATGAGATTGCATGCGAGCAATTCCTTATATAAATATAAAGATTACATTAAGAGTGGCGTATCCAAGATTATCCAGGAATGTACATGCCCCTATGTGCCAGCCAAAACAAAATCTGACATAATATGAAAGGAAATGTGTACCCCCCCCCCCCCCCGCACACACAGAATCTGAAAACTGTGATAATTTTTCACATCACCAATGCAATAGGGCCTTTACCGATTGTACGAAAAGGGGGATGGCCTCCGTGTTTTGAATTGAATTAACTAGTAACCAACAATATAGCAGCTGATGATATAATTTAATTATTACCAATCCTATTCTGTCTTTGTAGGAATATCCCATTACTTTTGCCCCCATCTCTCTTTGTCTCTCCCCCCCCCTCATTTTTCTCATACTCTCTTACAACAGATCTGTAAAAATGACTCCAATAGAATTGAGGAAAAAATAATGATCTCTTATTTTTAGCGTTTTGTGTTTTTATTAGGAAATCAACAGAAATCACAACAATTACAAGTGATTTACATGATTTAAAAAAAAATCACTGAGCAAAAAAAAAAAAAAAAAAAACCCAACAAAAACAAACAGTAAAAATAAAGCAATTGGAACAAAATTAAAAAAAATAAATAAAAATGATCTCTTATTGCTTCCCCCCCCCCCCAATCTTTCAATTTAATGAGATCGACCACCAACACTATGCAATTATATTCTTCACATCCATGACAGAATAGCAGGGGCGGATCAAGAGGGGGCGAATCGGCCGCGGCCCCCTTCTTGAAACCCAAGTTGGCATATACGGGATCTTGCCTAAATTGTGAAAAAAACCCGGATCGAGCACCAAATATAGTTTGGAAGCCCAAGAGCCTAACAATGTCGTTCTATTAACCCTCCGAGAAAAAGTTGTAAAAAGGCCCACCTCGCAAGACTGACCTCACATTCCGGGCATGGATCAGTGGCGGATTTAGGAGGCTTTTAAATAAAATTGTATCCCCCTTTTAGAACTGATAACTTTTTTGGCTTGTCAGAGAATTATGGAGGAAAACTGGACTAATAATATCTGATACCCTATACCCCTCCACTGAGCGACTTTCGGAGGGCTGGCGAGAAGAAAAAAAATTGCCACCCCCCCCCCCTATATTAGCCAATTACCCCCCCCCCCCTCCCTCCCCACTGAGCAACTTTTGGAGGGCTGCCGAAAAAAAAAAAAAAAAATGGAAAAAAAAAATCCCCTTTGACAGCCCTGCATCAATTTTGTGCCCCCCCCCCTCCCACCCTTTTACTACATCCCGCATTCGCCCTTGACATATAGAATGTCAGTGTCAGACTCATATCCATAACAGGGTTCAGAAGCCTCCCCCCCCCCCCCCCCCCACACACACACACACTACATTGTCGGTCTCTCGGTACCAAAAACAAGCAAACAACGAACAGCAAGCAAGAAAAACCTTGATAAGCCAAGTTTTGGCAAACTGACATATCATCGGCAACGCCACCGGCAACGCCACCACCTCGATCGGGATCGCAGAGGGGTAGACCAAGCCTAGATAGTGCTAGACACCTATCATGTCCATGCACCTATTCCGCTCAGCTATTCCATGCTGCTTGCATGAACATCAGCCATTAGGCTATAGGCTTAATGCGGTGATAGAACATTGATGATACGAATTTATGAATTTAACACATTGAATGTTGCCTCTGGTAGATTAGAAATATATAGTGAACTAGAATTTAGTTAGATTTTCTTCTAACCGGCTAGGTTGGGTTTGCTTTGATCGGGCGGACGTACGTCTGCTACATGGTCGTCTGCTAGTGCACGATCTCATTGGATGTCGTCACTCACGTGATCGGTACACGCCCATTTACATTAGGTCATCGATAACAAATTGGAATGCACGTGTAGTATGGCAAATTATTTTTTTTGATCGAAAGCATGCATATTCCCGGGGATTTGTGCGGGGTTTATTGGACTCATCGAGCCTCAATTATACCCTTCCATAGCTTTAAATTTCATGTAAATCACATTTTTCCTAATTTCAAATAAATACTAGGGGAATTAAAATCATTTCAAAACCCCTGTTTTCATGTGTTAACCTATGGGAGCTGGAAGGCCAAAAGCATGCATATTCCCGGGGATTTATGGGGGGTTTACTGGACTCACCAAGCCTTTATTAAACCTTATCAGAGCTTTAAATTTTCATGTAAATCACATTTTTTACATTTTCAAAGAAAAATTATGGGAATCATAATCACCCTAAAATTCCTTGTTTCCGCGTGTTAACCTATGGCAGGCGAGACTGAGCGACTTTCCAAGAACCTGGCAAGACCAAAAAAATACAGGTCTGCCTTTTCCAAAAGTTGACAAACCTGCACTTGTATGCCCCGCCTTATACTAAATTCTGGATCCGCCCCTGAACATGTGAGTATGTCTTATTTATCCAAAGCTTGCATGAGTTTTAAAAAAATTACATTTTCATCTTGATGAAGATTAATGATATGGATATAATAATGTTCCAGTACAATATCCATGCATAGACCTAGAGGGAGCGATTTGATCTTGCCATGTTTCTGTGGTTTAATACTCAGAGAAATCAAGGCCATGAAAACATAACATCCATAATTAGCGGTACGTCCCCTGTAAAGGATGCAAAAATGAGGGGAAAAAATGAATTTGTCATTTTATTTTCAGGGGTATTATGGCCCCCTTATATGGGTCTTGGGAGGACCGACCCATTCCCATTCCAATGTCATCCCATCACCCCCAGCGCGAGGGGAGAAGGGATTAATATCATTATACGTATTCATATCATAGTGGAAATAATTTCGAAGGAATTTTTTGTTTTTGTTGTTGGTTTTTTGTTAGTTTTTGTTTGTTTTTGTTTGTTTGTTGTTGTTGTTGTTGTTGTTTTTGGGGGGCTCCTTCTTTACACCGTTGCAACCGATATTCCTAAGTGACGTGATCTCCTACACATCCCCTCCCCCGAATGATGTCTACATATCAGTTTAGTCTGTCATATCTAAGGGAATGAATTGAGGCGATATACCATAACATCTTTCCAAAGGTATGAAGGCCATTCCCCATTCATGTCATTTCAGCTGTTGGTGGTTGTCGCATAACTTATGCGACAACCACCCAAATGTGCGGTTAGGTAAACCCTAAACACTACCCTAACCCTACACTCCAAAGCCTACCCCCCCCCCTTCCGCGGATCTCTTTACCATCTCTGAATTTGATATCCTTTTTCTTGATTTTTGCTTTTTTGGATACCATAAACGCGTCACCCGGGTTGTGTGCTTCAGCGAGACATGCCCACCCCCCCCCCCCCCCCCAGCGACTAAAGTGAACTCATAGTTACATTCACACAAAAGTGTGTATGTGAAGCCACAAAATAATGATGTAACTCTATATGCCTGAAACGTAGTACACGCAGTAGAACATAGTGCGCTGTGCGAACGAATTACACGCACGTGTATTGTAGCGATGTGTATACATTGAAGCCATACATGCAACTATGGACTTGGAGTCTATGCTTGGAGTATACACGCTGTTCTAATTTGGCATACCTCCCCTTCACAGGTAAAGGGTATGGGTTGGCTGGGCATGAAGCTACAGACCCGCTTCATGGGTTGGCAGAATGATTAGGCCTACTCCCTGCGGAAATTCAATGTTTAAAAATGAATTTATGAAATATGGACGGGACGTCAGCCCTTAAGAAGTGCCTCCCACCACTCTAAGAACCATTCCCCACCCGTGGATACCAAAAGGCGGGGACCGAAAGGGCCTGGGGAGGAGCCTATTTGAACCAAAAAAGGAGCCCCAAATCCTTAGGGTATTATATTAATAGATGGTTTTCATAAAGGTTTCGTATGATAGATTAATATCCTCATGATCATATACTTCAGACCAATCTACTTCACTTAGATTTTCTTTCAAGTTTGCTTAGTTATCTGGTGTAATTTTTCTATAGCTTTCCGTTATTTTGTTTTTTCCGATCTTGAAAGAGCGTGAGAATGTCGTAAAAATAGGATAATGATCAGATATGTCAGATAAAACAATACCTGAGTTAGGAAGTGGAGTGATATTACAGAATAAATTATCAATAAGGGTAGCTGTTTGGTCAGTGACCCTAGTGGGTTTGGTTATGAGTGGCAAGAAAGATGCAGACATCATAATATCAAGGAATTCTGGAGTATTTTGGCTATTGCAATTAGAGATATCAATATTAAAATCCCCAACTCTGAAATAATCCTTGTTATTAAATACAGAATTATGCGTAAGCTCCAGTAAATAGTTTTAAAAATTTGAGTGTTCGAATTTGGTGGTCTATATAAAACAACTATCAAGATATTTTTGGAATCAGATATTTTTAGCTCAACAACGAGCGATTCAACGGTATCACTCATACAGTTGAGGTCATTATGAATAAAATAGTCAAAATCTTTCTTAATGTACAAAGCAACACCTCCACCAGTTTTGCCACATCGACTGTTTTCTATAAAATGATAATCAGGTAGCGAGTACAATGACGTGCAACTGTGGGTGAGCCATGTTTCAGTTAGGCCGATCGCAGAAAAGGATATTTGTGAGGGGTCGTTCATTAAGAGTCGAAAGTTATCAAAATTACTGTTCAAACTTCTTATATTCAGATGCATAACTGAACAACTGTTATCTGTTTTTTGCAATGATTTAATCTGATTTACTGTAAAATAATCGTAGCTAGGGTAAGAAATATTCTCATCGCAACCTATAGCAGTATCATGAAAGTTAATTTGTTGTGCTACACGATTTTCAAAATAATTATGACAATCGGTTTGATCAACATTAGTGGTGGTTCTAAATATATCGAAGAAATCATCATCAGTTAATGAGTCAAAAGCAAAATTATCAGCCTGCATCATCGAAAAATAAAAAAGCGAGTAGTTATTAGTGGATCGGTTCCGACACACCCCAGGACTGCGCCAGCACGTGCACAGTCAAAGGCAAGATCTGTATAGAAGAAGGAAGATAATACTTGTAAGACCAGCAGAGAAAAGCAACACATACAGAAACATAATACACTCAAGCAGAAAAACCTAAACACAAGGAAAACACGTGAGAAAAGCATAGCAATGAAAGACATGACGGAGCCCCCGACGTGTATGTGAGATTGAAGCACAATACAGTCCATTTGGCAAAAGGCATTCAATGGATTACCGTAAAAAGTTGCAGTGTAGTTATATAAGAAACCATGGGCAAATCCCTATTCATAACCATCTACTCATTTTGAACTGTAAACCAATGAACCGTAAACCAATGAACAACAGCAAAAATAACAACAATAATGAAAACCTGAGGGATTATGGAAATTTCGTGGAGTATTATATTAATGAGGTATTTTAGACGAGGGAAGAGGACTTAAGGGTGTCGTGAGTGAAGACCAATAAGAAACACCCACACAGTAGTTCTTACTGTAAGGAGGTTATACAGAGGATACAGAGGATACAATCAACTTTTGCAAAGTGATGTGAAGTTAAAAGGTACTAAAACACAACTCGTTACACTTCATGAAGAAAAGTTCAAACCTCACAAATTCCATAGTAAGTGAAAGGAAAAAATCATTTGTATGTAAAATTTTTCAAGATATCATAATGAAAATCTTTCAAAACTTTACCACCAAAATAACTTGTTACATCCGACTCAATTATATATTTATGGTGACATTAATTCGCTCAGTTCGTTACTACACAAATCCAAACTAAATCCAACTACACAAATCCAAAATGATATGCAATATCTGATGAATAATTAATAGTAGACAAACTGTGCCTAGCAATTTGGCTTAGTCACAGTGGAAAAAAAACCCTTGCATAATTTTCAAACAATTATCAACTAGAAATATCACTGAAGATGATGATTAATACCCCCGCCCCATGACAACAGCCTTTCTTAACTTTTGGTCGAAAACTGAGTAGTTCGATCCGCAAGACTTTTCCCCGATTTACTGCCATAGATATGCCGTTTCCATGGCAACGCAGCTTCTGACACATCCCAAAAATATGTTGTACACATCTTCCCAGTAAGACCAATGTGTGTACCAAATTTCATGACTTTCGGTCAAAAACTGAGGAAGTAGTTTGATCCGCAAGGTGTTTCCTTGATTTTCTGCCATAAATATGCCGTTACCATGGCAACGCAGATTCCAACTGATCCGAAAAATATGTCTTGCACATCTTCCCACCAAGACCAATGTGTGTACCAAATTTCCTGACTTTCGGTCAAAAACTGAGGAAGTAGTTTGATCCGCAAGGTGTTTCCTTGATTTTCTGCCATAAATATGCCGTTACCATGGCAACGCAGATTCTAACTGATCCGAAAAATATGTCTTGCACATCTTCCCACCAAGACCAATGTGTGTACCAAATTTCCTGACTTTCGGTCAAAAACTGAGGAAGTAGTTGGATCCGCAAGGTGTTTACTTGATTTTCTGCCATAAATATGCCTTTACCATGGCAACGCAGATTCCGACTCATCCGAAAAATATGTCTTGCACATCTTCCCACCAAGACCAATGTGTGTACCAAATTTCATGAGCTTTGGTCGACAACTGAGAAAGTAGTTCGATCCGCAAGATTTGCAACGACCGCCCGTCCGCCCAACCGTTGACCGATTTCCATATACCCCCTTCAAACTTCGTTTGGCGGGGGTATAAGGATATACATGTACATATCAGAAGGAAATTTTTCAAAACTTAACCACCAAAATGACTTGTTTGACACAGGGAATTCACTGTATTTATACTGACATTAATTTGCTGAGTGCGTTATAGTAATATTACACATGAAATTTCTGAACAAGTTTTGTTTCAGGAAATGCAAAATGATATGAAATGTCTGGTGAATAATTAATTATACAAAAATTATACAAAAAGTTGTGGAGAAAAATCTCCTGCCGAGTATGTTATATCATTCAATTAATTATCAGCAATACACAAGAAATCTTTCTGAACTCAGCCATCAAAATGACTTATTTGAGACAAGGGAAAGAGAAATCAAACATTCTAAATTTAATTGTGAACAGAGGGATATTCACTCTTTTCTTTTTTTAGGTCATTAATAGTCGCTTTTAAACAAGTGACTCACGGGTGTGAAAAAAGTAAGGAAAATTCACTCTTTTTTTAGATAGAGTAACATTCCATCTTACCCAGATGTAGAACAATTTGAAACAGAAAGACCACGGATGTCGTCTGAAGTCGCATATTCATAGTTCTGCGTATGGACCTGCATGAAATCTATTGAAGCCTGTTGTGATATGATCTCCTTCCCTTTGCTCTTAAAATGCGAAAAGCACTTTCCTCTTTGAGCTGCGTTATTTTTCTTTTATATCTCGAATGGAGCAATATAATGTGCTAGCGATGACGTTCTTTGCGATAATTGGTTCCAACTTTCTGCGTTTGTTGATATACATTGCGCATACATTACTAATGTTGCAGTCTAACGCACCATGTACCTTCGCCTTCTATGAACACACAAAATAAACCTGCGCTATGGAATGCCATTACGGAAATAAATATAATTGTTCAACATCAATACAAATTATATTTCTCTTTTACAAAAGCATTTCACTCCAACCAATATGTATTTCACTTTTCACAGAAATTCATTTCACTTTTCACAGAAATTCATTTCACTTTTCACAGAAATTCATTTCACTTTTCACGAAAATTCATTTCACTTTTCACAGAAATTCATTTCACTTTTCACAGAAATTCATTTCACTTTTCAAAAAAAAATCATTTCACTTTTCACTAAAATTCATGTCACTATAAAGAGGAAATAAATTCCACTTTAAAAGAAAATGCATTCCATTTATAGGCCTATTTGTCTCGAAACAACTTTGCTTCTCATGCATCTAGACCTACGTGTACATTCCTCTCGATCGTATTCATGCGAGTACTGTGCGTACGTAGCCGTCGAAATAATTAATTCCTCTTTCACCAAAACCATTTCACTCATGGTAGAAACCATTTCACTCAGATAAAAATACGTTCCTCTTTTTTCTCGGCCTAGGCTATAGGTGGGGCCAGTCGGATTTTGAGGCGCTCCTTAGACCTAACGTATAGCCACGGTAGACCTCGGCACAGTACAGGCCATCGCGCCAGCTAGGCCGGCCGGTCCGGCATCGCAGGCAGCCAGCGCATGATGGTAGAGTAGAGTAGACCTGCTGAATATCTCGCATTCAGCAGCAGCTTGGTGTACCGTACTAGATAAACGGTACGGTTTCTGAATTCTGGCAGAATCAAATCAAAGGTACGTTTGTTTTTTAGATTTGTAATTAATGTCGATGCCTTTGCTGTTTTTTCGTCCGTCCTCGCTCACTTAGACCTCCTAGTAGTAGTACTCAGACTGAACTGTAACTTACAATATAAAATATTGTAAAAAGGGTCTTATTTCATGCATTTTATTCACAAGCCTCAAAATGTTGTCGTTCACGTCAAAACTCCCGAACTGCGTGTAAAATGAATGAGTGCGCAGACATGGGCACCATAATTCAATGTTGAAATGACACGGCCACCGTTTCTTGTGAAAATGGTATTGTTCTTGCTCTAATTTTGATGAGATTTTTTTCAAACTTACTCTTTAGAATATCAGGAATAATATAAAATAAAGCTTTAGAGGAATATTAAAGAAATTCTTGTTCAGTTTCAGGTCAAAACCTTAGGTGCGCAGACATACGGCTCCCCATCATTGTTCTGTAGTATTGTAAATGTATTGTAAGTTACAGGTCACTTCTACGACGATACTCAGCAGGATCCATAAGTAAGGATGTAGTGCTAAGGAATTGACTTGGGTGCTCATGTGCAGTGATTACTTGTTGGTACATTCAATAAAACGAGTGCAAGTAAAAATCTAGTTCCATGGTCTAGATGTTAGGTGGAAGCGCTCTCCTGAAGGCCTCCAATGAAGTGGCATCAAGAGTGATTTTTGGGAGCGCATTCCAAGCAGTCACTGTCCTGGGAAAATATGAATTTCTGTAGAGTTGTATACGACATGGAATAGTCAACAGCTTCTTTGGGTGATATTGTCGTGTGTTGCTGGCAATCATGGGTGCTGTGTAATGGTGTGCATTGATCGCTACCATGTTGTTTTGGATCTTGTACATGAGGTAGAGACTTGCAGCATTTCTTCTCCTCTCCAGACTCTCCCATTTTAGATGCTGGATCATGGCAGAGACGCTGTCCATACGGTGATATTTCCGGAGGGTAAATCTTGCTGCTCGCCTTTGTACTGCTTCAATTTGAGAGATGTGCTTGTTTGTGTGAGGGTTCCAGATCGAGCTGCAGTATTCCAGACGAGGTCTAACAAGAGCGAAGTAGGCTTGTTGACGGATCTTTTCTGAGGTCTTACGGAGGTTCCTGCTAACAAGTCCAAGCATCCGATTTGCTGTTGTGATGTGATGTTGTTTATGTGGACATGCCAGGACAAACTGGATGAGAAAGTCAGGCCAAGATACCGGGGATCTGTTACTGATGCAAGGGGAGTGTCTCCCAGTGTATACATTGTGGTGGTGGCTTTTCGACGTAGGGAAAATGTAATACGGTAACATTTCTCTGTGTTAAATTTCATCTGCCATGTGTTAGCCCATGAATGTAGCCGGTTGAGATCTTGTTGAAGAGTATTACTGTCTGCAACATCCGAGACCTGTCTGAGTCTGAGTACTACTACTAGGAGGTCTAAGTGAGCGAGGACGGACAAAAAAAAACAGAACAAAGGCATCGAAATTAATTTGAAATCTAAAGAACAAACGTACCTTTGATGTTGATTCTGCCAGAATTCAGAAACCGTACCGTTTATCTATAAGTACGGTACACCAAGCTGCTGCTGAATGCGAGATATTCAGCAGCCTGCGCTGCCGGACCGGCCGCGCCGGCTAACCTAGCTAGCGCAGCTGTACTGTGCCGAGGTCGACCGTGGCTATATAGGTCTAAGGAGCGCCTCAAAATCCGACTGGCGCCACCTTTAGGTCGAGAAAAAAGAGGAACGTATTTTTATCTGAGTGAAATGGTTTTTATCAGAGTGAAATGGTTTTGGTGCAGGTGAAATGATTTCGACGGCTACGTACGCACTATGGAATGCCATTGGCGGAAAGTGAAATGAATTTTTTGTGAAAAGTGAAATGAATTTTATTGTGAAAAGTGAAATGAATTTTATTGTGAAAAGTGAAATGAATTTCTGGGAAAAGTGAAATGAATTTGTCTGGAAAGTGAAATGAATTTCTGTGAAAAGTGAAATGAATTTTTGTGAAAAGTTAAATGAATTTCTGTGAAAGAGTAAAATGAATTTTCTGTGAAAAGTGAAATGAATTTTTTTATAAAGTGAAATGAAGTTTTGTGAAAAGTGAAATGAATTTCTGTGAAAAGTGAAATACATATTGCCTGGAGTGAAATGCTTTTGTAATGGCATTCCATAATGCGCAACATGTAATTGCGAACATGTTAAGCCAAGGAGTTATCACAGCTCCTCCTTGGTTAATCACTGTGGATGGGAAAATTGATAAACCAGAGAGCAATCACAGCTATGATAACTCCTCGGACATTTAGGATAGACACTCAAGCCAATTGGTTTTTAACCTAGTGTACTACAAATTTCTGATAATCACATGATTAAATAAGTGTTGAAAAACGCCATACACTTGCAATGTCTCAGAGTGACCCTCTAGGGTATTTTGGGGCACGTATAGCTCAATCGCAAATCCAGAATCAGCGTTATACATCCGATGCTTGAGCGTCCACTAATGGTCGCTCGGCTAAAAGCCGGGGTAATCTTGCAGCCCCCTCAGGGAAAACAGTATATAATACTGATGAGCCTACCCTGGGTAAACAATACATATTATTATTGTTATTATTATCATTATTATTATTATTATCATTATTATTATTATTATTATTATCATTCTTATTATCATCATTATTATCATCATCACTATTATTATTATTATTATCATAAGCAGTAACGGAATGAACTGAATTTATTTAATGGATATATCTGTCATTAACATAAACATAAATTCTTCTTAAATTGGTAAAAATAAACATAAAGCATTTCACAACCAAATTATACATAAGGGTGTACAAGTAGCAACCATGACAACGTGAAAGAAATCATTATCGTAAATCCATCGTAGATCAGTGTAAATATTACAAATCAAAATATATAGTCTAATGTATGGCACTGTTCTAGTCTGTTGCTGGATTTCGGGTAAGATAAGTATACTGAATTATTTTGTCTGTAGTCACAGATAATTATATCAATGTATGTAGTTGAAGTATGTCACTCTCGATGTTATTATTACGACCAGATGGAAAGGCAAATTACATATAGTATCAGGGGGAATTAGTGGTTGAATAATATACATGTTTTTAACAAGTCCTTTTACAGAGTGCTAGTCAGCAAAAGTAAACTGATATTTGGGACCCAGTATCCCCCAAACAAAGGGAAATTGCTGCTATACACGTATATCATAATTCACGTATCCGGACAACTACCCCCTGGACTATTACCCCCAGACAACTGCCTCCCGGCCAACTACCCCCTGGCCAACTAGCCCCTACACACTAAGAAATAGGGGTTCAAATTTGAACCCCTTGGGGTTGGTACAATAGCAGCACCCCAAGGGTATAGATATGCACCCTTACTTGGGGGTGCAGATTCTGCACCCCAATTAAGGGTGCAGACTTGAACCTTTTATTTGGAGCAGATTGGGAGCAGATGTGCATCCCTAGGGGTGCAGACTACTGGTACAATAGCAGCACCCCTGTATGGGGTTGAAAATTGCACCCCAATATAAGGTGCATTTTTACCCTCTGGGTTCATAACTGCACCCTAATGGGTGCAACGTCGATGACAATCGATCACCATTCTCGCCTCTTCACAGCTTGGCGGCAGACCATTTAAAGTTGCCGTTATTTCATATTTCACGCACATAGAACACAGACAGTACAATACACGCCATGAGGGGATCTCGGTGAAATCCATCAGTCCACGCCCGGGGGCTTCTACAGTCTCACATTTAGGATTACTTATTCAACTTTTAAGTTGCAGTGTATAGTCTACTATCTATTCCTATAACAAATCAGTATAGTAACTGTTAGTAAAACTAGCACTTTCCCTTAAAATGATATAATCCCGACTGAATTATCAAATGTAAACACGTATTCTTATTTCAATAACTTTTTTTTTTACAAAGAAACTATCAAAATGAGCCGTGATAAAATCCCCATATAATTTAAAAATGCGAATTATGCAAATTTTCCTGCCTTAATCCCTACGAGTAGCGATACGTTGGTTGCTGTCAACTTGCAAGCCGGTTACTGTTAGTCTTTGCGCGATTACTCTTTTGAAACACGTCAATTTAAGCAAATTTACGACACAAGCTGATCGAAATGGATTTATTATTTCTTCTTCTAATTAATTTCATTTCTATGCTTTTAAATAATAAGTCTTATACTTCATGATATATTGTGACATAAGTGTCAGCAATGCTAGTGTGGGTATTCATGTAAGACTAATACTTCTGCTCGAAGGGTGCAGAATTCAACCTTACACAATTTTGAACCCCGGTTTTCGCAAAGCGCACCCGTAGGGGTGCAAAATTCCACCCGAGTAGATATACGGGTGCTCCGCCAAAATTTGCACCCTAAAGTAAACCCTAATTCCTTAGTGTGTAGGACAATTACCCCCAGGACAACAACCCCGGATAAATTACCCCCTGATTCTGGGGTCTTTGTCCGGAGGGAGGGAAATTGTCCAGGGGGTAGTTGTCCTAGGGGTGGGGGATGGCTAAAATCTGTTGGGGATATCGGGGTAATCGTCATTTTATGGGGGGTTAATTGTCCATGGGGTAAATCTCCCGGGGGTAATTGTCCTGGGGAGAGTTGTCCTGGGGGCAGTTGCCCAGGGGGAGTTGCCCTGGGGGTAGTTGTGCAGGGGGTATTTGTCCGGGGGTAGTTTTCCTAGGGGTAGTTGTCCTAGAATCCATAATTCATTCACATGCTTTGTAAACAGCAGGGCTTATAAATGCACCTACTTTTAGGAAGTGTTGCCAGCATAATGTACCGTGAAAATACGGTTGATACACGCGATAGTCTGCATAAAGACAATAAAAAGGGAAATATGAGTGTAAATATTAAAAATCAAATATATAGTTTGAACTGTGGCACCAATCTAGAATATAGATATTTCATGTAAAATAAGCCGAGACCTTGTTCTGTGTGGCACAAGTGTAATCAAGATTATGTGTACAAATATTTGGTTTAGTATGATATCAGTCAAGTGAACTAAAACCACATGACTATACAACTCAAAATGGCGACCCCTTGTCTTCAGTTGCCTGCAAAGGCAGTAATAAGCACTGTTCTAGTCTGTTGCTGGATTTCGGGTAAGATAAGTATCCTGGATTATTTCGTCTGTAGTCACAGATAATTATATCAGTGTATGTAGTTGAAGTATGTCACTCTCGATGTTATTATTATTGCATTACACATAGTATCATGGGGAATTAGTGGTTGAAAAAAAATATATGCTTTTAAGAAGTCCTTTTACAGAGTGCTAGTCAACAAAAGTAAACTGATATTTGGGACCCAGTATCCCCCAAACAAAGGGAAATTGCTGCTATACACGTATATCAAAATTCACGTATCCAGACAACTACCCCCTGGACTATTACCCCTGGCCCAGACAACTACCTCCCGCCCAAGTACCCCCTGGACAACTACCCCCCCCCCGACAACTACCCCGGAAACATTACCCCCGGATTCTGGGGTCTTTGTCCTGGGGGGTAATTGTCCAGGGGGTAGTTGTCCTAGGGGTGGGGGATGGCTAAAATTTGTTGGGGGTGGTATCGGGGTAATTGTCATTTTATGGGGGGTTTAATTGTCCAGGGGTAATTTTCCGGAGGTAATTGTCCAGGGGATAGTTGTCCTGGTGGTAGTTGTGCGGGGCGTAGTTGTCCGGGGGTAGTTTTCCTAGAATCCATAATTCATTCACATGCTTTATAAACAGCAGGGCTTATAAAACGCACCTACTTTTACGAAGTGTTGCCAGCATAATGTACCGTGAAAATACGGTTGATACACGCGATAGTCTGCATAAAGACAATAAAAAAGGAAAGATTAGTGTAAATATTAAAAATCTATATAAAAAATCTTGCAGCCCCCTCAGGGAAAACAGTATATAATACTGATGAGGCTACCCTGGGTAAACAATACATATTATTATTGCAGATTCTGCACCCCAATTAAGGGTGCAGACTTGAACCTTTTATTTGGAGCAGATTGGGAGCAGATGTGCATCCCTAGGGGTGCAGACTACTGGTACAATAGCAGCACCCCTGTATGGGGTTGAAAATTGCACCCCAATATAAGGTGCATTTTTACCCTCTGGGTTCATAACTGCACCCTAATGGGTGCAACGTCGATGACAATCGATCACCATTCTCGCCTCTTCACAGCTTGGCGGCAGACCATTTAAAGTTGCCGTTATTTCATATTTCACGCACATAGAACACAGACAGTACAATACACGCCATGAGGGGACCTCGGTGAAATCCATCAGGCCACGCCCGGGGGCTTCTAAAGTCTCACATTTAGGATTACTTATTCAACTTTTAAGTTGCAGTGTATAGTCTACTATCTATTCCTATAACAAATCAGTATAGTAACTGTTAGTAAAACTAGCACTTTCCCTTAAAATGATATAATCCCGACTGAATTATCAAATGTAAACACGTATTCTTATTTCAATAAGTTTTTTTTTTACAAAGAAACTATCAAAATGAGCCGTGATAAAATCCCCATATAATTTAAAAATGCGAATTATGCAAATTTTCCTGCCTTAATCCCTACGAGTAGCGATACGTTGGTTGCTGTCAACTTGCAAGCCGGTTACTGTTAGTCTTTGCGCGATTACTCTTTTGAAACACGTCAATTTAAGCAAATTTACGACACAAGCTGATCGAAATGGATTTATTATTTCTTCTTCTAATTAATTTCATTTCTATGCTTTTGAATAATTAGTCTTATACTTCATGATATATTGTGACATAAGTGTCAGCAATGCTAGTGTGGGTATTCATGTAAGACTAATACTTCTGCTCGAAGGGTGCAGAATTCAACCTTACACAATTTTGAACCCCGGTTTTCGCAAAGCGCACCCGTAGGGGTGCAAAATTCCACCCGAGTAGATATACGGGTGCTCCGCCAAAATTTGCACCCTAAAGTAAACCCTAATTCCTTAGTGTGTAGGACAATTACCCCCAGGACAACTACCCCGGATAAATTACCCCCTGATTCTGGGGTCTTTGTCCGGAGGGAGGGAAATTGTCCAGGGGGTAGTTGTCCTAGGGGTGGGGGATGGCTAAAATCTGTTGGGGATATCGGGGTAATCGTCATTTTATGGGGGGTTAATTGTCCATGGGGTAAATCTCCCGGGGGTAATTGTCCTGGGGAGAGTTGTCCTGGGGGCAGTTGCCCAGGGGGAGTTGCCCTGGGAGTAGTTGTGCAGGGGGTATTTGTCCGGGGGTAGTTTTCCTAGGGGTAGTTGTCCTAGAATCCATAATTCATTCACATGCTTTGTAAACAGCAGGGCTTATAAATGCACCTACTTTTAGGAAGTGTTGCCAGCATAATGTACCGTGAAAATACGGTTGATACACGCGATAGTCTGCACAAAGACAATAAAAAGGGAAATATGAGTGTAAATATTAACAATCAAATATATAGTTTGAACTGTGGCACCAATCTAGAATATAGATATTTCATGTAAAATAAGCCGAGACCTTGTTCTGTGTGGCACAAGTGTAATCAAGATTATGTGTACAAATATTTGGTTTAGTATGATATCAGTCAAGTGAACTAAAACCACATGACTATACAACTCAAAATGGCGACCCCTTGTCTTCAGTTGCCTGCAAAGGCAGTAATAAGCACTGTTCTAGTCTGTTGCTGGATTTCGGGTAAGATAAGTATCCTGGATTATTTCGTCTGTAGTCACAGATAATTATATCAGTGTATGTAGTTGAAGTATGTCACTCTCGATGTTATTATTATTGCATTACACATAGTATCATGGGGAATTAGTGGTTGAAAAAAAATATATGCTTTTAAGAAGTCCTTTTACAGAGTGCTAGTCAACAAAAGTAAACTGATATTTGGGACCCAGTATCCCCCAAACAAAGGGAAATTGCTGCTATACACGTATATCAAAATTCACGTATCCAGACAACTACCCCCTGGACTATTACCCCTGGCCCAGACAACTACCTCCCGCCCAAGTACCCCCTGGACAACTACCCCCCCCCCCCCCCGACAACTACCCCGGAAACATTACCCCCGGATTCTGGGGTCTTTGTCCTGGGGGGTAATTGTCCAGGGGGTAGTTGTCCTAGGGGTGGGGGATGGCTAAAATTTGTTGGGGGTGGTATCGGGGTAATTCTCATTTTATGGGGGGTTTAATTGTCCAGGGGTAATTTTCCGGAGGTAATTGTCCAGGGGATAGTTGTCCTGGGGGTAGTTGTCCTGGTGGTAGTTGTGCGGGGCGTAGTTGTCCGGGGGTAGTTTTCCTAGAATCCATAATTCATTCACATGCTTTGTAAACAGCAGGGCTTATAAAACGCACCTACTTTTACGAAGTGTTGCCAGCATAATGTACCGTGAAAATACGGTTGATACACGCGATAGTCTGCATAAAGACAATAAAAAAGGAAAGATTAGTGTAAATATTAAAAATCTATATAAAAAATCTTGCAGCCCCCTCAGGGAAAACAGTATATAATACTGATGAGGCTACCCTGGGTAAACAATACATATTATTATTGTTATTATTATCATTATTATTATTATTATTATTATAATTATCATTATTATTATCATCATTATTATCATCATCACTATTATTTTTATTATTATTATTATTATTATTATCATAAGCAGTAACAGAATGAACTGAATTTATTTAATGGATATATCTGTCATTAACATAAACATAAATTCTTCTTAAATTGGTAAAAATAAACATAAAGCATTTCACAACCAAATTATACATAAGGGTGTACAAGTAGCAACCATGACAACGTGAAAGAAATCATTATCGTAAATCCATTTCTTTCGATCTCAGTGACCTCAAGATCAGTGTAAATATTACAAATCAAAATATATAGTCTGAACTATGGCACTAATCAAGAATATAGCTATTTCATGTAAAATAAGCCGAGACTTTATTCTGTATGGCACAAGTGTAATCAAGATTATGTGTACAAATATTTGTTTAATGTATTAGTCAACTGAACTAAAACCACATGACTATACAACTCAAAATGGCGACCCCTGGTCTTCAGTTGCATGCAAAGGCAGTAATAAGCACTGTTCTAGTCTGTTGCTGGATTTCGGGTAAGACAAGTATCCTGGATTATTTCGTCTGTAGTCACAGTTACATGTATATCAATGTATGTAGTTGAAGTCATATTATTATGACCAGATGGAAAGGCAAATACACATACTTATAGACCTGCTTACAATGTGCGATAATTAGAAAGGATTTGTGTACTCATTCAATTTATCGCCATACAGTATATGATATAGTGTGGAAAAGTACCGAATCTACTCTACTCTATTCATTTTTCTGAATTTATATTAATACATGTTTAATTTTCTGCGAATGGTGCATGTATATTATTGTTAAGAATGATGGAAATAAATTATATCCTCATTATTTGAAGCAGTTAAACTATCATGCTTTTATATTAAACATTTAATAACCTTAATGACGACGTGGGAGATACAAACACAAGACGTTTAAAAACAACAGATCCTGTCAATATCAAAGGTGAAATAATGAATATCATTTTAAAGGAGAATTAAGCCCTGATTACAAATTTACTTATATTGGAAGGTGTAATATATTCCTACTTATTGGCCTAAATCATTTTCTAATAAGATATCAGAAAAGGGTATAAATAAAGATATTCCAACACCCGGTATCGTCTCCTACTCATTTACATGGGGGCTGCCATTTTCTTGCTGATTTGGAGTTGTACATGAACCATTGAGAAATGTTCCAGTCAGGAAGATATTTTGAATCCAAATCCTAATTTGATTTTCTTCATTACCTAAAATCCCATATGTGACGGAAAATATAAAGTGGGTGTTTACATGTATTATAAAAATTAAATCTTTATAATGATACTTTTAAATTGTCTGGTTTTGCTTAACAAAAATCTATTTTCTTGGGTTTGCCAAACAGAGCAGAACATTATATGCAGCATGCATTCTGACTTTTCAAGTCCATTATCCGAAAGCAGGTGAATGCATAGTTTGCCGCTATAGATGCTCAGGGAAGAAGCATCCATAAAATTTGAATTAATTTGCTCCGTCCCATACGTCCAGTATCGAGAAAATAGATTTCTATTAAGCGAATATCGATTTTCAACAGAAATATATAAGGAAATCTTCAGTTTAAAAATAAATTTACATATCTATTCTATATTTTTAATCTCAAATGGGTTTTTAATTTTGAAAAAGGCAATTGAGCATTTGGATTAAGAAAATCTTCTTGTACACATAAACAAAATGGCAGCCCCCATGTGCTGCTAGCAGATGGTAAATTTTGCTCAGAAAAAATTGATTCGTATCGATCTCGTATATTTTGACGCGAAGCCATATAGTCTAACAAGTAGGAATAAATAACACCTTTGAACACTATCGTCTTTATTTTTGAGCGTAATTCTCCTTTCAGCTATGGGAATGCAATTAATAGGCATAACTGGTTTATGTTTGATCAAAGTAAAACCTCAGATGAAAATATATTTCAGATATAATTCTATTGCTGCAGTAACAATATTGAAAATATAACAAGTTTACATAACGTTTTAAGCCCTACCATCATAATACCTAAAAGCGAAATGACTAATAACCTTAGCCTTTAAACTCACATATTTAATCACTCGTTATCACAAGGTTTTTTTCCTGATCTATTCAAAATAGCTAAAGTCAGTCCAATTTTCAAAAAAGACGATCCGCACGAAATAAGTAATTTTCGTCCCATTTCCTTATTTCCAAGTGTATCCAAGTCTTAGAAAAAATCGTTTATAATAGGTCACATATATTTATCAATAAACATTATACTCAATTCAAATCAATATGGTTTCAGGAAAAATAACTAAACTGACCTAGCATTAATTCAAATTTAGGACAAACTTACAAGAGCCATAACTAACAAAGAACATGTTCGTATATTCTGTGAGTTAAATAAAGCATTCGATACACTGAATCGCGCTATCCTACTTTCCAAACTCAGTCATTATGGAATTCGAGGTCAACCACTCTTATGGTTTAAAGATTATTTAACAAACAGAAGACAATAATTATGTTACATTCAATGGATATGATTCTGATCCGCTTTTAGGTCAATGCGGTGTCCCTCAAGGGGCCATCTTAGGCCCACTACTATTTCTTCTCTATGTCAGTGATGTTATTAATATATCCTCCGTTCTTTCTTTTGTCTTATTTGCCGACGACACAAATATCCTTTGTTCTCACAAAGACCTTAATTCCTTAACCAATACTTTGAATTGTGAAATTAACAAAGTATCAAACTTGTTTAAGTGCAATAGACTTTCTCTTAATATAAAAAAGACTCATTTCATGTATTTTAAACATCATTCTCATAATACAGACACGCCAATATATATATAAAAATCGATGATATGCCAGTAGAAAAGAAAAACTAAGTCCAAGTTTTTGGGAGTAATTATAGATGAAACTTTGACTTGGAATGACCATCTACACCACGTAATAATGTGCATTTATAAAAGCATGGGTATAGTTTCCAAGCTAAAGTTTCTTCTACCCCATGCAACCTTATTCCTATTATATAATACGCTATAGTACTCCCGTGTATAACACATTGTAACAATGGGCTAATTGTGGTTCGACAAAAATCAATTCTATTTTTAAACTATAAAAGAGAGCTTTACGTATTTGTACAGGATCGTATATCTGAAGTCACACTGACCCCTTATTCCATAAACTGAAAACGCTAAAATTTTTCGACTCGAATACTATTCAACTAGCAGTCATAATGTTCAAGTACATTAATAATCAACTTTCACCATCCTTTGATAACATGTTTATGTTTAATAGTTCAGTTCATTCCTACCCTACTCGCATGGAAATTTCCATCTTACAAATCCCAAATTATCAATAACACATAAATCTGTAAGACATTCTGGTCCGGACATTTGGAATAATCTTCCCGATTACATAAAATCAAACCATCTACTACATAAAAGCTACACTTAAACGAAAGATAATACAATCATACCTGCCCACGCTTTAAATTAGTATCTAATATTTGCATCCACACCTACAATTGCACTGCACCCACTTTGATCACTCAGCTTTACCAAGAGAGTTATGTTGCCTAATCTTTTTTTACGAGGCCGCCATCTCCAGCCTAACCGCTCACGATGGTGGTCTCCTGCGTTCTAAATTACCTCTCTAGTTCATTGGAAAAAAAAATATTTACATAGGTCTGTTATTTTCCTTATTCTTGTTTGTATGCTTTGTATTATGTTTATTGTATACTATCATTGTACTTGATTTTCTACTTAATACTTATGTAAAAATTTTAATTATTTTGTTATCAGAAAAAAAAAAAAAAACACGATAAAAACTACTTTCGAAAAAAAACTCGACAATATCAATAGCCCCGTCTATCACCTTTAGAAATGTGCGAACATTACAATGGTGTATATGGTGTACAGTCATAATCCGAACGTGATTTATGGGCAGTACAACAGACCTTTGAAAATACACTTGAGTTTATTTTTCGAAAGTAGTTCTTATCGTGTTTTTAAAGCAAACAAACAAACAAACACGTCCTACCATGCCTACTATAAGATTTAAACCAAAGTACAGATTGCATCTTTTATAATTTCATGTGCATTGTTGTTTGTTTGTACTCGATGTTATTTCTACTGTTTCATTTTTTTCTTCTGTTATTATAAAACGCGCTTTGTGTCTTATGAAAGTGCGCTTGATAAGCGAAATGTATTATAATTGTTATTGCATAATATGAAAGTGGAATTTAGTTTAAGATACTGATAATTATACTAAATTTATATAGAATCTCTTAAATGTCATCACAATTTTATCGCCTTTTTTACGAATCATTTTTTTTTAAATTCACAATTCACATTCACGTGACGATATACCGTAAATAAATTTCACTTTCATTTCATTTTATTATATTACTGTATATGATATGTGTAAGATTCAAATAATTTATGTAATTTAATTGTAATAGGTATTACTGCAGATGTACCCGATGGCGTAGTGTATACTGATCTACACAAAACCGTCCAGATGGGGCACAGGACAGTTTTGAAATGTCAGTTTTACGGAACACCATTAGCTGTCTACTGGAAGAAGGGAAATGACCCAAGGACAGCTCCAAATTTGATCACAAGGGTGGAAGGCGAACCCGATACGGGTTCTTGTATATCTGACAAAACGTGTGAGATGGGTGATGATTATTCTTTACACATCAAAAACATCAGCATAGCAGCCGAAGGGCGATACATCTGTAGAGTTTCCAACTATAAAGGAATTCTCATTTACAATGTTACAGACTTCAGCATTTATGGTAAGAGAGTGAGAGAGAATATCGCCTATTTGGAGCCCGAAGGGAGTCAGCCTAAGTCACATTTTTTGTACATAGTTAACGCCCTTCTGCCTCCAAACAGACGAACTGTCATGTATGAGTCAGAGGAAATGTAGCATATTTGTTTGTAGTTCAAATATTATAAAACTTAATTTTCCAAAGTTTATCTTGATAGGAGGGCCCCTTAATGATAAATTATTTTAGAAGGATCCATCCAAAAATGTATTGCTTTATTCTTACCGATTGGTCTTTCTACATGTTTCCAATAATTGCTTTTTGTAAGAAAAATGTAATTTACCTTTCACATGTGAATACAAATTCCAGATTTCCTCTTACTTTAGGAGGTGCTGTGGTCTAGTGGATAAGTCCCCGGAATGTGAACCACAAGGTACGGGATTCAAATCCCTGGCCCAGCACAAGTATTAATCTACATTTGCCACACTCGACCCAGGTGAGGTAAATGGGTACCTGGCTGCTGGTAAGTGCAGCCATGCTAAAGCCAGGTAACAAATTATTGTGGAGCGCCAGGACTGTCAAGTCTGACAGACATGTGCGCTATACAAAAGCCAACTATTCCTCTTATTATTATTAGGAATCCTGTTGACAGTCTGATATGTCATTTCTTCCAGGCGCTGGTCAGAGTGGAAGCAAATATCCAGAGCAAAATAGTAAAATTTCTGAAAAACTTTCTGAAATAAAAAAATGTAAAAGATATATACACTCAGCAAGAATAAAAGTAAACACATTTTTTTTAAGTTGAGTAAATAAAATGGAATAAAATAAAAAAAAATTTTTTCACTTTATTAGGGTAACATAAAGATAAATTTTAGGCATCAGTGAGGACATTCGTTTTTCTCTTCCACGTTGCAAAATTAAAAATGGACAAATTGCCATTGATGTGCAAATGTCCTTGCACACAACAATGGAAGTAAAAGATCAAACTTACACAACGGCTTTATCTTTGAATGAGAGACTTAGTTGAAACTGCATGATTGAGCTTTCGCTCTCTATATCTCTATTTCCAGCAAAACAAAAAGAGGAAAAGAAGCTTCTGTTAACTTAAATGGGATCTCATTAAATGTACAAAATTGACCTTTTTATGAATTTGAAGCCTGAGTAAAATGCAATGACAGAATATGGTTACTCAGTAGTGTAGTGTGTGAGATTAAGGACACTGCATTTCCAGGGAACACTATTGTTGGGTTCAATTATTTTTTCAATAGCGTGCCCCAAACATGCATTGTCCTTAATTTCCCATGTTAAGCCGCTTTGGTTACTCCTTGGCCCATTTTTAGATTTGAAGATTAATTGTCTTTACAAGTGTAATGAACCATGCACAATTTCAGTGCAATTTGACAGTGAATTTGAATTTTTTTTACTTGATTTCTTTTCTTTTTTAAATTTCTGCAACTTTTACTTTGGCACCATGGAACAGATAAATGAATGTGTTCACTCATGTGTAAAGATTTACTTTGTGTTCACCTACTAGGTTGAAAGACAAATAAATTTCCTTTAATTTGATATAAATTTATAATTCATTGATTTTTTATTAAAGTCTTCTTTGAAAAATTCGAACTTGAAAAAGTATTTACTTTCTTTTTGTGCTGAGTGTATATTTTAAAGTCGAGAACACCTATGACTTAGCAAATCGGAAATTCGTTCATAATAATAAAAGGGAGCGTGCTTGGTAAAGAATGACTCAAAATATATCTTCGCATGATAATTATTTTTGATAGAACGAAGATATTTGTCTTTTTGCTTTACGTACGTATATACATGTTAACTTCCTTGAAAATCGATTTTACTTCCATTTGATAAGTTTTTGAATTTGAGCCTACATTATACTCAGCTGCTCACTGGCGTATCGAGGTATTCTGGCGCCTGGGGCGAACTATCAAATCTGCGCCCCCCCCCCCCCCCAACGAGCCTTTTTAATTTAGAAATGATGGCACTACGTGAAAATGAGTTTTGACGCACATAACCCGGGGTCGTTGAACTATTATATAAGCGAGGGAGCAACGCGACCGAGCGGCAGCTTGTTATTCTCTTTTCCACCCCTCAAATTGAAATGTCACATGTATTTTCCCTTCAGAAAATAATCTAAGGGGATACAGCGACATAGCAATAGATTTTTTTTTTTTTTTTTTTTGAGGAATTTAGCAAGGCAAAATTTATGATTTCTTTCGAATGTTAAAGTGCTTTTTATGCATTTATATCCTTATGGAGGGGCAAATCAACTAGAGTCAATTAATTGTCCACACATTAAGAATGCCATTGGGAGTGCGAAATCCCTAGATCCTGCATAAATTAGAAAATGTTCGCTTTTCAAATCCTATAAAACAATATTTCTTAAGCGTTTTTTCTTGTATTTTCCCCCTTTTCTTTCTCTCTTTTGTGTTATTTGCGTCCCCTTCAAGTGCCGTACGGGGCTTGTGCCCCTCCTTTTCCCCGTAGATACGCCATGGTTATACTACAATCCATTTTATGATTTAGTCCTTAGTCCGGCTATTGTATGTGATCCTGATGTTCCAATGTCCATGTAATACGCCTTGATTCATTTATAGAAGTTGCCGATCACATCGACATCACTAGCGTACCCAATGGGGGGGGGGGGGGGGGAATGGGGGGGGGCAAACGGGTAGACTGACAACTTTAAAAAAAAATAGAAAGACAAGTATAGATTTCCCCTTTATTTTGTTTTCCTTTTCTTTTCTTTTTCTTGTCAGAGAATTGGACACCATAAAATCTTGCCCCCCCCCCCCAACATTTTCCGCTCATAATTTCCTCGCAAGTTTTGCCCCTCTTGACGCCAGGGTCCCGGTACGCCACTGATTGACATCAATAAATTGTATTGTTTCTTTTGAAACCATATGTGTATGATTATTTTATATGAAGCTGCACCGGAGGAACCTTATCCGATCATCAATGAATGTAAAGACAATCGTGGACAAAACTGTACTGTTTCCGCCCTCACTCCAATAAATATTACGTGTACTGCTTCGAGCTACCACCCGAGCGTAGACCTTTTCTTTCTACATGGCGCTCAAAAGTTTGCGACCATTGAAACAGATGAATTAACAAATGCTGATGGAACGAAGAACAAATCCATCTCCACGACAGTGTCACCTAGCGAAATATCTTACGTGTGTGTGGCGTTTAATATTCTGGAATCTCAAGATCAGCGCATCGCAACAATAGCATTTTCCCGTCAGTATGACAATAATGTCAAAAACCCTGACTCTGCCGTCACATCTGAGATTGATACAACTTTCATCATCAAAATTGGTATGAAATCTTTAGAATTTGTTAAATTGGTTAAATAGCTCGTATTAAGTGATTACAGTGATTACAGTGATTTTTTTATTTCTTAAAGAGGCCCCTTCTCAATAAACCAAGACATGAAAGTATCAAGAATACTCTATTACAGCAAACAACAAACAAGTAAAGGCAAGAATGAACCATGTTTAACATGGTCCACTGATTAACGAAGTGCCAAGTGTCAAGCTTTTTAGTCAAAACTATAAATTATGCAACAAAAAGGGTACGCAAAGTGATTCTGCTGTGCGTCGAACCCCCCCCCCCCCCCCCAAAAAAAAAAAAGGTAACGGCAAAAGTCCGCCTGATAAATATTTCTGCATAATTATTTTCAATGAATTTTAATTCTTGTAGATAGCTTAGGGTCCCTCCTATACAATAACACCAAAAGAGTCTGACTAGTTATTACGCTTGAGTGATCCAAACACGAATCTTGTGAAAGGGTGCAAAATTTAGACTTGACAAAACTTTGGATTTTTCTCACTGGTATCAACAAAATTGAGAACCGTTTGAAATTGCGGTTGGAAAAGTCTCCCCAATGACATGTTTCAGAATATTTTCAGGAATATTTCATACCTGTGGTTAGCTAAGGATCTCTTCTACCAACTGACACTAAAATGTCTCGCAATATTTTAGGCATGCGTGGGCAAAAGCCACTTTTGTGAAATGGTGAAATAACATTCTTGGCAAATGTTTTTTGATGTTCCGGGTGGTATGAGCCAAGTTGAGAGAAATAAGAGACTTTGAAATGTTACATCCTAATCATTGAAAAGCTACTTATGAAAGTACAAACTTTGTTGAATGTATTTCCTGATATATCCTATCAAAACTTTATTGAGTGAGCAAAGCAGAAAAAATTAAAAGACTCACCAAAAGTAACATTTTGAAACAATCAGCAAAGTAGTTAATTGCTCACTCAACCGTAACATGTTGATGGGATGTGTAAGGATATGCAGAGAACATATCCTATTATTTCATGAATTGTCTTTTATTGATCAGAATATGGAAATTTCTAAGCCTATACATGACTCTCATCTTGGCTGATACCAGCCAGAGCCAATAGTGAGTTTTCGAATGTGTCGACTTGAACGCCGTCCTAGATCCTCGCAGCTACAATGGACTGATTTGTGTAATAGCTGCATACCGAGCTTTGTGCATAAACGGCTCACCGTCCACTGGCTTCTCCCTCGTCCAATAGTCAGATCGAGAACTCGTCAAACATGGTTTTACCGTCTTCTCTAAAACGTGAACCTCGCTTCACCCATTGTTAGCTCCATGCTTCACCTACTTTGTATGCAGTCAACACAAAGCAGTCCATTGTTGCTGGGAGGATCTAGGACATCGTTCCAGTCGACACATCCGAAAACTCCTTAATATCAATTCTTGTCAAGACTAGAATTTACACCCTTTCACAAAATTGGTTTTTGCTCACTTAAGCATAAACTATTGTGAGATATTTTGGTGTCATTTGATAGAAGAGACTCTAAGCTATCCACATGTATGAACATTTAATTAACATATTTTGAAACATTTATTTGGGAGAATTTTCCAACTGGGACGCACTGTAGTCATGAAATAAAATCATACATTGATTTGATGTTAACATGTTTGTTTGTTTATTTAGTTACAGAATTATTTTAATTTTGAAGGGATGGGGAGAATGACACATGGCACTCCACTACACACTTAAACCTGGCCTAAAGTTAGTACGCTTTTATGAAAACACCTTAGACAATTTTCTTTTGCTTTTGGCGTAGATTTGTGTGAACAAAAGCATCAAATTTGACTGGAAATAATAGGTCTACTGTACAATGTAAAGTAGATGTGGGTATATAAGCACACACACACACACACACACACCCGTGGAAAAACCAACCAGAAAAGAAACAAAAACAACAAAAAACTGAAGCAAAAGGCTTGAGGAAAATGAGACATCTCATGGGAATGGTATTTTTAATGCTATGTCAATCATAGGTCACTTTGTCGAATATAGACAAAGTTATTTTTTTCATAAAGAAATTCAAATAATGTACTTCAATTTTTATATCAGGTTCTGTCGGGACGGGAGAATATGTTTGCGCCGGGAGCACTGTTGCTGAATTATAAAAAAAATGGCCCCTGTCTCTTCCCCTTGTTCCGGGCCCTCTCTACGATGCGAAGTTTATCATCAGCTCTGTGAATTTACGTTATGTGTATTCACATCCTGTACTTTGTAAATCTCAGGTTGTTCTTTTATCTATGGATTTGCTATTTTTGCCCACAGTTGTGCCAATAGCAACCTTTCTTGTACTTCTACTTACATGTGGAATGTGCTGGAAGCGGCAAAGAGATCAACGTAAGTGCTAATATTGCTTTCTTTAGATAATACCGTAACAAGAGGTTCAATTAAAAATTACTCATAATGTTACCATGACAATATTTGTCCAAACCTATGAGTCGGATTGATAACTTTAACTCTGCTAACTTTTTAGAGAATGGCATGTAGAAGCATTGGGCCCGATGCATACAACGGATCGAATCGACTTTCACTAGTGTCGACTGGGTTATTGTTTAATTCAATTGAATTAATGCCACAGTAAGCAATGAAAAATAAAGAAAGAGACGGATGCCCATGAATTTATTTCAAAGATGTTCTGTATTCACTCATTGATACTTATTTGTGTAGATTACCACGCCACTCCTCCGCCGAAAGTCGATTTTCGAACAAATCCGAAATTCGACTTTCGACGGAACACCGGCGCAACGATCTAAACAAACATTTTTGAGACAACTTCATGTGCATATCCGTCTTTATCTGTAAGGGCCTGTGGTTCCTGCTTACTGTGGCATTGAATTGAACAATAGTTGGCGTGATCGACGCTAGAGAAATAACCCCACGTTTGCATCAGGCCTAAACCCCGGCTCACACGAGGCTTCATTATTTTTCCGACGTAAGAACCGCGTTGATCACTCCAACAATTGTTCAATTCAATAGGATTGAACATGAACAAAAGACCCAACGCTCGCTTTGGAACGCATTGGAAGTTGTCTCGATTAGCGTAGGTACTGACGCCATCAAAATGTCGCCTCGTGTGAGCCGGGTTTAATGCTTTACAGGCTGCTGTTTTTAAAGTTATTATTACTAATACGAAATGACGCCTCATGTGTGCAAGGCTTTAGATCATATAGAGTAGCTATAATTTACGTATCGGTCGGCATTTTTGAAATTATGTCGGTAAATGATTCTAGAATGAGCCAGATGATAGAAGGCTTATTGTTCCCGACCGTTTAATTTGTCTGCACAATTTCCTCCGGCTGCCCTCACAACAATTTGCTAACCTTATGATTCAAGCGAGTCCATGGGCAAGAGATCGTGATAGGCGCGTCAATAATATATGGAAAAAGGTACCCTAACCCCTAAAAATTAGAACAAAAGTTATTTTAACGGTTTTCAATAGTATTTGACATCAGGAATAACATACTAAAAGTCTTAGAAAACCGGAACTTTGGAAAGCGGTTGTTTTCAAAATGGCGTCCACGATGACCGCCAGTGCATTAAAATAGCTATAAATCATGAAATATCCATATTAGAGATGAAATTTTGGTTTCTATACCTAGGATTTGGGAGTCGAGAAATCCAATCAGACCACTTAAAATGTGTTATGGTGGTTGGTTACCCAGGAAACCCAGGATGGCGTCCAAAAGCCGCTAATTTCCTCAAAATGACCGGAAGTGAGTTACTATTTGCCTTGGATATATAATTATTAGTTTAAAAGTGCATATTAGGTTTCAGGATATTCACTGATAATGCATTAAAGTAAGCAAAAGGATTAAATTAGCTTTATATTCACGACAATACCTAAATAGCCTCCATATGAAAAGGTTTAACCCTAAAAAACCCTAAAATTCTACACGCACCGAGAGCCCTCCTTTACTCTTGTAGTGTAACCCCGGTGGCCGGCCCGGGCCGCGCCAGGGACGCCGGTGCGGTTACCTTTAGTGCAGTGCATGCTGGTGTGCGTGTGTGTAGTGCTCCCAGTTATAA
Source organism: Heliocidaris erythrogramma (assembly GCA_025617745.1). NCBI lineage: Eukaryota > Metazoa > Echinodermata > Echinoidea > Camarodonta > Echinometridae > Heliocidaris > Heliocidaris erythrogramma. The sequence goes on along the minus strand of CM046857.1, from coordinate 19,820,784 downwards.
CTATACTTGATTGGATGCCAATAGTGCAACCGTTTCCTCTCAACGAATAAGAATCACTGTTACATGAACATAGAGCTGAAAATATCTTTTTTCAGAAACCGTCCGAAGAAAATTGATACCACACTCCAGCGATATTTGGCAGGCCATTGATTGGACCAACTACTCGCCAAAATAGGGAAAAATGGCACAATCCCCATTGAACAGCTGAAAAAGTTGAAATTCGAACGTCAAAAGTGCAACTCTTTTCTCTATGAGAATAATAGCAATTTTGGTATCATTTTAAGCAAAACATTTTTAACTTTCAAAAACCGTTCGAAGTTTTGTGAAAAACATGACTTATTTTACGTAATTGCAGTGATTTCATCAAAAAGCGCTGTTTTCGATGTTCATTTCCCGCGTTAAACGGGATTAACCGGGGCGTATGGAGCAGACGCGCGCAAATTTTTCCATATGATTTTGTCAACCAAAATGGCCACCGGCATTTGAAATAGCCTTAAATCATGACATATCCATCCTAGAGATGAAATGTTGGTGTCTATACCTAGGTTTTGAGGGTTGAGAAATCGATTCAGACTACTTGAAATATGTTATGGAGAAAAGGATACCCGGAAATCATAGAATGCCTCCAAAATGGCCGCCAATTTCCTGAAAATAACCGAAAGTAAGTTCTATTGACCTTAAAGATGTAAAGTTTAAGTGTTCAAGTGCATTTTAGGTTTCAGGATATTCATTGATACATCTTGAAGCATTAGAATAGCCTTATTGTTAAGACAGTAATTAAAATGTCTACCATCTTGTCACCCAACATTGCTGCCAGCATCTTAAAATAGCCATAATATTATACCAAGCTTTTGATGGTCGAGAAATCAATTCAGACCACCAGAAATAGTGATCAATAAAAACCTAGAAATCCACGATGGCGCCAAATATTGACGTCAATGTCCGAATATGACTGGAAGTATACAGTATATTATGCAATTAATAAGTTCAAAAGAATATTTCAGGGATCAGAATATTCAATGATAACAAAAAGTATAATCATGTATTAAAGTACATGTAGCCTAGCCTTATAATATAAGGTACTGTCTTGAATATTATATAATTAATTTAATCTTGTTTGGTATCATCAGTGAATAACCATTTACCTAAAATGCACTTTTAAACTTGATAATTTCATCGCTAAGGTGAATAGTAACTCACTTCCGGTCATTTTGAGGAAATGGGCTGCCATTTTAAATGCCATCTTAGATTTCCATGTATTCTAACCATCATAACACATTTGAAGTGGTCTGAATGGATATCTCGACCCCTAAAACCTGGGTATCGACTGTATCAGATGTGATAACAAGTTAACAGTACATGATTTTGACTTGCTCCTGAAGTGATGCGAATTTGGGAACCCCTTCTACAATAGGTGATGCAATCATAATATGTTTTCCTGCTGGCAGATGTCCGGGGGGGGGGGGGGGGTCTAGGCATGCTCCTCAATAATATTTAGAGATATTATTTTGTATTAGCCGCATTCCTGCAATATGAGGTAAACTGGAGATTCCTGCTACTAAAGTGTGTATTTTCCTAGCTTTAAATATATCTTTCTGGTTTCTACAAATGTGGAAGGAGATGCACCAACCCTTCCAAAGGCTGAATATTCCATTTGATTTCTATTTCTCTTTGAGAAATTTTCAAGTCATTGTCACATTGTCATAAAACCTTTTGCCATTTAAATAGAGCATTAATGTGACCTATCATATATTTTTATCACTCTCATGTCATCCTGTTCTAGGACAGGTCTTATGAAATAGCTGCCGGTCAGCTTCTTTTTTTTGTTTTTGTTTTTTTGCTTGTCAGAGAATTATGGAGGGGAACTGGACCCCCATACCCCCGCCCCCTGCAATAAGCGACTTTTCGAGAAGCTGGCAAGACCAAAAAAATACGGGCCTACCTTTTCCAAAATTTGACAAACCTGCATTTGTGTGTCCCCCCCCCCCCCCCTTATACTAAATCCTGGATCCGCCCCTGGACGGAAGAGTTGGGGAAGAGTAATGTTTTGAGTGATGTAAATCTGAATACACGGTATATGACTCGTAACGGCTTGTCTCGAGTGGGTGGGTTGCGGGAGCGGGATGGGAGCGGGGACTGGCACACCCTTTCGAGACAAGCCCCCCCCCCCCCCGGTTATCTCGAATGGACGCGTTCCCAGCGAGAAGTTCAATGAACGCGCCACTTCGAGACAACCGGGGGGCTTTCCTCGAATGGGTGTGTTGAGTAGACTTTTGTAACAGACGTTTTAGAAATTTTTGAAAAATGTACTCTTGCTGGTTTTTTCGTTTTTCTTTTATCTAAGATGTAGAAAATATAATAAAACAGTATCTAAAAATACATACACCCTCAAGCTGTTTCTGAATAAAACATGGACAAATGTTTCCCATTGTTTTGTCTGTCGTTGTAATTGTACTCAACAGGACATTCACAGACACCATACAAAATACATTAGAATCAAATGAATGTATGAGGTTGCATGAATTCATAATGGAATGTTCATTTAAAATTCTGGTCGGGCAGACAGTCCAGAATAGAATGTTAATTCACTGCAGCGTATTTTTTTTACGGGGGTGGGCACAAGATGGCCATGCCCCACCCCTTATTGGTGGGTGAGTAAGAAAATAGGAAGATGAGTGAGGAAGATGAAAAAATATTCCCGGGAAAATGTAAATAGGGGTCAATTTTCGCAGACTCTGGTGGTTTCCTCCCCGGGGATAGCAGGGGGGGGGGCTAAATTGCCTGGATAGGGGGTCCAATATCTCAGAAAATTCCCCGGGATAGGGGGGTAAAACAAATTCCAACTTCTCCGGGATAGGGGGTCACTTTTGAAAAGGAGGTACGAGCATAGGCCTACCCCTTGTATGGGGAGTTGGGGGGGGGGGGGGGGCGGGTACAAACGACCTTTTGATATGCGTTTTGACTTTTGATAGTGGGTATTGATAGAATGATAGTGGCATTAAAAGGTGTTTCTAACTTTGGAAAGATGATAAACACACCTTGGCTTATGTCAGCACATGTCTGTAACACAATTTCACAATATTTAACAGGTCACGCCAAAAAAAATTTAAAAAAATAAATAAAAAATCCTAGCTACGCCACTTGCCCTTTCGTCCCCGTGTGTTTTAATGCATAATTATCCAATTCTCCTATTTATTTTGCACAAATAATGATTTCCTTGTCAAAAGAGTTTTTTTTAGATACTGTTTTATTATATTTTCTACATCTTAGACAAAAGAAAAACGAAAAAACCAGCAAGAGTACATTTTTCAAAAATTTCTAAAACGTCTGTTACAAAAGTCTACTCAACACACCCATTCGATCAAAGCCCCCCCCCCCCCCCCCGGTTGTCTCGAAGTGGCGCGTTCATTGAACTTCTCGCTGGGAACGCGTCCATTCGAGATAACAGGGGGGGGCTTGTCTCGAAAGGGTGTGCCCGTTCCCGCTCCCATCCTCCTCCCATCCCGCTCCCGCAACCCACCCATTCGAGACAAGCCCTCGTAACTACATGTACCTTAGAATTATGGAGGCCACCTTGTCATAATGGCGATTATCTTGGATACCATCTGGAATCATGAGTCTACCAAATTACTTTAATACATTTTTACCATTGTATATCCATGCTTTGCTACCTTGTTGATGCAATCTTAGATATTTGTGTGATTCCTGTCTTATTTGTACATGAAGTTCAGGTTTTCAGGGTTGCACCATGTATTCCTCTCTTCTAGACATGTGGGACATTCAACTGGTCTTATAAAATATATGAAACCTTGAGACAGACACCAAAGTCACTGGGATAATGATAAAGTAATTTATTGATGACAAAGTGGCATCCATTTTGATAAAGTCTTACCTTCGTTAACACTCAATTATACTTTTTTATGGATGATCGAATACAATTTTAATTTAGCAATTGTATTCGTACTGAAGGTAGGAATCCGCTACTGGTCATATTTGGACATTAATGTCAATCTTTTGGGCCATCTTGGATTTCTAGGTTTCCTGATCGCAAATTTAAGTGGTCTGAATGGATTTCTGGACCCTCAAAACTCAAAAGCTGGGTGTAGACACCAAAATGATATCTCTAAGACGAATATTTAATGATATTACAGCTATTTTTAGTTGCTGGCAGCCATCTTGAATGACAAATTTGGGGACATTTTAGGTACTGTCTTGAAAGTATGGCTACTGTCATACTTTTTTGGACTTTAACAACACGCATCGATGAATATATTCAAACCTGAAATGAACTTTTACAGTAAGTCATTTCTGATCATTTTTGAAATTGGCGGCCATTTTGGAGGCCTTCTTTGATATCCCGGTATCCTTATGTCCATATCACATTCCAACTAGTCTGAATCAATTTCCCAACCCCCATAACCTAGGTATATAGACACCAAAGTTACATCTCTAGGATGAATATTTCATGATTTTCATGGCTATTTTCATGCGGCCATCTTGGATGGCAAAACAACAGCCAGCGTAGGTATTTCTTGAACTTACAAAGCTAATTAAATTTTAATCCTTTTGCTGACTATAATGCATTTTCAGTGAATATCCTGAAACCTAGAAGATGCACTTTTAAACTTGATAATTATATATCCAAGGCACATAATAACTCACTTCCGGTCATTGCCGGCTATTTTGGACACCATCTTGGGTTTCCAGGGTAACCAACTACCACAACACATTTTGAGTGGTCTGATTAGATTTCTGGACCCCCAAACCTAGGTATAGACACCAAAATTACATCTCTAGGATGGATATATCATGATCAATGGCTATTTTAATGCACTGGCGGCCATCTTGGACGCCATTTTGAAAATAACCACTTTCCGAAGTTCGATTATTTTCTTAGACTTTTAGTATATGATTCCTGATGTCATATACTATTAAAAACCGTTAAAATCTTTGCAATTTTTAGGGGTCAAACCAAATTGACCCGACTATGACTTGTGATTGAAATTGGAAAATCAACATGCATATATATTTCGAAAATTTACTTATAAAGACAGCATATGGATCCGGCATTCGATGTATCCATGGTATTTCTCTCCATTGCTAACGGCCTCAACTTTTCCTTTGCTTGTTTCAACAGACCCGGGTGATCCAGAGGCTCAGCCTATCCTACCAACAAAAAAAGGTACGAGTAACTCGGACTGTATAGAGTATACGTCCAATCTGTATATTTTCATAGAGAAAATAAATACACGCGCAAAAAGTGGACCTTGTATTCCTCTTTGAGTTTTGAGGGAAATGAGATCGGAGATGTTTTGCGCAAAATGCCGATGAGGCACAATGGTTATATTTGATGACAAGTAATCAGACATTATACTATTAATACATGGTTGGGAGCAAGTCCCTAAAGTGGCCGCCATTACGCTGTAACATTTGGGCACGATTTGAACGCGCCCGAAGCCCCTATGCATTATTCATTTTGTAAGATGCTCCCCCACCTTGTAGTATATGCTTTACACGCAACTAAAATAAAAACGTGGATAAGTGTCACGCATGCGCACTAAGAAAGGTCAAATCCGCTTAATTTATTCATATATGGTAATGTATTCATCACTTGGCTAATGACGGCGCATCGATAATTGACGAATGGGCGTCATTCATATGGTGTCATTAAATCTTTATGATAATTAGGACCCAACATGTGATTACTACCTACCACGTTTTTTTGTCGGGTGGGGTCGGGGGTTCGCAATATACAAGCCTTGCTTTTTAGTGAATCCCCCTATTTCCACAGGTAGTTTCCAGTCACTATTTTTTTAAGAGTACCTTTGCTAATTACTATTGAAAATAATAATCTATTTTTGTTCACTTTATTTTTTATATACATATACATATATATAATACTGAATGTAAACTATGTCATGATTTCTATTGTCTGTTGGAAATGAATAAACAACAATTTGAACTAATAACTAATTGATAGGATTTTCAGCACAAAAGGGTCGAGTACGTTGTCTACCGTAGTTATTAAGAAGATAAATACATGTTATTCATATTTATCACATCTCACCAATTAAGAGAAAACTTATTCATTAAAAATAAGTATTTTTTCAAAGAAATTAATAGATATACTCTCTTTAACCAGTAGGATAAAGAAGTTATAAAAAGGAGGGGGGGGGGGGGCGGGTGTATGATGGAAGCTAGCAAAAGTAAGAATAAAATATTAGGTGTAGGGGTAGGGGAGGAGGTATCCTTCGGTTTTCTTTAGGGGCAACTTTCTCATTGCTGCCAAGTTTGTGAATCTTATAGTCTTGTGAATACCTTTCAAACAGAAATTATGAACCTTGAACATTCGGCCATTTTAATTGAACTGAACTGATGTAATATACTTCGCCATTATTCTTCTCTCTCTCTCTCACCCCTACCCCTTCTCTCTTTCCTTTTCACTAAATCTTCTCACTTTCGCCTCTTCTCATCTTTTTTGTCTTCCCTCTCTCTCTCTCTCTCTCTCTCATACATACACCTCGATCACACGTCCTGGTTCATTTCACCCCTCCCATGTATGGTTCATTTCATTGATATAACGTGAAAGGACCTTTATCATGTTCACAGAATAAGTTTCAATTACAATATTATAATATAATTATAATATAATATAAGTCTATGCGTCTACATCTATAACCAAATCATCGACATACAGACTAAGTTCGATCTAATAATCTATTTAGAGGTTAACTAAATCTGTCAGCTATTGACATCTCTCTAATTCAGTAGATCATCTATCGAAACGTATCGAGATAGTCCCGCCCGAAAGTCCGGGTAAGCCGTCACGAGTGAAAGGGTGGTTAGAGAAATTTAGCTGCAACATCAGCTCATGACGATGAAAATTGTTTTGAAAGTTCGAGAGTAGATTACACATTGTTTCATGATATACAGCTCCGCAGAATCCTTTCAAAATGTAGAGAAATTGAAACAGATTAATCGCAACGGCAGAAATTGTTATAAATATATTCTAATTTTCGAAGATTAAGCATAAATACAAGTGTACCCACCTCTAAACTTTCCACAACTTTTTTTACTCTGTGCGGGTGACGTCAAATTCACAGCGGAAGTGACGAAAAGAGGTCAAATCATTCCTTTTGAAGAACATTCATATTCATAAGGTCCGGTCCAATCAAAATTTGATAAATCGGAGTATGCAAAACAAAAATGAATAATGCATAAGGTGTTTTTCGATATTTTTCGATATTTTGGGGTATCGGGGGCTTCAGGAAAATGGAATGTTACCAAATGGGAGGGGCCGAGTGCACTTAGCCTGAATGGTGACGCTACAGCTTATATGCAAATGAGGCAATCCGCGGGTGCTACCTTTCCGTCTATAAGTTTTAATTTGTCTATGGTTGGGAGTGCGTTTGTGCGATCTGGCAACACAAAGGTTTCTATCGTGGTGTACTATATGCACGAGGCGCAAGCCGAGTGTGTTGGACACCACGATAAAAACCTGCGTGTTGCCGGATCGCACTAACGCACGAACTCACAACCATGTAGTAATAGTATAATGTCTGATTACAATATGATTATGAAGTCTATAAAAATGGTTACGAACCCAAACGCCAAGGGGCGCACAGTCATTGAGGCTGCCATTTGCTTTCCTGGATGACATCACATAAGCAGCCAACAAAAGTCAGGCGCGTTTCAGTGCGCGCGTGTAATCCCTGCGCTAAAATGACAATCAAACTATGCGATTTCATTGCGTTTTAAGTTTGCACGCACCAGAGGTACGCGTACGCGTAGCTCAGCTGTGCTTTAGTGCCTTTTTGCCGTGCGTTAGTGCTTTTTTTGCACGGTCACGTGGTGTTATTTGACCAGTCAGGGTGGCTACATTCTTGACCCCGTTATATGGTAAAGAATATCACAGGCGCGCCTCTACGCCCCAATTAAATCCTCGTAAAGTCGTAAAAGCTTTTGAATTCCTAACGGCTATATCGAAGCCCTCCGCTGAGCCAGGAGCAGAAATCCTGGAAAATTCACATTCTCCCTTATCTCCCTTATTTTGGCCTTAAATATCATGAAAATTCCAGAGTTTTGTTCCTATCGACAGCTTACTAGTGGAATATGCATATGTTCTGATATGTTACCCTTCTTTTTTCCTTTTGATTTGTTTGCATTTTCTTTTTATTCGATGTTTTTATTTTTCAGTGTAACCATTGCCTGTAAATATATGATTCTGATGATCTAATAATAAAACACATAAATATTAAAAAAAAATCCAGAGTAGATAGGAAATTATGATATTATGCTTCATATCAATTTTCACTGAAAACGGTTGAGTATTTTTTGAGATACGAGTATTTTTCTGTTTCAGAGGGCCGAGAAAAGAGGTTTTGTTTTTTTTCCCCGAGACAAGTCTGGGACGTAATGAATATGCAAGCAAATGACATATTGCTGGACTTTAAACACCAGTCTCACTCCCTGCGCAGTTTCAAGTTTGTAGTTTTGTTTAAAACTGCCATCAAAAATCGAAGATTTAAAGTAGACATTCAAAGAAAATCACAAATATGGCAATTAATGTATATCTAGAAACTGGGAAGCTTACAGATGGCAATCGTATAAGTTTTATGTCAACTGCGTATCTGATGATTATAAAAACAACACAAATAAAAGCTCTTCTCAGCATCTGGAATATCCGAGGATTCGCCAGAAATATAGCGATGTTTTGATGTCGTCACACTCGGGATCGATCCTGCTTAAGCAGACGACGTCCTATAATGAATGAACGTAATTGCAATGCAATTATTTATAAAATTATAAAGAGTTTGGTGTATTTAAACATGATCTTATTTCACACCATTGTAAAGGGAAAGTGAAACTGATTCTGATAGCTAAAACCGTTTGATTGTAAATACACAGGAGAAGGGTCAATGATCAATGAAATAAACCCCACTTTCAAATTGAAAAGCCCTCCGAATGATAGCAGGATGGTATTCGTTCCCTCTTGAAACGCCGAACATGCCCCGGTGCAAGCAGCTGAAAATACAATGGCGTCTTATTTTGTTTACAAGTGAATGATTCCTTTATTTTTTTAACGCTGCATTTTTCATCAAAATAATACCATACACGAAGTTAAGAGTGAGGCAACAGACTAACATTAAGACTGACGCTAGTGAAGGAAGAGAAATAAGTGAAGAGGAGATGACAAAATAGGCTCTGAAAAATGTGTAAGATGTTATGGGACATCGTCTGCTTAGACAGGACTGGTCCATGGTGTGTCGTCACATATCTCAGCAGCGTTCGAGGAGCTCTTCAGCTGCTATATCGGGGGCTGTATTTTACCGTTTTATAATTGATAATAATCATTACTTCAAATGTTTCCAAGCGTTGAATTTGGATAACCTTGTTTAATTTATGCCATCTATGCAATAATAAGTATTAAGCCAATATTTGAAATCATTAAAGTTCTACTTTAAGGTGCAAAGAAAATGGAAGTTACGGTCTATCATCAACGATTCGCCTCTGTGCGCATGCGCTCACCGACGTCATCCTTTTGCTTGTTGTTGTTGTTTTTGGTTTCTACGGCGCTGTCATTCAAAAGCCGTTCTGTTATAAGCTACTGAAATCTTTGCAATGTGATTGGCTGAGAGAAAATTTGTCGGTAACAATCACTGACAAGACACGCCCCCTGTTTACTCTCGATCGTGTGTATGCATGGTGAACGTGTACTTTAGCCTGTACGCTGCCCATATATCGCTAGGTAGGTCGTGCGTACACTCGAGTGGAAACCATCCTGCATTCACCGCTCTACGCGCGAAGAACGGTAGAGGGTTCGTGAATGACATTGCCTTCGATTTTTCCCGACATAACCGTTCGACGGATAATTATGAAAATATATTTCGAGGATCCCCTCAATATACTTTGATTTTTCATATCTGAAAGTTTTGATCTTGCGCAATGACAGCAAATGTGAAAAATATGCTCCTCTTTCTCTAAGTTTTCACAAACTAAAAAAATGATTTGATTACGAGTGATACTAATTATGGGTTAGAGCAAATTTGACGTTTAGTTCATTTCATTTGGTTGTTTCTAGGACGAGATTTCACAATTTAGCTGAGACTCTTCGGTAGCGGTTTTACGTAAACAAATTGTTTATTTTATGCAAATTAGGCAGGATGGAGTGAAAGCGGAGTGTAGAGCCGCGACTGATCAAAGGAGCTTCCTACAATATTAAGAAAATGGGACCGGGATAGGGATAGTAGGGAAGAGTGTACTTATAAACCAACGGACGAATTCTCTATAGCAAGTTAGAAAGGAAGAGGTTTATTGTAAGGTATAGCGGACAATGGTCTATTAACGATGTTGCAAAACATCTATCAATTTGAAAAAATCGAGTAACCCCTGTAATCGTAATTAAGAATGAAATGTACAATCAGAAAGGAAAATGGGAAAGCGCATCAAATCATTCGGTAATCGGCGAAGGATTTGGCACAGTTTTATTTGACGACTGAATTTATATAAGTTGTGGTCAATATTGGAAGGGGTGTATGGGCGGAAAGAGCATGGGTAGATTCTAATCTTTGAAAATCTATTTATGAAAGAAAAAAACTTTGTTCAATGTATTTCCTTATACAGTGCGTATAAAAAAAAGCAACAAGATTTGATTTCACATTTGTGAAGATTGTGTTAACTTTACACCAAAGTGAGTAGCAACATATTAAAACCACGTATCTCCTCTTTCCAATGATATCTTATTTATTCATACACGGCCATGGATGGCTGAGTAATCATTCTTTTTGGACAATGGGTCAAATTGGACTTGGGACCAAGTTTAGACACTGCAAGAATCAATGCACCTTATCAGAAATTAACTTTAACAAATGGAATAATGAAATTAATAATCGCAACTTACCATTGTCTTCTTTCGGATATCTCTTTTTAACATTACATCCCATGCCCCTCAACATGGCCCCCAATCCTTTCCACACAGAGATTAGCTCTTTTTTCCATCTCACGGCACAGCCCTGCGAATCATTGGGGCTTGGTGGCGTATAGTAGAGCTTCAAACTTATCAGTGATTTTTAATTTGTAAACAAATCTTTAGGCATTTTACTCCCAGTGTTAAAGATCGTATGCTCGATCTGTAATGAAAAACACAAGAAAAAATTGGAACCAGCGGGATTCGAACCTGTCATCTACTGCTTGCCGGGCAGCGACTTAACCACCAGGCTATTCTGGTTCACGGCCAAGTCACGATGAACTAGAATCAAATACCCAAGTTCCTCTTCTTTCTGACTCATTAATATTAATTTTTTAACGGTCCGCCGTAGACAATGGTTAGTAAACGAAGAAGCTTGACTGGGGAGGAATTTTTAATTTTTAAACAAATCTTTAGGCATTTTACTCCCAGTGTTAAAGATCGTATGCTCGATCTGTATAATGAAAAACATTTTCTGACTTGTGTTTTTCATTACAGATCGAGCATACGATCTTTAACACTGGGAGTAAAATGCCTAAAGATTTGTTTACAAATTAAAAATTCCTCCCCAGTCAAGCTTCTTCGTTTATCAGCGATTCTTTGTCTCAGAGTTGCAATGTCAGGTGGAGGTGTTCAAAGTGTTCATTACCCCTCCACCTGACATTGCAACTCTGAGACAAAGAATCACTGATGAGTTTGAAGCTCTACGCCACCAAGCCCCAATGATTCGCAGGGCTGTGCGTGAGATGGAGAAAAGAGATAATCTCTGTGTGGAAAGGATTGATACCAGCCAAAGCCAATATTAATTCTTGTCAATACTAGAATTTGCACCTTTCACTGTTCATTGTTCACTCAAACGTAAAATATTGTGAAATATTTTGGTGTCATTTGATAGAGACTCTAAGCTTTCCACAGCTATTCAAAATTCCCTTAACATATATTGAAACATTTATTTGGGAAGAATTTTTCAAACTGTTAACATTTTATCTGCGACGCACTGCAGTCATTAAATAAAATCATACATTGATTTGATGTTAACATGTTTGTTTGTTTAGTTAGTTGCATAATAATTTTGAAGGAATGGGGAGAATGATACCTGGCACTCCATAAATCAGTGGACTGTCTACACACTTAAAAACCTGGCCTAAATTTAGTAAGCTTTTATGAATACAGGCTTCAGCAAACAGCTGATAATCATGTGGAAACTTGTCAGCCTGTTTAAAATATCTTGAAATTACTCCCATTTGATTACTCAATAAGGAGAACAATCTCTCTAAATTTTGCAGATTCCTTTGCGAGATATTATCCCATGGGGGCTGCCATTTTGAAAAACTGTGATGTTATAAAAGTACATGTCCATTTACCTGTACACAATGGATATGATGTTGCATATTGAATAGCTATTGTACAACTAAAGCCACCAATGCAAAATGGCAGCCATCTTGGTACCCCCATTGTCTCTCACAGGTGATATATAAGAGCAGTTGTAGGTCTTTGTCACTTCTCTGAAGAATTGGCAAACCTTTGTCTGACCAAACAACAACTTGTGCATGCCAAATCCTGCTTAATAAAAGAAACAGCTGAACCAAATATCTTGACACAAATAGGTTATATGACAGGGTGAAAGTTTCTGGCTTCATTTGAATGTACATGACTACAAAAGTGCTTTACATGTATTATGAGGAAATCCAGTGTCATGCATTCCACATGTGATCGCTAGTGTATAGGTCAGTGAGTATTTCTCAAATAGAACTGCTCTAACATTACTTTGTAAAGAAAATGGCAACCCCCATGGGATAATGTCCAGCAAGGAAACTGCAACTTTTGGAGACATTGTTCTCCTTATTAAATAATCAAATAGGAGTAATTTCAAGATATTTGTAATAGGCTGAAAATTATCTACATGATTGTAGGTTAATGTTTGTTACCTTTCATTCGACTTTAACATACACCTTAGACATTTTCTTTTTCTTTTGGCGTAGATTTATGTGAACAAATGCATCAAATTTGACTCGAAATATTACGTCTGCTCTACAACGTAAAGTAGATGTGGTTATAAAAGCACACACACATCCACACCCCCCCCCCCCCAAAAAAAAAAAAAATAAAGAACAAAAACAAAAACAAAAACAAAAGCAAAAACCCAAAACCAACCAACAAAGAAAAAAAAATGAAGCAAATTTACGTTATGTGTATTCACATCCTGTACTTTGTAAATCTCAGGTTGTTCTTTTGTCTATGGATTTGCTATTTTTGCCCACAGGTATGCCAGTATCAACCTTCCTTGTACTTCTTCTTACATGTGGAATGTGCTGCAAGCGGCGAAAAGGACAACGTAAGTGCTTATAATTGCCTTCTCCAGATTATACCGTATAGTTCAATTAGAAATTACACATAACGTTATATTTATCAACCCTTCACACTGTTGTGATCGTAATCATGAACTACAGAGCAAGGGGGAGGACTGCAGCCCCCCACTTTTTATACACCCTTTTCATAATGCATATGTAGTCGACCTAATAATATGCTCGTTTGCATGCTCTTTCAAAAACGCTCCACGTCCTCTAAAATACCACTGTAGAGTAGCAAGCTATACCTTCAAAATTTTACCAAGCTCTTTTGTAGACTAGTTTCCCTTTTTCGTTAATCGTATATCTATACCTATGCATATTTTACACTGTATATATGATTTGCATTGTTACATTTTTCATGATTGACAAAAAGATTAAATTAAAAAATTTAAGGGGTACTTAAGCCCATATGCATGGGCGTACGGAGCTGACGCCTCTTGTCCGAATATTGACTATCCTGTTTCCAAAAGTGGCACTTCATTATAGTAAATGTTATTTCGTTATCCAAATACACTAAAAAGGCATAACAGTTTTTAGATTTTGTGAGCGCGCGAGAAAAAAAATGATATATTTTCTTTTAAATGTTATTTCGTAATAAAAAAAAATTAGCAAAAAAAAAATATATATATATATATGTGAAAGATATTGCGAGAATAACGTTGCGTAGCTCAATCAAAGTTCCCCAGAGCTGTCCTCCCTTTTTGAAATTTTTGCAAAGGCTGAAAAAATGTCTCCGCCGGGAATCGAACCCGGGTCGTTGGCTTAGAACGCCAATGCCTTAACCACTAGACCACGGAGACTGGTTAGTGGTTTCGGCGACACCAGATTCAATTGACCGACAGATTGACAAATCCTCAACCTTATTAATTCCTTTGTCGGGGGCAGGTGAGTTTTGAACAAAGACAAGCCGCGTGCCTCAGCTGGATCCAAGCGAATGCTTTGAATACATGTATACATTAGAATAATTATTAACAAGTGTAAGGAAATAACATATACAACAGCTTTGGCAAATCTCGTGGAAATAAATACAAATGTGAAAGAAATTGCGAGAATAACGTTGCGTAGCTCAATCAAAGTTCCCCAGAGCTGTCCTCCCTTTTTGAAATTTTTGCAAAGGCTGAAAAAATGTCTCCGCCGGGAATCGAACCCGGGTCGTTGGCTTAGAACGCCAATGCCTTAACCACTAGACCACGGAGACGGGTTAGTGGTTTCGGCGACACCAGATTCAATTGACCGACAGATTGACAAATCCTCAACCTTATTAATTCCTTTGTCGGGGGCAGGTGAGTTTTGAACAAAGACAAGCCGCGTGCCTCAGCTGGATCCAAGCGAATGCTTTGAATACATGTATACATTAGAATAATTATTAACAAGTGTAAGGAAATAACATATACAACAGCTTTGGCAAATCTCGTGGAAATAAATACAAATGTGAAAGAAATTGCGAGAATAACGTTGCGTAGCTCAATCAAAGTTCCCCAGAGCTGTCCTCCCTTTTTGAAATTTTTGCAAAGGCTGAAAAAATGTCTCCGCCGGGAATCGAACCCGGGTCGTTGGCTTAGAACGCCAATGCCTTAACCACTAGACCACGGAGACGGGTTAGTGGTTTCGGCGACACCAGATTCAATTGACCGACAGATTGACAAATCCTCAACCTTATTAATTCCTTTGTCGGGGGCAGGTGAGTTTTGAACAAAGACAAGCCGCGTGCCTCAGCTGGATCCAAGCGAATGCTTTGAATACATGTATACATTAGAATAATTATTAACAAGTGTAAGGAAATAACATATACAACAGCTTTGGCAAATCTCGTGGAAATAAATACAAATGTGAAAGAAATTGCGAGAATAACGTTGCGTAGCTCAATCAAAGTTCCCCAGAGCTGTCCTCCCTTTTTGAAATTTTTGCAAAGGCTGAAAAAATGTCTCCGCCGGGAATCGAACCCGGGTCGTTGGCTTAGAACGCCAATGCCTTAACCACTAGACCACGGAGACGGGTTAGTGGTTTCGGCGACACCAGATTCAATTGACCGACAGATTGACAAATCCTCAACCTTATTAATTCCTTTGTCGGGGGCAGGTGAGTTTTGAACAAAGACAAGCCGCGTGCCTCAGCTGGATCCAAGCGAATGCTTTGAATACATGTATACATTAGAATAATTATTAACAAGTGTAAGGAAATAACATATACAACAGCTTTGGCAAATCTCGTGGAAATAAATACAAATGTGAAAGAAATTGCGAGAATAACGTTGCGTAGCTCAATCAAAGTTCCCCAGAGCTGTCCTCCCTTTTTGAAATTTTTGCAAAGGCTGAAAAAATGTCTCCGCCGGGAATCGAACCCGGGTCGTTGGCTTAGAACGCCAATGCCTTAACCACTAGACCACGGAGACGGGTTAGTGGTTTCGGCGACACCAGATTCAATTGACCGACAGATTGACAAATCCTCAACCTTATTAATTCCTTTGTCGGGGGCAGGTGAGTTTTGAACAAAGACAAGCCGCGTGCCTCAGCTGGATCCAAGCGAATGCTTTGAATACATGTATACATTAGAATAATTATTAACAAGTGTAAGGAAATAACATATACAACAGCTTTGGCAAATCTCGTGGAAATAAATACAAATGTGAAAGAAATTGCGAGAATAACGTTGCGTAGCTCAATCAAAGTTCCCCAGAGCTGTCCTCCCTTTTTGAAATTTTTGCAAAGGCTGAAAAAATGTCTCCGCCGGGAATCGAACCCGGGTCGTTGGCTTAGAACGCCAATGCCTTAACCACTAGACCACGGAGACGGGTTAGTGGTTTCGGCGACACCAGATTCAATTGACCGACAGATTGACAAATCCTCAACCTTATTAATTCCTTTGTCGGGGGCAGGTGAGTTTTGAACAAAGACAAGCCGCGTGCCTCAGCTGGATCCAAGCGAATGCTTTGAATACATGTATACATTAGAATAATTATTAACAAGTGTAAGGAAATAACATATACAACAGCTTTGGCAAATCTCGTGGAAATAAATACAAATGTGAAAGAAATTGCGAGAATAACGTTGCGTAGCTCAATCAAAGTTCCCCAGAGCTGTCCTCCCTTTTTGAAATTTTTGCAAAGGCTGAAAAAATGTCTCCGCCGGGAATCGAACCCGGGTCGTTGGCTTAGAACGCCAATGCCTTAACCACTAGACCACGGAGACGGGTTAGTGGTTTCGGCGACACCAGATTCAATTGACCGACAGATTGACAAATCCTCAACCTTATTAATTCCTTTGTCGGGGGCAGGTGAGTTTTGAACAAAGACAAGCCGCGTGCCTCAGCTGGATCCAAGCGAATGCTTTGAATACATGTATACATTAGAATAATTATTAACAAGTGTAAGGAAATAACATATACAACAGCTTTGGCAAATCTCGTGGAAATAAATACAAATGTGAAAGAAATTGCGAGAATAACGTTGCGTAGCTCAATCAAAGTTCCCCAGAGCTGTCCTCCCTTTTTGAAATTTTTGCAAAGGCTGAAAAAATGTCTCCGCCGGGAATCGAACCCGGGTCGTTGGCTTAGAACGCCAATGCCTTAACCACTAGACCACGGAGACGGGTTAGTGGTTTCGGCGACACCAGATTCAATTGACCGACAGATTGACAAATCCTCAACCTTATTAATTCCTTTGTCGGGGGCAGGTGAGTTTTGAACAAAGACAAGCCGCGTGCCTCAGCTGGATCCAAGCGAATGCTTTGAATACATGTATACATTAGAATAATTATTAACAAGTGTAAGGAAATAACATATACAACAGCTTTGGCAAATCTCGTGGAAATAAATACAAATGTGAAAGAAATTGCGAGAATAACGTTGCGTAGCTCAATCAAAGTTCCCCAGAGCTGTCCTCCCTTTTTGAAATTTTTGCAAAGGCTGAAAAAATGTCTCCGCCGGGAATCGAACCCGGGTCGTTGGCTTAGAACGCCAATGCCTTAACCACTAGACCACGGAGACGGGTTAGTGGTTTCGGCGACACCAGATTCAATTGACCGACAGATTGACAAATCCTCAACCTTATTAATTCCTTTGTCGGGGGCAGGTGAGTTTTGAACAAAGACAAGCCGCGTGCCTCAGCTGGATCCAAGCGAATGCTTTGAATACATGTATACATTAGAATAATTATTAACAAGTGTAAGGAAATAACATATACAACAGCTTTGGCAAATCTCGTGGAAATAAATACAAATGTGAAAGAAATTGCGAGAATAACGTTGCGTAGCTCAATCAAAGTTCCCCAGAGCTGTCCTCCCTTTTTGAAATTTTTGCAAAGGCTGAAAAAATGTCTCCGCCGGGAATCGAACCCGGGTCGTTGGCTTAGAACGCCAATGCCTTAACCACTAGACCACGGAGACGGGTTAGTGGTTTCGGCGACACCAGATTCAATTGACCGACAGATTGACAAATCCTCAACCTTATTAATTCCTTTGTCGGGGGCAGGTGAGTTTTGAACAAAGACAAGCCGCGTGCCTCAGCTGGATCCAAGCGAATGCTTTGAATACATGTATACATTAGAATAATTATTAACAAGTGTAAGGAAATAACATATACAACAGCTTTGGCAAATCTCGTGGAAATAAATACAAATGTGAAAGAAATTGCGAGAATAACGTTGCGTAGCTCAATCAAAGTTCCCCAGAGCTGTCCTCCCTTTTTGAAATTTTTGCAAAGGCTGAAAAAATGTCTCCGCCGGGAATCGAACCCGGGTCGTTGGCTTAGAACGCCAATGCCTTAACCACTAGACCACGGAGACGGGTTAGTGGTTTCGGCGACACCAGATTCAATTGACCGACAGATTGACAAATCCTCAACCTTATTAATTCCTTTGTCGGGGGCAGGTGAGTTTTGAACAAAGACAAGCCGCGTGCCTCAGCTGG
This sequence comes from Heliocidaris erythrogramma, assembly GCA_025617745.1. NCBI lineage: Eukaryota > Metazoa > Echinodermata > Echinoidea > Camarodonta > Echinometridae > Heliocidaris > Heliocidaris erythrogramma. The sequence continues at coordinate 19,802,563 of CM046857.1, read as the reverse complement.
ATCCAAGCGAATGCTTTGAATACATGTATACATTAGAATAATTATTAACAAGTGTAAGGAAATAACATATACAACAGCTTTGGCAAATCTCGTGGAAATAAATACAAATGTGAAAGAAATTGCGAGAATAACGTTGCGTAGCTCAATCAAAGTTCCCCAGAGCTGTCCTCCCTTTTGAAATTTTTGCAAAGGCTGAAAAAATGTCTCCGCCGGGAATCGAACCCGGGTCGTTGGCTTAGAACGCCAATGCCTTAACCACTAGACCACGGAGACGGGTTAGTGGTTTCGGCGACACCAGATTCAATTGACCGACAGATTGACAAATCCTCAACCTTATTAATTCCTTTGTCGGGGGCAGGTGAGTTTTGAACAAAGACAAGCCGCGTGCCTCAGCTGGATCCAAGCGAATGCTTTGAATACATGTATACATTAGAATAATTATTAACAAGTGTAAGGAAATAACATATACAACAGCTTTGGCAAATCTCGTGGAAATAAATACAAATGTGAAAGAAATTGCGAGAATAACGTTGCGTAGCTCAATCAAAGTTCCCCAGAGCTGTCCTCCCTTTTTGAAATTTTTGCAAAGGCTGAAAAAATGTCTCCGCCGGGAATCGAACCCGGGTCGTTGGCTTAGAACGCCAATGCCTTAACCACTAGACCACGGAGACGGGTTAGTGGTTTCGGCGACACCAGATTCAATTGACCGACAGATTGACAAATCCTCAACCTTATTAATTCCTTTGTCGGGGGCAGGTGAGTTTTGAACAAAGACAAGCCGCGTGCCTCAGCTGGATCCAAGCGAATGCTTTGAATACATGTATACATTAGAATAATTATTAACAAGTGTAAGGAAATAACATATACAACAGCTTTGGCAAATCTCGTAGAAATAAATACAAATGTGAAAGAAATTGCGAGAATAACGTTGCGTAGCTCAATCAAAGTTCCCCAGAGCTGTCCTCCCTTTTTGAAATTTTTGCAAAGGCTGAAAAAATGTCTCCGCCGGGAATCGAACCCGAGTCGTTGGCTTAGAACGCCAATGCCTTAACCACTAGACCACGGAGACGGGTTAGTGGTTTCGGCGACACCAGATTCAATTGACCGACAGATTGACAAATCCTCAACCTTATTAATTCCTTTGTCGGGGGCAGGTGAGTTTTGAACAAAGACAAGCCGCGTGCCTCAGCTGGATCCAAGCGAATGCTTTGAATACATGTATACATTAGAATAATTATTAACAAGTGTAAGGAAATAACATATACAACAGCTTTGGCAAATCTCGTGGAAATAAATACAAATGTGAAAGAAATTGCGAGAATAACGTTGCGTAGCTCAATCAAAGTTCCCCAGAGCTGTCCTCCCTTTTTGAAATTTTTGCAAAGGCTGAAAAAATGTCTCCGCCGGGAATCGAACCCGGGTCGTTGGCTTAGAACGCCAATGCCTTAACCACTAGACCACGGAGACGGGTTAGTGGTTTCGGCGACACCAGATTCAATTGACCGACAGATTGACAAATCCTCAACCTTATTAATTCCTTTGTCGGGGGCAGGTGAGTTTTGAACAAAGACAAGCCGCGTGCCTCAGCTGGATCCAAGCGAATGCTTTGAATACACGTATACATTAGAATAATTATTAACAAGTGTAAGGAAATAACATATACAACAGCTTTGGCAAATCTCGTAGAAATAAATACAAATGTGAAAGAAATTGCGAGAATAACGTTGCGTAGCTCAATCAAAGTTCCCCAGAGCTGTCCTCCCTTTTTGAAATTTTTGCAAAGGCTGAAAAAATGTCTCCGCCGGGAATCGAACCCGGGTCGTTGGCTTAGAACGCCAATGCCTTAACCACTAGACCACGGAGACGGGTTAGTGGTTTCGGCGACACCAGATTCAATTGACCGACAGATTGACAAATCCTCAACCTTATTAATTCCTTTGTCGGGGGCAGGTGAGTTTTGAACAAAGACAAGCCGCGTGCCTCAGCTGGATCCAAGCGAATGCTTTGAATACATGTATACATTAGAATAATTATTAACAAGTGTAAGGAAATAACATATACAACAGCTTTGGCAAATCTCGTGGAAATAAATACAAATGTGAAAGAAACTGCGAGAATAACGTTGCGTAGCTCAATCAAAGTTCCCCAGAGCTGTCCTCCCTTTTTGAAATTTTTGCAAAGGCTGAAAAAATGTCTCCGCCGGGAATCGAACCCGGGTCGTTGGCTTAGAACGCCAATGCCTTAACCACTAGACCACGGAGACATTTGATTGAGCTACGCAACGTTATTCTCGCAATTTCTTTCACATTTGTATTTATTTCCACGAGATTTGCCAAAGCTGTTGTATATGTTATTTCCTTACACTTATATATATATATATATATATATATATATATATATATATATACGGAAACAATGCTGCATGAGGATATTTAGGCATCTCGCTGCCAGAAACCATCCTGTTTCTGAATTTTACTGGCGAGTGAAACGAATGAGCAAAACAGATTATTTATCATCTATATAAACTTATTCGTCAACAAAATACACCATTCTCCTCTACGAGTTTATTTAAGGAAACATAAATATTCACAAAGTAAACTAAAATGAACAATTTATTTTTGCAGGAGAAATCTCTCTTTATGAACTATGGTTTCTGGCCTCCTGTAAAACGACTGAAGATCACATGACTGATTTACGTAACACGTTTCGTGAGCTGCACGTCTCTGACATCAAGGAAGGGCAATTGACACCGACAGAGGCTTACCAAGCTTTGTGCAAGTGGAGAGCTAAAACGCAAAAGGACAGACAGGCTGAGACCTTGGAAAAGGCTTTGAAAAATGTTGGATGCGGCAAATGTTGGGATGAAATGTGTGGTAATGACAAATCATCAGTATAGACCTATATTCTTGATAATTGTTCATACACTCGTATTCTATAACCTTTATTTTCACGATCTTTGATAAGAATATCTTCTCATGAAGAACGTTCAATAATAGAAAAATATTGTATGGTTTCGAGTGAGATAATAAAAGTAATTTATGAGGTGAAAAAATTGAGTTATTATATTCAACGATGCGAAGCTGTGAGTTGAATGGAACTTTGCATCTTTAGCGAATGAAAAAAAAAATATTACATAACTTATGAATGATAAACAAAAAGGGCTGTATTAACCCAAGCTTTTGGAACCTAAACTTCGGTTAGACTCAGTTAGAATCGAGACTCCACCATGAAATTTGAACATTTTCAAAGGGGGGGAGCATGCATCCCCCCAGAATTTTAGGTGGGGGATGGCGAGTACAATCACCCCCCAGGTTTCACTCTCTGTTAGTTTAGTTTACTCTTACAAAGTACGGGATGTGATATAACTTACAGGGGCGGATCCAGTATTAATTATAAGGGGGGCACACAAATGCAGGTTTGTCAACATGTGGAAAAGGTAGACCCGTATTTTGGGGGGTCTCGCCAGCTTCTCGAAAAGGAAAAGTCGCTCAGTGGGGGGGGGGGGGGTTATGGGGGTCCAGTTTCCCTCCATAATTCTCGTGACAAGCAAAAAAAAGGCATCATTCTAAAAAGGGTGGCGGATTGTCTATGGTAAAAATGCATACTTTTCTTCCAATGGGGGGGGGGGGGGAGGACGGGCCGGAAGTCCCCCGCCCCCCGTATCCGCCAATGGATATAATTATATCTCCATTTTAGTCACCCGCCTCCATTTTTAGGAGAAATGCAATCATAACACCGTACAAACAATACTGAAGAAATTATCTTCACTCACACTTTTTTTCTTATGAGCATCTCCTCAACCCTTCTTACTTGCTTTCCTAATTATCAGTAGCTAGAATCATCCATGACATTGCTAGACACCAGTAGGGGGGCAGAGGGGGCACGTGCCCCGGGCAGCACTTGAGGGGCGCTTAAAACGCAAAAGAGAAAGAGATGGGCATAAAAGAAAGAAAATATGTGACCCTCCACCACAAAACGACCAATAAGTCGGAAATCTGGGTTTTTAAAATTTCAACACAGTTTGAAAGCTTAGATTCTAAGCTTTAAATGATATATAACTTGTCTTGTATGGAATAAGGAAACCCTTGTAAATTACAATGAGAATGTCAACGTGTCAGACAGGCTAATGACCAAAACAATACAGAAAACGGGCTCTAAAGAAGAGTGACCATTTAAGAGCGCCTAATCTGTGTCCTATTGTTTGTTGCACAAAAGGTTGAGTCAAAACTCCCTAGCATACACTGTGAAGTACTAATTGGATTGGGTTGAAACTTTCCCTACATTCAGAATAGGTATATTTCTTTAGATTTTGAATATCAGACAGTGCATAGTTTATAAGCTATACCAGAATAACGATGTGAACTACAATCCCAGCAAGTTGACACACAGAGTTTGAATGTCCAGGAAAACATGGTCATTTTGAATGAGAGTAAAAACATATTTCAACAAGGTATTTTAACCTGAAATTTTGTCAGATGGTACATTAATAAATGAACTTTCAGAAAATACAAAAAAGTTAAAATCAAAATTTCCACCCCAAACCACCTTTTCAGCTGTATACTCTAAAACTCCCATTGCGACTTATTGGTCGTTTTGTGGTGGAGGGTCACATATGGTCCGTAATGATTACGCGCCATAGATCCAGTGTAAATTGCATAAGAATGAGTGTTTTAAAGATGTTCAAAATGCTAACTTCTATAAAGCTCGGTTACTTTGCTTCCTTGCATATGTTTCTTGAGGATCTCATAATTTTGCGCCCCCGATATAGGATTTAGTTCATATTATTTTTTTTAAAGGTTCGAAATTCGAAATTTTGTAACTCACTTTTCTTTGTTCGAGAGCATAATTTCAGTTTGATCAGGATCTTGTTAAATCATGCGTCCCAGTATAGAATGAATGCCATAAGGTAGTATTTTTCAAAGTTAAAAAAAATCTAACTTTCGTTTACCTTGCTAACTTTATCGAATGTGCTTCGTTTTTGTTTTTTGTTACTTCTGCACTCCGAATAAAAGAAGAATTTAATAGAATAGTCTTTTTTTTCATCAAACTTTGGCTACCAAACCCAGGTTAAGTGCATATGAAATACTTTATACGTAGTCCAGTAATTTCTTAATTTAAAGGTTTAAATATATGGTTTGTACTTTTCAGCTGATAAGTTTAGGTGTGAATGGTGTGTGTGGGGTGATTTTATTGCTTACCTAGGGGGTACAATCCCTAGATACGCCACTGCTAGTCACGGAGATCCGAATTCATGAAATCACCCCCCCCCCCCCCACACACACACACACAATTTGGGACCTATCTACGCCACTGGATTGTCCAATCCTAAATTTCGTTTACCTTGCTAAATTTATCGAATGTGTTTCGGGGTTTGTTTGTTACTTCTGCACTCCGAATAGAGGAAGAATGTAGTAGAATAGCTTTTTCAGTGTTCAATAATATGAAGGAAACTCCATGCTCTCTTGCGACTTTGTTATAACGGTGAAATGCATTAGAATTGCGTTTTCTGAGGGGTGAAAATGCAAACAATTCTGTCGCTTTGCTCCATCGCTTTTTTAAAATCAAACTTTGGATACTAATCATATTTACGTAGACCTTTAATAATTTTTAATTTAAAGCGGGAAATATATGGTTTGTACTTTTCAGCTGATATGTTCTGTTGTGTGTTGGGGGCAATTTTATTGTTTGCCTAGGGGGCACAATTTATAGATACGCAACTTTTAGTCACAGAGGCCCGAATTAATGAAATCCCCCCAACAATTTGGGACCTATCTACGCCACTGGATTAACCATAAAATGGTATGACAATGTAACGGGCTTAAGTAGGACTTTCACTTTATTTAGGTCAACAATGAACTGATGAAATAGCTTCACACCATAACATTCACCATAATACGAAAGTTAAAGTTGAGTTCTGGTCATGCGATGACATTGTAAAACAAATTTAGAAGGCAATGTTGATTATGTAGTAAACAAAAATAAGTGTATGCGATGAGGGCTTGGAATCACCAAAATGAGAAGAAAGTGACTTAGTCTTTCATGCTCTGCACAAATAAATTGGTATAGCGAATTAGCGACTACACACAAGTGGCATGAAAGTTTGGTCCAAATAATTCAGCTCTTTCTTGTCATATTATGCGGAGCGATCCTTTTCAGGGGACATTTTTTCAATGATATTTTTTCCTTTCTTTCGGCATATTTTTCCTAAATGACAAAAAATAACAATAAAGCCCACAAATTATTTTTCACCTGTACTAGAACTGAACCTTCTCTTTGATAGATTATTATAAAGTGTGTGTGCTTGTGTATGTATGCGTGGAGTGTATCTCAAAATAAAGGTTATCCGAAGTCTGATGATTAATATTCCATTGTTATTTACTTTTATAATTTAAGTCAAGCTGACAAATACAGAGGAAATCTTCCCCTTTACTTTGATACCTATACCTTACTTGCATCACTGATGTCATGCACCACCAAAGTACGTCGGTATTGAAGATGACTGGTAAAAATCAAGTTTTTGATTGATGTCACACATGGACGAGTACGTGTGCATTTCTATTAAATATGACAAGTTATATAATTGTCTATGATAAACGGTAAAATTTTTTTCTGTTCGTGATATTCCGTTGAATGTTGTTTGTGTTTTGCAGTACCCCAAGGATGCTTCAAAAGTTGCTGCCCTACTGCTACAATGTCCTCTTCCGATCGCTCAGTGCGCCTCTAACCACAATTTTCTTCCCCAGTCAAGCTTCTTCGTTTTCTAACCATTGTCTACGGCGGACTGTTTGAATATTAATGAGTCAGAAAGAAGAGGATCTTGGGTATTTGATTCTAGTTCGTCGTGACTTGGCCGTGAACCAGAATAGCCTGGTGGTTAAGTCGCTGCCCGGCAAGCAGTAGATGACAGGTTCGAATCCCGCTGGTTCCAATTTTTTCTGACTTGTGTTTTTCATTACAGATCGAGCATACGATCTTTAACACTGGGAGTAATATGCCGAAAGATTTGTTTACAAATTAAAAATTCCTCCCCAGTCAAGCTTCTTCGTTTACTCACAATTTTCTTTGTTGAGAATGTGGCTTGTGCCATGCTCTCGATTTCTGCGAACGATTGGCCATTTTTTTTTCTGCTGGAGGCTCTCTTTCGGGGAAAGGTTTCATGAAAGCCTCATAAGATTCTGCAAATGCCCTGTCTGGTGAAGTGTTGGAAGTTCTGCTCTTCAGTCTTGAGATGAATCATGGTTGGACCATCTTGCTAATAAAAACCAGCGACTACCAGACCCTGTTCATAAACATTACGCAAGCAATCTAAGCATGCAAGTTAAGTGTCCCTTTTGATCTTGCGTCACTAAATCTTGCAAACATGCTATTCAAAATGATCATATTCGATGTAAAAGTAATGGAATATGTGTGGCATAAGTGAAGTTTTCATTTTATTCTTTCATCATTTATTAAATCTGGCAAAAAACCGGAAACGCAACTGCTATCTTTAGTAATAATGAACTCGGTCATGTATGACATGAGTGATGGAAGTAAGGTATAAACTGAAAGAAAGGAATTCGTCTTTATTTGTTGTAAATTGTATCACTGAATAAACCTTAAATGTTTACCATCAGACTTTGGATTACCAATATTTTGATTCGCTCTTCATATAACCGTGCTGCTTAGGCCTTTTATTTTCGCTTATATTTCCAGAGGAAAGGAATGACAAATCTGCAAATGTTTCTAATGAAACATTTAAACAAATTCTACGGCACCTGCGAAATAATGATGATGTGAACCATTTCCTCTATGAGCTTACTAAAGAACGAGTACCTATCAGTGGGAAGAGGGAATACGTTGGTGAAGCAAGTCTGAAGAAATTGACTGAATGGAGTACTGGAAAGCTTGAAGAAAACCCATTCGTCTCATTGAGCTTAGCCTTGGAGATCGCTGGCTGCACAGCCGAGGACATGGTAGACTTCTGGGGTAGGTCTACTCTAGAGTATCAAATACATGGATTATGTAGACTGCTTTTTTTCTAGGGGACTATAGAAGACACCAAAGGATAGCAGTGTAGACCTTAGCCTTCGCTGAAAAGAAATAAATGAAGTCACCTGAAACTGGTTGACAGGCATGAGCACACAACTTCCTGATACATGTAGGTAAATTTCAATGTAATATATTTTCCTCATGGAAAACACGCAAAGATTTTGTTAAGATTACACAACACATCTAATATATGACTTATCATTTTCTTTTCATTTCAGTTTCCAGGGAACGACAGTCGCCCTTAAAAGAAGAAGAAGTGGCAAAATTCACTTATGAGCTGACTGGTAGACATTGTAATAGGTTAACGATGGCTTTGAAAATCAACAAGAAGGTTGGGGACATCGTCGTAGGAAACAATCTGTATATATGTAACATAATATCGTTAATAACTGATTGGTTACATAACTTGGAATGTAGTAACTATGAGAAGAGATGCAAACTCGACGATGCAGTCATCAAGATTGGTCGCTACGATCTACAAGGTATTCATCGATTTATTTATCATTCGTAAGCGTCTTCTGGAAATTGCCCCCGACCCAACTTAAAAGCTAAAAAAAAACCCAACTAAATTAATTCCCGCTTTGAATTCATAATTATGGAACGAACTGAAAATGATTCTTGATACATGAACTTAACCTGTGATTGTAGCCAAAATTGAATATACATGTATATACATTTTAACATTGAAAAATAATACTCTGTTTACTCCTTCCAACATTAAAAATAAGCGAAATGTCTGAAGGAATAGTATATCAATTGAGCTTAGCAGGATATCTTTTGAACTTTGAACCTATGCAAATGGTTATCTGAATTGTTGGAAAGAGTCATTTAATTTGATTTTGAAAATGCAGGACTACTCTCTTCTTCGCTGTAGTTTTATTCTTGATTATATAAGATTTCTCAATTATTTCACTTTAGATCATTTTGGGACACTCTCATATCGCCGTGACACAAAGTGCCTTAAGGAACATCCACATACTCACCCATATAAATTTGGTATGTTTGCATTGAATAACGTCACGGATTTCTGTTGACAAATCCACAAAACTACTTATATCAGCAAATTCGTAAATATGAGGTATATAATTGTAAGAAATGAAATTTCCTTAAAAGAAAACCACAAAATTTGTGATATAACGTGGACTTTCTCTCAATTGGAGTTCCTTAGGCCAAATAAATTTATGCCGTCCTACTAAAGTTAATTTTTTGAAGGGCTTTTCGAACAATAAAATTGTTCATCTTCGGCATCAAAATTAATTCAGAATGTAAGTATAATGAAGACATGTAACATGCACATTCTATTGCGCCGACCAAATCTTCGCTTTAGTCCAAAAGGGGTTGGACAGAATATTCCCATTTGAGGTTTTTATAAAAAATAATTATTTGAATTAGCAAATTTTTCATTCCCCTTTGTGACTCACACACTCTTCCCCCGTTATCGTCATCAATAACTTGAAAACAATGTCCCCGTCTCCCTCTCTCTCTCTCTGTCTCTCTCTCCATCCCCTATAGGCTACACTAAAACATTCGTTTGTTTTCTTGGCTTTTTACCAGGGGCTGAGTGAGACTGAAATTGGGTCGGGAAATTTCGATGTGACTAGCCCACTTATCTTATCAGATATACATTCCAAAATTTCACACATTTTCAACTTCATCATAATTCATCATACGGAGGGCGTACTGACGCGATTTCGCCGAGCGGGCTGACGTTTTTTGATCATAATCAATTTTTCAGTTCATAAACTTTGCGAGAGAGCGAGCGATGAAAAATTTTGAAAGTAGTTTTAGTAGGAAAATTCTTATTTTATTCTTAAGAACCACTGAGTTTAAGGCCTCATTTATATGCGAGGGAAATATGTATATTGGATTATATTTAAATCATTTGTCCTTTGTCTTGAGAGGAGGGGGATACGAAATCGATTTTGCTCCCTCTCCCTCGATCGAGGGAAATATTCCTCTTTCAGCGCCTGTACTACTAGAAGGGTTTCTACATTATGCGAGAGGGCGAAGGGGCAGAGTGAACAAATTGAAATTTTGGAATGAGACTTTAATTTATATTGGTAAAAAGCATGAAAGGTGAAACTTTGCATCTTAGAGCGCTAGAACGGCAAAAACGACTTTTCTCCCCCACCCCTTGATAGAGTGAAGCATCTGCCCCCCCCCCCCCCCCTCTCTGCTACCAGCGCATAATGGTACATGGTGTTTCTACAGTGTAAAGAAACTCTGCATCTATAAATTTGCAAAGCATAGCGACTGAGGGGGGGGGGGGGATTTGATTTTGGAACTTTAAAATTTTCATTTTAAAACATTCTGTTTAGTTCATTATACGTCGTTGTATTACAGATTTTCTTTAAAATAACGTAAATTTTCATTAGCCGGCCCTAACGAGTTACCCTCACAACATTTTCTTTTAAATTTACCGTCCCCCTTCATTTGACATTTATTACTTTTTAAAAATTATTATTCTTGTTATCATTCACTCGCCCCCAAATGAAATCGTGAATTTTGATACTCCTTTCACTTATGAAAATCCCTTGAATTCAGAGACATATCTCTGCCTCTTGCCATCTCCTGACTTTCTGTCATCTCTTATCTTTCTCTCCACATCTCTCATTCCATTACATTTCTTGATCTTGGACGTCCATTTAATGTATAGGCCTACTAAATTTCCTGGGCTATGACGGAAATTCCATCCAAAGTGTATACGACATCAAGACAGGTTAGACAGCAAATGAAAAAAGAAATGGGTAAACTATTTCTTTCAAAAGTTTTTGGTGATTTTATCATTGTTTACTCCAGGTTTAGGTATCTTAAAGTATTTTAACAGGATTAATGTTTAATTTTGGCCAGTTATATAGGATAATTGTCATATGCGCTTAATCTTATTTTCATTTTTTTGCTAGTTTTGTTTTCATGAAAATAAGTTGGATAACACCTTAACATGATGTTACACATGAAAAATTTTGGATTTCGCACTGTAGCTCATATTGGGCACTGTAGGTCATATTGTGTATGGCATACCAAAAACAACCCCGTTTTATCTTTATAGATCATGAAAGTGTCTTTGATGATGATATACCTCAGCTCGTAAAACTGATGAAATGCGTTCTTCCAGAAAAGAAAGAAAGTTTTTGCAAGAAAACTGGATTTCATCACGACTGGGATGGAAATGATGACGGGGATATTGCAGAGAAACTGAAGGAATGGAGGGACAATATCGTTACCACCAGTGCTAAAGACGACTCCTCGGAAAGGTTCCGATTATTTCGCAAAGAGTTAACAAAGAACACATACTGCAGAGGTGAGCCAAGTTTGTATTTCCCAAATGAGAAATTGGTACGATGTAAAATGATGAGTCGGAAAAAAATCCGAAGCGGCAATGTAATTCTCTGACAAGCAAAAAAAAAAAAAAGGTCCTCAGTATTTTTGTGTCTCTCCGGACAAGCCAGACAAGCCAGACTCCACACCACCCCCCCCCCCCCAAAAAAAAAAATACATTCGGCATTTTGGTATCGATTACAAAATAAATCAAACATTTACAGTTTACAAATGACCAATGTCTTTAAAACTCTGAAAAATGCCTATTCTATCGTTTCGCAAAATAATATTTAAATGCCGTTTATTTGTAACAACAATAACAAAAGGAACGATGATAATAATTGTGATAATAAATGAAACATTACCATTAATTGTTATGATAACAATAAAAGCAGATGAAAAACAAAACTGTAACTTTCTTTTCAACTCTTTTAAACGGATACTGGAATTGTTCTTTATGCTTTGTGAGTCTCCCTTTTGTTAAAACATGAATTGGAAGGGACTTACGTCATACAAAATCCCTATTTTTTTGTGACTATTGAATCAAATCGGATGGGGGTTTTGCCGAGAAGCAGATAACATGTCTTAAACAATATTCATATCAATTCACAGATTTGAAAGCTATTAATGGGGAAAGTTCGATTGTATTTTTATTTATTTATTTTTTTTATTTTTTTTTTTTTGGGGGGGGGGGGACAAATGGTTGTGAATGATAATTTTATTTCTATTGTTTTTTTTCTATTCTAATTGTTTATTATTGTATCATCTGTATTCTGTATCTCATTATAATGAACAATATAATTATAAGAATTTTTGTTTAACTAAAATACATATCATCAACATTGTAAGACATGTGATTTGATGGTGAGTACGATGAAATGATCAATAGAATATCAGTTGGATCATACATTTTGATATTGTAGTTCTCCAAGATCAATCCAGTAAATACGTGTATTCTTTTGCAGAACATACCGTGACTGATGAAGAGATAGAGGATGTTGAACACGTCATTTCAGCAGACAAACAACAAGAACAGATCAAAACTCCATTGCCAGGTACCTCAGCGCTTGAGTTTGAGTTTAGTTTATTAAAAACAACAACAACACATCACATAAATGATAGTATAATCATCAATATAAAGAGTAATAATGTTACATGAATACATATACATAACAATGGTATGACAGTTTTTTTGTTTTTTGTTTGTTGTTAAAGGGAGAACCAAAAGTTAGCACAAGTACTAGTCGAGAATGGCCCTCCCATTTTACTTACATTTCAAATGCTCACTGCAAAGTCTAAAATAACTATCCTTCAAAAGTAGATTATACTACACATAATTATTCTTCATCACTAAACTTCATTTAACAAGTGTTTTCTTAGATTTTTGCGAAATGAAAGGCTTGTTCTTTCCTCTCGAATAGTTTGGGGCAAACTATTCCAGAACTTTGTTCCAACAAAAGAAATAGAAAATGTACCATGTGTCGTTATACATTTCGGAAGTCTAAGCATGGAATGTTCTTTGCCTCTAGTTCTATAAGTATGACTCATCTTCTCATAATATTGTGTTAAAGAATGTGGTAAATATCCCCTGTGTAGATCATACACAAATGTTGATACTGCAAGTTTATGCAGATCAAAAACATCTAATATTCCCAGGCTGGTGAATAATGGCCTAGAACTTGTTCTAAGTGGGGAAAATGTAATAGCTCTCATTGCCATTTTCTGTGCCAAAAATATACAATTCAGGTGGCTTTTGTAGCTACTTCCCCAAACTTCAATTCCATAAAGTATGTGTGATTGTATAAAACATTTATATAAAAGCATGAGAACATGCCTTGGAACATAGTGTCTTAATTTGAAAAGCAAACCAATTTTGCGCTTAATGCATTTATTTATACATTGAATTTGTTCTTTCCACATCAAAGTTTCATCAATTTGAATTCCTACAAAAGAAGCTACATGTACTCTTTCTATAAGCGTTTCAGAGACTGTTAACACACCTTTAATTGCAATGGTCTGTCTTGGTCCTTTGATAATCATATAATTTGTTTTCGTCAAATTTATAGTCTATTTAATATACACCATTTTTGTACCTCCTTCATATCAATTTCTTTTTTACCTTTGGGGAAAGTATGGAAAATGTTTGAATCATCAGCAAATAGTCTAAACTGAAAATAGTCAGTTGAGCTTGGTAAATCATTAATGTATAATAAAAACAGTGTGGGTCCAAGGACTGATCCTTGCGGGACCCCACATGTAATCCTTCTACTACTGGATATTTCATCCTTGTAACACAATACCTGCGATCGGTTTGAGAGGTAACTCTGGAACCACTGCAACACAATGCCTCTTATACCATAATACTCTAATTTTGCTGAGAGGATGTTATGATTGATAGTGTCAAATGCTTTCTTGAAATCTATAAATATACCAAGGGTTATTTCACCCTTATCAGTTGACTTTCATAACGTATTAACCAAATTAATTAATGATAATTTTGTACTGTATTTCTTACGAAATCCATACTGATGTCTGTACAAAATTTTAGTAGACTCTAGAAAGTCCATTAGACGTACATTAACTAACTTTTCAAACACTTTTGCAAGTACTGGCAGAACTGAAATAGGTCTGTAATTTCCCGGGTCATCTTTTGACCCTTTCTTATACAAAGATGTCCCTTTTGCCATCTTAAGTGCATCTGGGAATTGGCCCATTGCTAATGACAAATTAAAGATATAAGTCAATGGGGAAACAATAAATGGTGCTGCGTCCTTGATCAATCTTACTGACAAATTATCATAACCATGAGACTTTGTAGCATCAAGATCACATAAAATAATCATAATTTCTTCTTCTCTTATGGGTTTCCAAGCCAAAGATTTTGCATTTCTGACACCCAAATAATCTTTAAAACAACAATTAGGAGGCTCATTCGGTATTCGTTCGGCCAAGTTTGACCCAACAGAGACAAAGTAGTTATTGAGTTCTTCAGCTATTTCTCTTTCTGAAGAGACAACTCTATCCATTCCACCTTGATTGATGATTAACTCCTCTATTTCCAAATTTTTATTTTTACTCTTTCTACCAATTAACTCATTAATGGTTTCCCAGGTCTTTCTCATATCACTTTTGTTACAATTAAAAGAATTGCAATAATACAACCTCTTTGCATTTTTTATAACTGTTACCAAAGTGTTCCGATACCTTTTATACTTATTTCCATATTCTTCACTAAAATTTGCGGATTTGTAGTTTCTGTATAAAGTGTGCTTCTTCTTGATAGATTTAAGAATTGCTGATGAGATTCATGGTTTCTTAGGACGATTCTTTTTGCAGGATACATTATATTCTATTGTAGGTGCATGCTTATCACATCATGGAAAACTCTGTAAGCTGTGTTCACATATTCATATCTGCATATATGCGCCCACTTGATTTTTCCTAGATCTTCATGAAATGATTGGGCATTAAATGACTTGTAGGATCGGGAAGTTTTCCGCACAAAATCATTCTTATTTTTATTCTTGCTTTCAAAAATAACAAAAATCGGGAAATGATCTGAGACATCTGTCTCAATAACACCTGAATGAATCATAGGATTGTACACATTAGTATAGATATGATCAATAACAGACGAAGTAGAATCTGTCACTCTAGTGGGTGATGAGATAACCTGTTGCATTCCTATACTCTCTATCATACTTAGATAATCACATACCTTTTGATTATTTGTTTGAGATACATCTATATTGAAATCACCAATAAGTACAATGCCCGTTCTTCCAACATTAAGCTCTTCTAACACACCAAGCAAGCTATTTTGAAACTGTCCAACATCAGTGTTTGGTTTTCTATAAATTATACCTATCACAACTTTATCAAAACATTTCTGGTTTATCCTCAACCAAAGACTTTCGGTGTGTTCAACATCTTATGTATATAAGCCCCTACTCCACCACCCCTCTCATTCGCCTGGCGGCAATTGACCTCCAAAACATAATCCTGTAAGGGTAATGTGTTAACATTACTAACTTGCCAAACTTCAGAAAGTGCAATAACATCAAATTTGAATTTAAGACTGTGATCATACAATAATTGCAGTTCACTAATATTTTTGTTCAGAGATCTAATATTGACATGAGTGATACTAAGAGCGTTATAATTTATTTTATTCATTTCATTATCAAAATCACTAGGACATAAGTTATAATCTTGTACTTCAAGAGTATTGGCTTCATTTTCTATCATTACTGATGAGAGTTTGGAGTTTAGTTTACACTGTAACTAACGAAGGCGCTGGCTAAGCCAGAAAGTGGAGTTTAAAGTCACTGTATGCAATGTCGTCGAAGCCCAGATCAAACATATCATCCGGGTTCTTTATAACCTTTGTCTCTCCACTGTTGAGCTTGCAAGATATATTTCCATATTTGCTGGTTGTTGACTTGATGTTTGGGGCTTTCTTTGCCTTCATAAGGATGGAATAGCGCATCACCGTCAGGTCTTCGTTGATGTATATCCCCTTCATGTTGTCTTTTCCCTTAAGTGTGAACCGGGCAGCATACAATTTGTCCCTTTTCCTCCTCGCTATAAAGCGGACAACAGCTTGCCTGCTTTTTCCTCCTTCTCTTTTCTTTCCTAGGCGGTAGCAAGAAGATATGTCCTCAGGGCGTATCTCCACACCAGCCTCCCTGGCCACTTTGGTTATGCTATCAGCCAGCTGTTCCTCCGTCTCCTCCCCAGCTTCAGGGATTCCAGTTAACCGGAGATTATCCCTCCTTAGTTCCTGTTGAATTTCGTCTTGTTGAAATTGTATGCGCAGCAGATGTGGATTAATAGCCTCCTTGATGGTATTTAGGCAGGCCTCCTTCACCACACTCACTATTTGGGGTAGTGCAGCTTTAAGCGCTGTATCTACGGCCTTGCCAATGAGCTGAGAGATTTGGCTGCCTGCTGCCCCACCCTCACTTAACTCGTCACACAGGCCATGTAGGTTAAGCTGTATGTCATTGTTGCTCGACATGGTCTGGCCTTCCTCAACTGTCATACCTCTCTCCCTCTCCACTGCTGTGTCTACTCACGGATGGTCAATAAAAGGCCGCCTCTGTGATGGAGTTTGGCCTTGTGGTTTGGTGCTGCTAGGCAAAAATTTGCCTGGCATTTTACCCCTCTTGTTTCGACCAGACATGTTGGCAGGTACTTACACTAAACGCTATGTCTGGGACTTGAGATCAAAATTGATACCAAGAACAGCAAAGAACTTGTCTTGAAAACACTCCTTTTCTCCTGCAATAGACAGTGTCAATGAATACTATCCACATCAAAACAGTCTACTTTGTGTCCTTTAGACGATGGTGTTAATTACTACGGTGATGAAAATTGTAAAAGAAAAAAAAAATAAAACAAATCCAGAGAGCCTTGCAACACATGACATGACATCATGATGGTCCTTATTTAAAATCGCAAGGAATTTTCTTCTCTTTCTCTCTGTTCTTAAGGCAGTGCAACATCCAGACTTCTTACAAACCGAGAAGAGAGACTGGAGAAACCTCTCGAGGATACACACGTGCACAGGCATAGCCAGGATTTTTCAATAGGTGGGCGGGGGGGGGGGGGGGTTAGACGTGAAGGATCCAACCGCATAGCCAGGATTTCATTTTTGTTTTGTTTTGTTTGTTTGTTTGTTTGTTTGTTTGTTGTTGCTTTTTTTTTTTTTTTTTTTTTTTTGGGGGGGGGGGGGGGTTGTAAGCACGCGAAGAGTGCGAAATTGGTGATGAGCACGCAAAGCGTGCTCCCCAGGGGGTGGGTGCAGGGAGGGGGGAGTTTTCTCCCTCCCTCGCAAAGCGCGATAGCTCTGACGTTTCATAGCAAATTTGAGAGAAAGATAACAGCTCGCATAGCACCTTTTTTTAGGTGGAAAGTTAGTTCGACGCTCTGGCTGCTTTTCAGTTACTTGGACGCAATATTGCACTGTTGCACTGTATGTAACAGGGGTGGGTGCAGGGAGAGGAGAGTTATTTCCCCCTTCCCACGCGAGGCGCGAAAACTTTGACGTTTTAGAAAATTTTTGAGAGCGCCTTTTCAGGCCTTTTTCTCTCACTTCTCCCGCTTTTTCGCTCTCGCTTTTTTTTTTAGTGGTTGAATGGGGGGATGGCCCCCTGTGCCCCTCCCTGTCTACGCCAACGCACACGTGGCTATTCACCTCTCTGAGATTATGGACTACAATGGATCACATGGAGCAGCCTTAACATACTGCCAACAGAAATGTTGAGGTGGAAGGCAAACATGCGCAACATGAGGAAAATATTGAAGATATTTTGAATAGCAGCGATTTTCCCAATATGCTAAGAAGGCAATGGTGAATGCGAGCGAGCGTAGCGAGCGAGTTTTGGAAAAATTTTAGAAAAAAATTCCTCCTTGCTGTTATGCTTTAGGAGTCACTGCTCATTTAGGGAACTGTGCCCCTCCTGCCCCCTGCTCCACTGCCTCTGATTGTGCTGATATCAGTAGGGGGATCTATTTTTAGGAAGCCTATCTGACTATTTGGTGCTAGGTATATGGCTCTTTTGTGGACTTAAAGGCACAGTTTGTAAGCGACATCAGAATGTATAGGTACAATATATTAAATATAGATAGGTATATAGGTAAGGCACTTATCAGAAAACAAAAGGGGCACTTATCAAAAAGGGGAAATAATACTATTAGAAAGAAAGGGGGAACCTTTTAAGGGGCATTTATCAGTGAAGAGGGCACTTATCATAAGGGGAAAATGCACTATTAGAACGTCGGAAAATGGGCACAAATCAGACGAAAACAGAGACACTTGTCGGATTTCAAAGGGGACACTTATCTGAGCATAAAAATGACACTTATCAGAAGGTGAAAAGGGCACTTATTAGAAAGCAGAAGGGGAAGTCATACGAAGAAAAAGGGTCACTTATAAGAAGGGAAATTGTACTATTAGAAAGGAAAATGGGCAGTAATCATAAGAAAAACAAGGGCACAGATTTCAAAAGGGGGCACTTATCAGAAGGTGAAAGGACATTTATCAGAAAGAAGGAGGGGCACATTTATACGAAGGAAAAGGGGCACATATCAGGAGTGAAAAGGCACTTATCAGAAGGAAAATTGCTCTATTAGAACGGGAATGGGCACTAATTACACTAAAAGGGGGGGGGGCAATTATTAGATCTCAGATGAAAAACAAAACAGTAACTTTCTTTTCAACTCTTTTAAACGGATACTGGCATTGTTCTCTATGCTTTCTGAGTCTCCTTCTGTCAAAACTTGAATCGGAACGGACTTACGTCATACATTACAAACTCCCTATTATTTCGTGACTACTGAATCAAATCGGATGGGGGTTTTGCCGAAATGCACATAACCTGTTATAGTTTCAAAATCTTAAACAATATTCATATCAATTCACAATTTTGAAAGCTATGAATGTGGAAAGTTCGATTGTTCGATTGATGTGAATGATAATTGTATTTCTATTGCTTTTTCTATTCTAATTGTTTATTATTGTATTATCTGTATTCTGTATCTCATTATGATGAACAATATTATTAAAAACAGTGTTTTTGTTTAACTAAAATTCATAAGACGTGTGATTTGATGGGGAGTACGAGGAAATGATCAATAGAACATCAGTTGGATCATACACTTTGATATTATAGTTTTCCAATATCAATCCAGTAAAATGCGTGTATTCTTTTGTAGAACATACCGTGACTGATAAAGAGATAGATGGTGTTGTTGGACATGTCACTTCAGCAGACAAACTAAAAGAACTGATCACAAAGCTTCGCATCAATACAGAAACTCAACAAACACGGTCCTTTGCAGATCAGCTGAAAGAATGGAGAAACAGTCAAGGAGAGACTAATTGTCGTGATACCTTACAGAAGGTTCTTAAAAAGATTGGATGTGCTGGTAAGTGCAATAAGCATTTAAACATACCTTTAATACTTTACTACATTTTTTTAAAAATGGGAGCTAAAATTTGCCATATTAGTCTTACATTTGGATAATCCCGGTTGCTATATCACGCAGGTTTCGATGACGAAGGCGGAGGGAGAAAGCCTTGATTGAAGAGCAATTTAGAACATGTATATACTATCTATGTTTAGAACTAGAATTTCGAAATGGTATTAGAACGATATGCAGTGCTCGAAAATTCCAAATTAACTGAATGGTCCTATTTATTGAATTAGATCCATTTGATCAGTCAAGTCTACCTGTCAAATTTAAAGAATGTTCATGACGCACGTACAGAGAGAGAGAGACCACCTTTATCAACTTTCTGGTATTGCTCTGAAGGACAGTTGCCAGCCAAAAAGAATGTCTCAGACAATCAGTGGATGGAAACACCTCCTCCATGGCCATGTAGCTTAGCGCTTAAACTCACAAGGAATTTTCTTCTCTTTTTGTCTCTGCTTAAGGCAGCGCAACATCCAGACTTCTTACAATCTGAGAAGCGAAACTGGAGATACTTCTAGAGCATACACACGTGCACAGGCGTAGACAGGATCCAACTGCATATAGCCAGGATTTCGTTTCCTTTTTTTGGGGGGGGGCGGTTGTAAGCACGCAAAGAAAAGCAAAATTGGTGATGCGTGCTCCCCAGGGGGTGGGCGCAGGGAGGGGGGAGTTTTCCCCCTCCCTCGCGAAGCGCGAAAGCTCTGACGTTTTATAGCAAATTTGAGTTTAAGATAACGGCTCGTAGCAAACAATTTTTTAGGTGGAAAGTTATAGTTCGACGCCCGGACTGCTATTCAATTATTTGGACGCAACATTTCACTATATGTAACAGGGTGACTGCAGGGAGAGGGGAGTTATTTCCCCTTCCCGAGCGAAAATATTTGTAGCGCATTTTTAGGCCTTTTTCTCTCACTTCCCCTGCTTTTTTGCTCTCACTGCCAGTGTATACGTGGCTATGTACCTATCTGAGTCCGTACAGATTTTGGACTACAATGGATCACATGGAGCAGCCTTGTTAACCCTTTCAGGACAGGAATTATTTAAGGGCTAAATTGGTCACTTTTCGTTTTTCAAATTGGCAACAATAATATTTTGTTTTTTAGTGCTACATGGTTATAATAAAATGGAACGTTCTTGAAAGCAACATACACGGTTCGAAAAAATTGCCAGTTTTGACAAAAAACAATGAATTTGAACCTCTCAATATGTTGCCAATTTAAGGATTTTAAAGCTTATAATTCTTTTTAAAATTCCTGGCATCAAATGCAATTATGGTCGTGCAACAACAATGGACACAGTGTATGCAGAAATTTTTGCTCTTTCTACTCATGCACCTGGTATATTTTTAGGACTTTTTGAAAGATGGAAATCTAATTACATGGTGCACACTAAAGCCCCGAGGCCCATCATGTCCGAAGCATTTTTTTCTATTGGAGCAAGCTGAGGAAAGGGTGTCCCCATCTAACACAGGTGTTATTTTTTAAACAAAGAAATCTTATGGGGTGCACACTTTATAGTTGAAATTTCATTAAAAGTAACAAAAGATAAGATTCTGACAACAAAAGATTCTGTCCGATAAAAATGAAATTGCTTCAATTAGGCCCTACCACCATCTTGGGAGGGAGGCGGTTCCATTTTTTTTTTTTTAGGGTTGTCAGGTGATATTTTCCTTCCAGCTATGATGTCAGCTTTTATACTTTTATACTACTACTACCTTGTGGCAATTTTAGTATGTGGACTCTGTCGGGTAAATTATACCACTTTTTTAAAAGCCCCGTTTTTAGGGGGGGTGGGGGAATTCGAGAATAGTCGGATACCTCACTGTCCGAATATTATGATATTCGGGCTTCTTCTTGCTGCAGGACGTAAGAGGTGCATGCTGCAAGAAACAATCTAGGTCTAGTTTCTTGATTGTATGAGCGAGCAAAGTGAGCGAACGAGAGAGAGAGGGAAAAAAAGAAGAATTTTTTATCCTGAGATAGGTTCTAGCGTATTGTTATTCCGTTCTCATAATCTGTGTAACATGAAATTGTTATCGGCATCTTCCGTTCTCATATTGGGAAGAGACTATTGGTCACAGGCCATTATTTCTGAAAATTCATCTCTTTAGCCCCTTTAGTTCAACTTGCCGCTCGATTCCTTTCAGTTAACATTCTTTGAGTAGACAAATAGCATAACATTAGCTAGAGATTCAAGATGCTAACCAAATAAGAATATGACTTATTAATATAAGTGGCATTGGTTTATAAACATAAATATGGCGATTATATTAATAACTAATATCAATAATGAAAATATAATGGGTAAATAACCCTAATAATGCTAGTGAGCGAAGTTTTTGAATTTGTGTTTTCTTCTCTTTCCTTTTTGATTTCTTCTTTTCCTTTTCTCTTCTTTTCCTTTCTTTTCTTTTCTTCTTTACTTTTCCACCTCTTCCTTTTTTGCCTTTTCTTTGTTTGGAACCCCCTTTTCAGGCATGAAAAGTGGGAGGGGGAGGGTATTCCCGCCCCAGCATTTGAAAACATCTGAAAACATAACGCCCCAAGTTATTTTAACCATTTATGTGTTACCCACTTTTATTCCCTATTTTACCCTTTTTACGTATTTATTGTCGGTCTATCGGACCTTCCAACTATCGGACCCCTACTGAACCTTCGGACCCTTTTGTCGATTCGGTCTATAGAACCTTCTGTCTATTGGACCCTCATGTACATTCGGACTATCGAACTATTCTATGGAACCTTCTGTCTTTTGGGTGTCGGTCTATCGGACCCGCTAACTATCGGACCTTCTAGTTATAAGGATGACCCCATATTTTTCATAAAAGTAAGTGGCATTTTCCATTGTCATCAAATGGAAATACAAGGTAGAAAGGTCGCATATAAGGGAGAATAAATAACAAGATTATGGCAATTTCCTACCTCAGGAGGGGTACTTTTTCTATTACACGAAGGGCACTTTCTTAATCTATTGAGGGATATTTATTTTTTGAAATTTTGGGTTGTATGCCCCTGCCACCACCGTGTTTTATGAATTTCTGATATAATTACTCCATTGTATGAATTATATCGTTTATATCGTTTTTTTTATCCTACAAAAATCTGTTCTTTTAACTGTGATTAATTATGGTTGTTAGCTGCTCTTCCGTTAATCATTCATGCTCATTTATATCTTAGCAATATTTGTACCAAAGTTGAAATGTTTGTTTGTTATTTGTGGGGTTTTTAGCAGATGACTTGTTTCTGCATTTAAGAAATCAAATAAAAACATTGCATACAATAATGTTACAAATCAGAATTTATACAAATAAAGTGTGATAACTGAATTACAAAAAGAATATATATCTTTAGATAATATTGAAATTATGGAGGTAAGTCAATAAATCGAAGTAAATGCAGGTGCCATCTATCACAAGCAAGAATGCTTGAGTGGATAGCAGCCGGGGATGGGGGCTACATGATACCTTGATATATGAGCCGATGTGTAGTATGGGGTGTCACGTATAAATATTATCAATATGGTACGAAAAAGAGACATGATACGAAGCTTTTCGACCTCCACTCATCAGGTTGTCACGCAACTACATGTATATTATACTCGATGAACCCGGACCGGACGCAACCCAGACGCCGTAATTTCAGAACAATCGCAAAGCTTGGACGAAACCCTTTTGTCTGCACAGAAGGGGTTCGTGCGATTGAATGTAAATGCGCTGCGCTTCTGGCCCAGCATAATTGAGAAGCGCAGCGCATTTACGCTTTCTGGAAGCCGCCTACATTCAATCGCACGAAATTACGGCGTCCGAGTGATTCAATCCTCATTACCAAGTCCCTCGGAGAGCACTTAAAGCAGCTGGTCCCCTGGGTGCTTATTTAACAAGCATACATATGCTTTCTTAGCAGTCAGGTAAAATAAACCAGCAAACCTTTTCTCACGTATGATTAATAGCACACTTGGGCTAATGATGGTTCTTGAATGTTGAATTCTTGGGAATGTTAAAAAAGTCTGTACTTTCTGCTATAGCATACCCCCCCCCCCCCCCTTACGTGTTAAATTCTTCACACATTCATTTATACATATAACTGTATTCCTGTTTTATGTATATCACGTGCAATTGTGCTTTTGCCGCGAGCCCGAGTGGCATGATTCAGTCCTCATTACCAAGTCCCTCAGAGAGCACTTAAAGCCCTGTGTGCTTATTTAACAAGCATACATGCTTTCTAAGCAGTCAGGTAAAATAAACAAGCAAACCTTTTCTTACGTATGTTTAATAGCACACTTGGGCTAATGATGGTTCTTGAATGTTGAATTCTTGGGAATGTTAAAAAAAGTCTGTACTTTCTGCTATAGCCTACCCCCCCCCCCCCCCCTTACGTGTTAAATTCTTCACACATTCATTTATACATATAACTGTATTCCTGTTTTATGTATATCACGTGCAATTGTGCTTTTGCCGCGAGCCCGAGTGATTCAGTCCTCATTACCAAGTCCCTCAGAGAGCACTTAAAGCCATGTGTGCTTATTTAACAAGCATACATGCTTTCTAAGCAGTCAGGTAAAATAAACCAGCACACCTTTTCTCACGTATGTTTAATAGCACACTTGGGCCAATGCTGGTTCTTGAAGGAGAATGTTTAAAAGTCTGTACTTGTTGCTATACCCCCTCCCCTTTCCATGATAATTTCTTAACACATTCATTTATACATAAAACTGCATTCCTGATTTTTTTTTCTTTAATTCTTTGTTTATCTCATTCAGAATGCATTGCGAGCAAAAGTACAACAAAAAAGGTAACCAGAGAAGAGTTGCCTGACATTGCATTTAACCTGATGATGGAAGATGTTCGTCCATTTATCGAAGCCCTCGCCATAGACCAGAGCAGAGTCAATAAGTACGTCAAACAGTGGGATGGACAAGATAACTGTACAGTGGGTCTAGTGCGGAAACTACTGAAGAGTGGCAGTCTACCCGGTGACCTGAATAGAGACGATTTCTGCAAAGCTCTCAGAAACATCGGCTTCGTCGATGTCGCAAGATCAGTCTACTTCGGTAGGATATTTAGTCACTGACACAGCTAATAAAAGCCTACAATCTCCCTAATGAAACCATGATAATTATTATTTTGAATTATTACTATAAGGTCAATGTTTTATGTTTATCATTCTCTTCTCTCAATCCGGCCATTAACTTTGTTATTGCATAGATAACTTTATTTGAAGCATTTCAGTTGTTTGATGGCTTGAACTAGGAAATTCTCATTATCTTAGTGTGAAGTTCTTTTTGACAGCAAAATATGGCTGCGTTAATGTGATATTAATTTTTTTAATATTAAACATGCTAGAAAAACATATTGTCAGCTTAAAATAATATAATGAACACAAACAGTGATCCCGTCCTGTCCACAAAGAGAAGAAAAAGCGTTTGAATCCTGAAAGTTGTTGCCACGACGTTATAGGGAAAGTCTGAATGGGAGTGTCATGATAATCATGGTGATTGATTAATCAAGCAATGTAAGTGACATACGCGCATCTTAAAATGAGTTACAATTTAGCCTAAACTTAGCCTAATCGGAAGACAAGTTAGATAGTGTCAAATTAGTCAAAACAGCAGAAGTACGGGGAAAAAATCATTTTACTTATTGTCTCAATTTTATGTCAAAGACTCCTACCGAAAATGTAGCCAGGAAATCCAACAACTCTCTTGATGATCATGATCGACTTGGCGAGTGAATGGACAGACAACCTCAACCTGAAGGAAGCAGATTACACGTTTAACTATATTAGGAGTATCTGAAAGATGAATGATCTGTTGTTGATTTGTTTGATTTGCGGTTCATCAATTTAACTTGGAGACAGGCACGCAGAAATGAATGAGTGCTTCACTTGATTAGTGGATGTTTGACTTGTAATAATAGCAGAGGCGGCGACCCCCCCCCCCCCGAAATTTTGAAGACTAAAAAAGAAATGTATAGCAAATGATGAGTAAAGGGTGCAACACCCTGTTTAGGCTCGTAAATGCTCTAAAATGCAAACTTTCACTTCGCTCGTTCGCCACACTCCATCGAATTTTTGAACAATATTGCATCAGATGTGTAAATCGTAGGTATTATTTACTCAGATATTCCCCTGCGTTTGCAATAAACTATGTAAACTACGTATAGGACCCATAGCAGGGTCAGTATTTCAGGAGGGGTGTGGATGAGGAACGCCTCTCCCTGGATTTATTCGACTGGTCCCCCCCCCCCTCGAAAATTAGAAATACTGTATCTACTACAATGTTCTGATGCAAGATGCATGCTTTCCTAGCATATCAATTCGTGTCTTGTAGGTGTATGTCACTAATGATCATTTTTGTGATATTGTTGCTGATCTATACGACTGTAAATAACAAGCTCTTGTCGATTTATTGATACTTTCCTTTTAATTGAAAAAAATGCATGTTATCATTGCCAATAATCACACTATTTCATATATGATAATATATGTATTGTTTATGTTCCAATACTTATTTCCATGAAAGAGATTCCATGCATAATTATAGTAAATGCCATAAAAGTGTTTTATTGTCAGTAAATTAAAATTTTATATGCGTGCCATTGTGTAATAGCATTTCGAGCTACACCACAAGTCTGTTATGAATAATGGGCACATACTGTACGCAGTAGTCCATGCTTTGTATGTTTTATAAAGGGTATCATTTTAAAGATGATACATTTGAAAACCCACTTTAATAAATTTTAACACAATAGTCATAGTGCTGTGAGGGGTTGTCTAAAAAACATATGAGATTTTAATTTGGTTATATCTTTAAAGTATTTAACGATTCTCAATAAAATTTCGTAGGTAATGTTTCAGTAGTATCTTCTAAATTATATGTGAATTCTCCAAGAATTAAAATACGAAGTTATGATTATTTTGCTAAAACGTACTTTTTTCAAATGTTACACCGGGAGAGCTCGTTGAATAGCATCAGTGCACATTACAGGGTTGGAAAAAAGTTTGGAATATTTTTATTCCAAGAATTATTTCTTGTCTTAAACATATCCCTCGTCATTTTAAGTTCTTCTTTGAGGTTCAAATAAAAGATATGTGTCCCTTTTTAACTTTAAAAGCACAACATTAAAAATCAGGCTTATCACACAGTGCAGAGGTCCACTTGGAATTCGGAAGCGTATATTTGCTGTTTTTGCAAATGTCTAACGAAAAAGTTAAATAATCAGATACAGTTTAATTGCTATACCCGAAGTCCTCAAAATGACTGCAAACTGCACGTAGCTTTTTCAAAATTCCACGTGAAGTACAGAAATGTATAACAAGATGTTCAAACACAAATAGAGCAAATCTGACAACATGTGGTTCATTGGTCAGCCATTGTAACATGTTTAACAATATTACGTAATCTTTGGTACAAGATGGAACAGTAGACTTCATTCAACACAGTTAATCCGATTTGGATGAATTATTCATCACAATATAGTAGAAACTAGCATTTAAAATCAGATATACTCATCGCCAAAAAAATATTCCAAACTTTTTTCCAACCCTGTAAGTGTATGCATGTTGCTTCTTATACAAGAACGTAAACGATGATAGATTCGACAACCCACTTCTCCTGACGATGAACAGAGCACACTGTTCGAACCGTCGAGACAGATATACTCCTTTACCGAAAGATTACCGTAGTTCGGAAACTCTCTTTCAGAACTTCTCTACAGAGGAATACAAACAGTTCTTTTCAGAACTACTCTCTCCAAACTTCTCTGACCGGCTCAGAACTTTCCTGATCTCAATCACTCTTTCCTCCTTTTTTCTTTCCCCTTTCCATTTCACTTCATTTTTGGTGTACAAACACCGAAAGCAAAGTGTTTCATTTAATTTCATTCCATTTCCATCTCTTTCCTTTCCTTTCACTTCTCCTAAATTCCTCTAAACGCCCGATAAGTGGGTTATTTTTCACGAAAGAATTATCAACAGCCTTTTCACAGAGGCTCCCACATGGTGTTACCGAAAACCTTCAGTTGTGAAGAACGTGAAAGTTTTCATATTTCTCCATTTCTTGATTAAGGGTATCAAAGTTTTTTGATCAGCTTTCCATTTGTTTCTTTCACTTTGCTCTTATTTGTATCGAATGATAAGCTTGTCGTATAGACAGTTGTTTTGTTTTGTTTTTAGATGCTTAATTGGATATTTTACTTGAAAAATTGTCCGATGTTAATGAATAGCTAGGCCATGATGCTGTTTGTGTGTGTGTGTGTGTGTGTGTGTGTGTGTGCGTTTGTTTAGCATTATGTCCGAGGACATTTTCGGACAGAGAACAAAAAAAAATCATGACAACAATGGTCCTCGGAAGCCGAACGTCGAACAATGAATTTGTGCTTTATTCCGTCGACTGTCCGAGGACGAGTAACAATAGAGGAACAATAGTTGTCCTCGGAAGTAAACGTGTGTGTGTGTGGGAGTGTGTGTGTGTATGTATGTATATATATATATATATATATGATTGTACCTTGTAATTATTCCAAAATGATCTGTTTAAATGAGTTTTTTTAAGCCGTTGTAGCTAAATCACTATAAATCAGTGAACAGTTAAGCTACGATAATTTAATCACCGGCAAACACATTCGGTGTGTTCATTGTTAATTTCGGTAGTTATACTCTTTATGAGGTTATCCATATATTTCGGTTTCTCTTTCTTTTTCATGTCCAAGAATGAATAGTCAAACAGTTTAATACTAAACGTTCATTCAAGAAATGACACTCATATCATGCATATTGTATTGCTTGATTATACATTCTTTGTGACTACATTAGTCTATATTAATAAATTATTGTTGATTATTCATCATTGTTAGCATATATTCACATGATCCATGTATATATTTTTCGATGTCACTGAATGTAAAAAGAATATCATTTTTTAGCTGCGTTGTTTTTTATATTGATTAAACTCGTCAAATCAAATCAAATTAGAAAAATGTGATGTGTTATTCCAGCGAGTAAGTTAAGGTAAAAAAATAGAAGTATCGAATGTAAATATAGGTTTATTATTCAGAAAGGGTGATTTCCAGTGATAAATGTACAATATGCACGGGCGATTTAATGCATTGGGTTAACGCTAGGTCGATTTGTTTCCTCGCATGTTTTTTTTCTTCGGGATTTCGCAATTACACGTTCCTGATATATCAGATATATAGTGCATAAATAGCGTTTTAAAGGGGTTACCATTCGAAAAGAATTATAACTCTCGATGCTTTGTTCTCTAGAAGAGGTACAATCTGTCAGCATCTTGTCTTTAAGTCTGAGTCCCCCATATATGATAAAGTGCGTTAAAATAGCATTTTCATAGATTACTCTAATAAATCTCTCTAGGTTATTCGTTATATTTGAATATGAATCTAGGAAGAAGTGAAAAGCTGATAAGTTTGGGCGGGCAGGGGGGGGGTGGGAGCACAGTCTGGTTGCAAAATATTTGACATAACTTGAGACGTCTTTATAAATTATTCAGAAAGTACAGTGTTCATTTACTTGAAATTCAATTGAGGGGTTCGAAGGGAAGTTGAGGGTTCGATTCTCAGCCCTGCAATAACAATAATAATAACTAGAATTTAATTCGTCATGAGGTGGTCTGTCTTTCAATTTGTATGATCATGATTGTAATCAGGATGATCATAATAATGGGGAAATACTGAACTGAAGATAGGAAGTCAAGAATGCCACGCATGGAGATGCTTCTTGAGGACAGGAATGTAGAAAATGTGTGAAACGGTCATTGGAAGATGTGATAATATTTGTGCAAGATAATCATGATAATGGTGATGATTATCATGATGAAGGTGATATAATGATGATGGTGATGACAATAATAATAGCAATGATGATCATGATGGTGATGATATTATTATCATCATCATCATCATCATGAATATCATCATGACAGTGATGATGATAATGATGTTGAAGATAATCATGATGATGATCATTATATCATCATGACAGTGATGATGATAATGATGTTGATACTCATCATCATCATCATCATCATGAATATCATCATGACAGTGATGATGATAATGAAGTTGATGATAATCATCAGCATCATCATGAATATCATGACAGTGGTGATGATAATGATGTTGATGATAATCATCATGAATATCATGACAGTGATGATGATAATGATGTTGATGATAATCATGATGATGATCATTATATCATGACAGTGATGATAATGATGTTGATGATAATCATGATGAGGATCATTATCATCATGACAGCGATGATGATAATGATGTTGATGATAATCATCATCATGAATATTATCATGACAGTGATGATGATAATGATGTTGATGATAATCATGATGATGATCATTATATCATGACAGTAATGATGATAATGATGTTGATGATAATCATCATTATCATCATCATCATCATCATGAATATCATGACAGTGATGATGATATTGATGTTGATGATTATCATGATAATGATATAATGATGATGATGGTGATGATGATGATGATGATGATGATAATGGTGATGACCATGACTGAAATAACATTGATCTTAGCCCTTCCAAATATGAAAGAGAAATGACATTTAGTGAAGACCATATTAAGTTGATTTGTACAAAATGGCGCCTAGATTACGTCACGATAACCTGATGACCTTGAAAAAGATGTGGGAACTTGACCTTATTAGGACCGATGACTGACGAAAATTTGAAGATAATTGAGTGAGCCAATTTGGGGAAATTGTGATATCAAATAGGACTAATGATATTGCAGGATAGCTTTAATACACGTCAGGGAATCAGATTTTCCATAGGGTTGTACATTAACTATTGCACACTACTTTCCAATAGACATAACACGCAAAATAAGGCAGTTTATTACATGGTTTGTGATTGCTTATGTTAAAATTGTCGAACAAGATGGTAAAATGAAAGGCAAAAAGAAGCAACAAAAAAAAAATTTTCAATGGACCCACCGGGGATCGAACCTGGGTCACCGGAATGGGAGGCAAGTGCTTTGACCAATACACCAAAATATTTCCCATAGAGATAACACGTAAACGAAAAACGGGATTCTCAAATCACATTTTGTAGTGAAAAATTGGGCATGATCCCGACATCTGATCAAAAATTGGAGACCACACTTATAAAAGCTTATAGTCTCAGCTATAACATACTAAAATCTGGAAGAAAATAGACCAAAAACAACTGAGATACAGCTCAGAGAACAATGTCATGTAGATTCATGATTCGAAAAAAAATCATCTTCCATAGACATAACACGCAAATAGGGAAAATTCTGACATGGCATCTTTAATTGAATATATCACTGTGATGACGTCATCAAAATGAAGAATGGTGGTGACTTATTTCTTAGGAAATTGCCTCAGCTACAACATATTAAAATCTGGGCGAAAAACGACCAATAAGTACGAATCTAGAGCCAAATTTGCATAAATGTGATGACGTCAAAACATGAAAAATGGAAATTTTGACTTCTGGCGCCATTTTGATGACGTCATAATGTTTATAAGGGTCAAATGATACATGAAATAAATCTATGATTCATACCCTACCTGATGATGAAAAAAAATTGAGGGGTTTGTGGACTATTTAAAGAACTAGAGTTAATTTTGTAGAGGCATGTTTTTGCACGTTTTTACGTTATTTTTGCCATAGATGCGCGCACGGATTTTGAACTTTGACGCGCCCGTACGACCTTATTATTGATTGAAATTGATTCCAGGTTGATGGAAATGATGAATAAAAGTGTCAGGATTGCAAATCAATCGAAAAAACAGAGTTTTAACGTTATTTACGACTTGCGCGCGCGTAAAACGCGCGCGCGGACGCTTACGCACGGACATTTTTGAAATGCTAAAAATGATCTGAAACGTGTGCAGACTTGATCCTACGTGATTTTGAGCATTTTTAAATTTTGACGCGCGCGTACGCGCACGTCCTGACCTCTAGATGACCTGTGAGGACATGACTTGATGACCCGTCATGTGAAGTTTATGTGATGTAAATAAGCCAGTTCGGGGTTAGCGCATGGTACAAATGACCCCAAATATCCACAGATATTTTAGACATGGAGGGTCCCTTTATGTGCACTTCAGAAAAATAACTCTGGGAGTGATAGAGGTGCCTCATGAATAGCTTTTGTTTCCCCCTTTAAAAAGAATACTTCCACCTGGATATCATGGAATGCACCATTAGTGCATAATTGAATAATGATTACATGACATTCATGAGCACATATCGAATATTAGTGTCAGTGGGTTTTAGAATTTGGTACAAATGACCTTTATCTGCTCATGCTCAGATTGCATCTCCGAAATGGCTTATATAGTTGATTTTTGATGATCGATTATGAAGATATAATCGATCTAGTAAATTTACAAAATGGCGTCTTGATGACGTCACGATGACCTGATGACCTCCAAAAGCTGAATGGACCATGTCCATGATTGACTTCATACATGACATGAAACTCGATGATATTGACCTGGCCGATTTTGATATTTGGTTGGTACAAAAATTTGTAATAAAAAGAAATAAAGAAAAATAAAGAAAAATCTTGACAAAATTAATAGGTGATCTGTCGATACCGACAGACCACCTAATAAAAATGAAGAAAATTCTGACAAAATTAAAAGGTGATCTGTCGATACCGACAGACCACCTAATAATAGGAAATCTGCTATCAGCGGATTGTTGTCTTCCAGCCAATTCTTGTATAATGCACAAGTAGTGCATGCAAAGAAATGGAAACCCATATTCAAGCCAAAATACCTAAAAAACCAAGTGCATTTGCATAAATTATCATGATGGGTCTGCTCATTTGCATGCATTCTATACACCAGGGCTTATAAACACACATTTTCTTCCATTGTCTCTTGGGAAGGGGCAATTATGTACATCTAAAGACACAGACATAGTTTGCATAGGCAGATTAAAAAAGGGAAATGTAAATGTAAATAGAGCAAAGTATCATTTAGCCTGAACTATGGAACCAATCAAGAATACAGATATTGCATAAAAATAAACCGATAAGTTTTTGTGTGTGCGACTAAGATTATGTATACAAATATTTGTTTTGACGTCAGGGCAATCGAACTCTTACCATGTGATCACGCAACTCAACATGGCGACTCTAACAGTAGGCTCTCCCTTGCCGTTAATGGCAGTTATGTGCTCTCTTTTAGTCTGTGTCTTCATTTCGGGTGAGATAAGTATACCTTAATTGAAACAGACAAAATACGTGGTAGGCCTAGAGTATACATGCCTACAATGTACTATTATTAGAATCGAATGATACATACGCCTTTTTATCGGTTGATATGAAATTGTACCAAAATAATATGTCGATGTACTATAATCAATCTTAGATTCATAACAGGCCCATGACTAGAATTTTACTGGGGTGCAGACATTACATGAATTGGGGGCCTCACTGGCATTTTTTTACTAACTGATAACCAAGTTTTAGTTGCATTTTAGGTACAATTTTGAAAACCGAAAAAGGTTGTATTTTGTCAATCGGACCCCCCCCCCCTAGTTAGGGGCCTGCATATAGATCTGCAAATCGCATTATATGTTAATCATGGATGTCTATATGATGCCTATATCGGTATATGATTTGGGAAATAAATGAGTTCATCACTGTCACAAGCTTTCGAATTATTGAGCTTTTCATCAAACATTCAAACTCCTGTTATGATGTGGCAGATATCAAAAGAAAATGTGGTGTGAGCTCAAACTCAATTTTAAAAACAAAAGTTCTCATAATACCCCTGGAGCGTATCCGGACACCTACCTCCTGGACAAGCATCCCCCATATCCACCCCTAGGATAACTACCCTCTAAGACAACTACCCCCTAGGACAACCACCCTCTATGACAACTACCCCAAGACAACGGGGTCCGCTCGCTATTCATAAGGACCGCTATTCATACTAAACGGCTATTCATTTGGTCACGGGTTATGGATAGCGGTCCTTATGATTACGTGGTCCTTATTACTAGCAAGGTTACCCCCGTACAACTACCCCCAGACAACTACCCCCTTGGACAATTACCCCCCCCCCCCGGACAATTACCCCCAGGAAAAATTACCTCCCATAAAATGACGATTACTACTTGACATGTGTAAGGTACAAATCATTTGTACAATCTTATTTTAGGTATTACTGGAGATGTGCCGGACGGTGTAGTGTATACTGATCTACGCAAAACCGTCCAATTAGGAGACAGGGTTGTTTTGAAATGCCGGTTTGTTGGTACACCACTGGCTGTCTACTGGAAAAAAGGAAACGACCCAACGATAAAAAGAAGCTTGATCTCATGGTTTGGGAATGAACCGCTAGCTGGTACTTGCGTCAAAGACAAGACATGCGAGATGGGTGATGATTTTGCTATAATTTTCAAAAACATCAGCATAGCAGACCAAGGCCGATATATCTGTAGAGTTGCCAACTATAAAGGAATTCTCATTTACAATGTTACAGACGTGGAAGTATTCGGTGAGAAAACAAGTATGATTATTCATCGTAGATGACGGATTTGTATTTGATTTCTTTTCATATTCTCAGGAAATCCCATGAAAGTTTTTAATGCTTATTTCCAATGGGTGTTATAGATAAATCAACATTTAATAACTTTGATAAATTAGAAAGGGTTAGATGAAATTCATTCATTTAGTGGCGGGCCTATGAATGGAAATAGAGAGAAACTTCCGAAGACAAATGAATACATATCTCTTTTGAAGTGGTAATGAACATGTTATTCTCGAATCAAAAGCATTTTAATGCCCTGATACGAACTATAGCCTCCAATACATTCGCTAGAAAAGAGTGAAACGCTTTGTGCATACAAATATAAATAAACTTATAGAAGTTGACAATATATTTATAAAGGATAGCCATCAAATCTGACATGATGTTGCCCATACTATAACATGAGACTTTAAAAGCAGTGAATTCACGTCTCTGTGATGAATAAAAGACGGATGACAATTCGCCGTTTTTCTCTTATTACCTAAATATGTATACCAGTATTCACAGTGAAATTTCATGATTTAAATTACTCATGAAACTAATCTCCGTGATCGGAACATGCGGCTCATATGTTTAATCTTAATTTTGGGGATTGTCTTTTTAAGCTTTGCCCAAGGAACCTTATCCCGTCATCAAGGAATGTGACGAAAATGAGGGACAAAACTGTACTGTTTTCCAGATGACTCCCGTGAACATCACGTGTACTGCTTCCAGATACTTCCCGAATATAGATTTATTATTCCTGCACGGTGCTCAAAAGTTTATTACCTTAAAGACATTTGAATGGACCAATACGGATGGAACTAACAGTAAATCTGTTTTCACTAGAGTGCCACCAAGTAATATACCCTACGCGTGCATGGCGTTAAATATACCTGGATCGCGAGATCAACGCACCGCAACAATTTCATTTTCCGGTCAACATGATACCACAGCTTTTGGCTCTGGTGTACCTTCTGAGAGCGATAACACTCTCATCGTCAAAATTGGTATGATATTTATAAAATTCTTTAATCTACATGAATAGTAGAGTAAATGTCTTTACAAACACCCTACATATTTCCTCGTGTTTTCGATGTAGATCAGTTTCACCGAATGTACAGAAGATGTGGGAAGTACGACCTTGTATGTTATATATTGCAACCGCTTGGTGTTTCGTGCCATCAATGTTGCGTATATGAAGTTCGGGTAAAGTTCGCATATAGGGCTCGTACAAATATCTACTGACGTATTCACAAAAGGGCTTGAGCCTTATTGCGCCTGTTTTAGAGTGTCCAAACGAAAGCGGAGACCATGCCAACTGTAGCTTTCTCAAAATTCCCCGATGCGACCTACGACAATAATAGACGACTACCAGTCATATCAATTTAGAGGTTTTTCAAACCATTTTGAGAGACATGCTTACGCAAACGAGATGCCGGCCGCTAATTTTTTTTTCCCACGAACTTTTTGTCCCTGTCCTCCCTGGCGCATGCGCCCCTG
The DNA here is from genome assembly GCA_025617745.1 of Heliocidaris erythrogramma. NCBI lineage: Eukaryota > Metazoa > Echinodermata > Echinoidea > Camarodonta > Echinometridae > Heliocidaris > Heliocidaris erythrogramma. Next base: position 19,767,183 of record CM046857.1, on the reverse strand, counting down.
ATCCTTTCCGATCTAAATCAATTTCGCAATCATAGGGTTTATTCCGTAAGCGATATAATAACGGTTGCTCCCAGCGTCTTGCTGTGGCGAGATGCGTTAGCCCTCAGACATTAACCTGAGGTATGTGGGTTCGACTCTCAGTGTGGACATTACAAAAATAACGTTTTATATTTTTATTATTACTGAAAGTAGGATGAAACTTTGAAACCCCATCCAACTCCAAGTATTGTAGGGCTATTTCAAAGTTGCGCATGCGTCAAGAACGATCGTGGGAAAAAAAAAATCGCATGCCGGCCGAACGGGTCATCCAACAACGAGTACAGTCATAATCTTGCCTCAAGATGTCAGGAAACACATTGGAGTATTTTCTCCATCTCCCTCCATGTAAAACAGGGGTGTAAAGAGTGCCCTATCCCTAACAAAACGCCAAACTTTTTTGTAAAAAATTACATGTGTGACATGTTAGCATAATAGCATAAGCAGAATTCTAAAAAAATACAGCCACAACATTGAAAATATTTGTAATATTTGATAGACATACTACTAATCAAAACCTGCAATTGTTTGATATCCATAAATCGCTAACAGCTCTACAGACAAAAAGCAAAATAGCATCTAATTAAGACCATCTCCCCCAAATGACACAGCTGTGAAGATTCTATTGATTTGTACATGTAAATCCATTAGGTAACTACATAAAATCAACCTTGAATCAAAACATGATTGGAAATATCCAAAAATGCACAAGATAAAGCAACACTTACTTTTTTCCTTTGTAATACGTGTATAGAAACAGTTACTCTACGATTTAGGAAACAATAGTATGATATGAATGCATAGAAACATATATTCCCTTAACAACTTAAACATATAGCAGGATTAAGCAACAGCAACATTCAAATGAATGCATTTATCTCAAACCGTTATAAGCAAATATATGACTACTAAATAGAATACCTTATACTACTGCTGCCACCACGACATTAATGACAACTACCAATCACAACCATTTAGAGGTTTTAAACCATTTATTGGGACATGCTTTTGGTGCAGCCACACTTTCACTTTAAGCGCCGCGTATGGTAATGTTTGTGATAAGGAGTGGGACGTGGCTATTCTGTAGCATATACGTGACAATTAAAGGGCCCCTGCACCCAAACGCAACCCAAATGAAATTTTATTCCTGTTGATGTGCAGGGATGCATACAACTAATATTCTGTTATTCAAACATCTAGATATGTTTCATAGATTTTTAAATGTTTTTGAAATATTTTCTCCAACCTCCTAAGCTCCACCCTAAAAAAAGCTCTAGATCTTATTCCTGCAGTGACATCATCTGTCAATCATCAGTCAGCTACACTAACATTCTACAATAGACAGTGGAATGTAACTTCCCCCAGCTCAGCAAATGCTCGCAATAGAATTGCATGCTTTCGAACAATACCTCTTCATTACCATTCTTTTCCTGGTGATGCTACAGCATATCTGACATGGCAACTACCATGTAGGCATTGTATGGTCTATTAGGACAGATGGTCATCTCTGGCAAAGCTACATACCACTGTCTCCCCTTAGCTCAATAATGATTGACAGATGATGTCACTGCAGGAATGAGATGTGGAGAAATATTGTTTAGGGTGGAGCTTAGCATGTTTGAGAAAATGATTTCCAAAAATATTTTAAAATCTATGAAACATATTAAGATGTTTGAATATCAAAATCTAAGTTGTATGCATCCTTGCACATGCATCAACAAAAATCAAGTTGCATTTGGGCTGCAGGGGACCTTTAAGGGGATTATGTGGCAGTTACGGGGTGTATGTGGCGCTTACTGCAAGGTAAACCGTTCAAAATTTCACCACTAAAAACTAGCTCTTTCTATTGACATAGGCCCTATCTGGCGTTGCTTTACGTGGTCTTTTACTTGAAATTATGTGGCATTACGTGGTGGATACAGCCAAGATTTACAAAGGTCTAAATTTGTCGAATGGACCCTACGTGGTGATTACCCCGTCGAAACTTTTAGAAATAAAATGGGTCTTACGTGGCGCTTATGGCTAGGCTTTACGTAAAATTGTTACTGTGTCATTACGAAAACGAGATACCAGCCGGAAGGGGCGAAGGTCATTCAACAAAAAATCCTTCAATATGTCACAAAACACATTTCCTATAGGCGATTTCCCGAGGTTGTCGTAAGAATCCCAATGTGACAAGATGATTCCATAATGTGCTATGCTCATTCACAAAAGTTTACTCTTTAGACCAATTTAGAGAACAGGGATTAGGCCTCCATTTCGTGATAAGAAGTCAATATAGCGACACCAGAACATTATGTTTTATAGCCTAAAACAAGATTCATCGTGCACATGCACTTGCTTTTTAGTATTGACCTATACTCTCAGGATTTGTTTTCTGTGTATAGGAATGTTTAACAGATGTAATTTGATTATAATAATATACAACATTTATAAAGCGCTTATTATAATACCATGTTTCTAAGCGCATGGAAAGGTAAAAGAATGCAAAGGAGAGAGAAAAGAGAAAACATAAATGAACAAGTACATACAAAAATGTTTTACAACTACTACTACTGATACGATTGCCTAAAGAGATAAGTTTTAAGGAGTGACTTGAATGAATCTATGGTAGAGGCCTGTCGAATATAAATAGGAAGATTGTGACATTAATTGTGGATGGGTGATGTATTGTTTGCGCTGGGGGCACTCTACAGTTGAGTTAGAAAGAATTGGCTCCTGTTTCTTCCCCTTGTTCCGCCGGTTACATGTCGTTTTTCCGAAGGTTCGTATTTCCAAAGGTTCGTTTATCCGAAGGTTCGTTTATCCGAAGGTTCATAATTCCGAAGGTTCGTTATTCCGAAGGTTCGTTACTCCGAAGGTTCGTTTTTCCGAAGGTTCTTTTTTCCGAAAATGAAATAGGGTTCATAATTCCGAAGGTTCGTATTTCCGAAAATGAAATGAGGTTCGTATTTCCGAAAATGAAAAAGGGTTCGTATTTCCGAAAATGAAAAAGGGTTCGTATTTCCGAAAATGAAATAGGGTTCGTATTTCCGAAAATGAAAAAGGGTTCGTATTTCCGAAAATGAAATAGGGTTCGTATTTCCGAAAATGAAAAAGGGTTCGTATTTCCGAAAATGAAAAAAGGTTGTAAATTCAGAGAATACGGCGTCAATCCGTATTTCGGATAGGGAGGAGGGGAAAGACGGTCAAGTGTAAAGATATTCATTTCGTACTCAATAATCATAACAATGATGATAACAATTATAATAAAATCCAGAAAAATAGCCATTATATTATCGTAATTCCTATCAATATTATCATTATTATTATTATGATTATTATAATTATTATTATTATCATCATTATTGTTATTATTATTATTATTATTATTATTATTATTATTATTATTAATATTATTATCATTATTATCATTGTTCCTATTATAATAACCAATATTTGTGAGCGAGCGTAGAGAGCGAGCGCCTCAGGAATACATGTTTCATTTCTCATAAAATGATATTACTTCGGTGATTAAAATACATACTGATGTATTGCAGAAAGTGAATGATCGGATTCCGGATTAAATTTGCTACAACGAAATTGGCTTGAAGTTATTTATATAATGTATATACCGCTTTGGAAAATGGGACACACCAAAGTTCCAAGTAGATCTTTACAAGCAGAAAATGGCCACGTAATGTTCCTACAATTTGCAAGCGAGCGAAGCGAGTTAGAAAAAAACATAAAACCCTTTTTTTTATTGTAATGGAAATGCAATTTCGCCATCAAAAGACAAATATAGAACATGTAATAATGAGCCATGAATAATATTACTTAACCCTGCTGCCGAATATGGAATATTTGGGCACTTCACTCGCCCTAATGAAGGGCGTTCCCTGTCCTAAACTATTCCGTTTCTAAATCTTACGCGCTAGTGAGCAAGTAAGAAAAAGGAGATATTGTCTATAGAATAATGATTTTGTTACCAGATAATCCAAACAAAGATAACATTTTGAGTACCTTCCCGCCCACAGATAAGGATAGCCGACCATCTCGCTTCCCAAAATAAAAGGATGTTCGGGCACCACGCTGCTGGATTCCAGCGAGCCAAACATTGACACTTTATTATCTTTAAGATGTAATTACTTCGTCAACATTCAACATAAATTGTGATTAAAAAAGTATACTATGAAAAGTGTATACTAAAAATAAGGTGGAAGCGTCATGCATCCCTAGCCCTCAGAGCCATCTATTACAGAGTTTGGCCAACTCGGCTCCATGTAGGTAGCAATATGGCGCTTGTTGCTTTGTTAGGCAAGCACTAAACAAAGGAATATACGCCATGTTGTGCCCAAATAAACCGAGTTGGCCAAAGTCTGTAATATGGCTCTGTAGATGACTCTACAAGCCCTCCCCTCCGGTCCCCAAAACAACAACAGCAATAAAAAACAACAACATAATATTACAGAGAGTTCATAAAGGAGTCACTGCTATGTTTAATAAATAGCCTGGCAAGTAGCACAACATAATAACAAGCATATTATTGATACGTATAGGCTATAGGCCAATTATACGATCATGACAAGGAAAATAAAAGAAGCAATAGTAGAGTAACCGGTGCAATATCTAAGTCTGGTCGCATAACTCCATCCAAAATGACATCGTCATCGTAATTCTGGGTAGTCCACTTCATAATAACAATTGTAATAATAATAACAATAATAACAACAACAACAATAATATTATCAATAATAAAAATTATAATACTGATAATATTAGTAATAATAATAATAAAAATGATAAAACAGATAATACTACTACTAATAATAATGATAATAATGATAATTATAATAATAACAATGATAATAAATACAAATAATACTAGTAATAATAATAAATAAATGAATAGATACCATAAACAACCAAAGCCGAAGAAAGATGGATCGTAACAAGTTAAAGAAGGAGTCTTATCATCAGGATGATATGATTATCATAAAAGGAAACAAAAGTAAAACCAAACTATAATGCAAAATATCTCAAACAATTTATGCAGCAGGGCAGACTGAAATCATTGAGCATGTTTTATAACCTTGCAAAAGTATTAACATTTCTTAAAACAGATTAAAATGTTAAATTGTAGAGGTAAATGAATGAAATGCAGCATAGTATGCTGTAAGTAATGACCTTGCTTACACAACTATACAGCATTTTGTTTGCCGCATATCTGAAATGATCTATGACGCAGATAGTTTTCAAACACTTTACAATTCCAACAGAACTTTACAAAAGCCGTGCAGCAGCTACTTCTTAAGAAAACCAAATTCGAGAAAAGAAAGATAACAAGTGAGCAACAACAAAAATGTTAAAGCCACTGCTATGTAGCACACCGCATCTGAAGAATAAAAATAACTCTTTATACTGGCATATTATGTGTAAGTATATAGGTCAGGTGCAATCGCTAATTGAATATAATGATAATGATTAAAAGCAACATACAACCAAATTTGAAGAATAGTGGATCAAAATGTTAATGTTTTCTTTCAGTCGGGCTAAAATAATTATCATACAGGGAATAATCCTAACTATCTATGCCGCATAAATAGATTAAAATCCTTGAACATGTTCTTTAACTTTGCCAAAATACCATCATTTCTAAACATGGATGAAAATCTTTCATTTTATAGAGCTGCCTACAGCATAATAAATTTGTACAGATTCTAATGAATTGCTTCATTTTACTGCACAGTCTGCGTTTTTAACAGTTACAACCGCTGACCTGAAGTTTGAAATAACTTTTACAAGCATAACGAATTACAAAACACTAAAAGACATTGAGAGTAAAACAATCCTCATCGTAAAAAATAGAAATAAGGAATTACACATGGAGAAGAAAACATTCTGACCTAAATTAATGGCTTTTATCAACCAGTGCCCCGCCTTATAAGGAGTTGAAGCGATTTATTTGAAACAATCGCAAGTTAAAATCAATCGCAACTGTGTACTTAACATAGGCCTAGGCATAGGCGTACGAGAAGGGGGCTGCTGCAGCCAACCCCCCTCCCCCGGATTTTGAAAGTGCCGATATTCCGGCAACTCACACCTCATATTCAGGGAGTGAGGTGCCCGAATATCCTCTTATTCCAGTCATTATATGCCGAAATATGTTATTTTTATGATTTTTCACAACGGAAAGGCACAATTATTTTTGGTCGCTAGCTTCGCGCGCTCGTAAATTAAAAAAAAGGAAAGTTGCTATCATATTTTTTACAACAAAAAGGCCATAGGTGCCGTAACAGGGATCAAACCCCAACCTTCGCGTTTCCAGTCAAGCGCTGTAAACCGTTCGACTACGACACCTCCACACACACACACACACATAAACACTTATTCGATTTTTCTAATCTCGTCCTCTTATTTTCGTCTCTTTTCTCTTCTCTCCTCTTTTATAAACCTTCCCAGTTTTGTGTCTCCATTTCATTTTTTTATTCATTGCGGGGGTGGGGGAGGTGCTTTTCGTCGAAAAGAGATCCGCTTTTTGAAGATGGCAATTAAAACCATGATAATATCCTATCGTTACCCTAAATTTTCCCTTTAACAGTGGCGTAGCTAGAGTCTAGCCATTGTGGGAGCACTGGCACCATTGGAGGTACAAGTCTTTTGGAATAATCTTAAAGCTAATCTAAGACGCCGCTGGTGGAAGAGGGTTGGAGGGGATTGCCGGAAGGGGGTCCAACCGTCTTCTTTCCTATTCCATTTTCTTTCTTTTTTTCTTATTTTTTCGCCATCCGATGAGGGAGGGGTGGGGGCGTGCCCTCCCCCCCCCCCCCCCCGTTTCTACACCTCTGCCGCTGATGAATTCGCCTTTTTTTACCAGGAATTATGAACCCTATTTCATTTTTCGGAAATACGAACCCTATTTCATTTTCGGAAATACGAACCTTATTTCATTTTCGGAAATACGAACCCTATTTCATTTTCGGAAATACGAACCCTTTTTCATTTTCGGAAATACGAACCTTATTTTATTTTCGGAAATACGAACCCTTTTTCATTTTCGGAAATACGAACCCTTTTTCATTTTCGGAAATACGAACCTTCGGAATTATGAACCCTTTTTCATTTTCGGAAATACGAACCTTCGGAAATATGAACCCTATTTCATTTTCGGAATTATGAACCTTCGGATAAACGAACCTTCGGATAAATGAACCTTCGGAATAACGAACCTTCGGAATAATGCAACAAATGTTCGGAATTACGAACCCTTTTTCATTTTCGGAATTATGAACCCCCAGGCATGGGAAATTAGTGTTTCGGAAATACGAACCTTCGGAAATACGAACCTTCGGAAAAACGAACCTTCGGAAAAACGAGATGCCCCCGTTCAACCACCCCTTGATATGTTGCAAAAGTGCCAACAACTTTGTGAGTTTACACCCTTACTTTATAAATCTCAGGTTGTACTAACTGTATGAAAATGCAATTTTTGTCCATAGTTGTGCCAATAGCAACCTTTCTTGTACTTCTTCTTACATGTGGAATGTGCTGGTTGAAACGTCGAAAGGGACAACGAAAGGGACAACGTAAGTTCTTATTTTGCTTTCTTTGCATACCATAACCCACTTTCCATTAGAAATTACAGTTTACCTCCAGAATGCTATTGCTTATCTCCCCATAGCTATAAATTGGTGATTGTGGTGGAGGAATAGATATCGATTTTCACAGACTCAGATAAATGAGTGCATATGAGCGCATACAGAACGTCTGCATGTGTGATAACACACGGGCTTAATTTTGTTCATGTTCGCACCGGCATGAATCATATTGAAGTGAACAATAGTTGGTTTGATCATTGTAGCTTCATGGTTTGATCAACACCCGTAAACATGGTAGTCAAGTCGATATAGGGTTCAGTTCAGTTCAGTTTGGTTTATTTCATATTTCACAATAATCAATATTATGGCACAAAAATAACATTCAGTAGATTATACATAACACAATTAACGAAGTACAATTAAAAAAATACAATGATGATTAACATAGGGGAGATACAGACATATATGAGAGGTGAAAATATGAAGGGAAACTATTAAAAAGCAGAGCTTGTAATTTATAGATTCCTTTAAATACTACATAGGTATAGTGAAATCGTTGTGATACCAATCAAATAAATAAAGACAAAAGGGGGGGGGAGAAAAGTAGAAGAAAAAAAAAACGGCTTAAGATGGGAAAAATGAGAATTTGACAAAGGACTAATGCTTGTTTGGGACATTAGGGGGCCATGGGATTATTATTTAGGTAAGTGTTTAAAATATACATCTTTAATTTACGTTTAAACGAATACATGGAGCCGGAATTTATTATGTCAGACGGGAGATCGTTCCAAAGTAATGGGCCAGTAACTATGATTGTATTATGAGCAAAAGCTGTTCGGGTACGTGGAAGATGATAGGAATGGCATTGACGTGTAGGATAAGAATGAATCGTCATTCCTTACAAATAAAGAGGAGACAGATGTAGGTAGTTCGCGTCTTGCGAGTTGAAACATAAAATATCCTAGGTTAAATGTATAAAGATCGTGGATTTGAAGAAGATTACAAGAATAGAAGAGTGGTGATGAATGGGCCCGGAAACTAGTGTTATTAATTATTCTGATAACTCTTTTTTGAATAAGGAAAAGTTTATTAATAAGGAGCTTTGAGCTATTCCCCCATGCAAGGATTCCGTAGTTTAAATATGGCAAAATTAGAGTAGAGTATAAAGAAAGCAAGACATGGGTGGGAAAGGATATTTTAAGTTTGCCAATGACACCTGTATTTCTGGCTATAAGTTTACTGATATAATTAATGTGAGTTTTCCATGTTAATTTGCTGTCGATGTATACCCCTAAAAATTTTGTCGTGTCAACCTGCGCAAGAGTCGAGTTATTTAATAAAATAGGTCCTGGTAATTTTGCGATCGTATTACTAAATAGAATGTAATTTGATTTATTAGCAGCGTTCAGTTCGTGGTTTAAAGTATTTAAAAGAATTTGAGGATTTTTGTTTGAAAGGAAAATGTTGGAGTCATCTGCAAACAAGAGGAAGGAAAGATTATCAGAACAATTTTGAAAGTCATTTATGTAAATAAGGAACAACAATGGGCCAAGTAAGGACCCTTGGGGCACTCCACATGTAATAGTTTTCTTATGGGATTCATGATCATTAATATAAACAAACTGTTGACGGTCAGTTAGGTAATTTCTGAACCACTCCAAGGCCTTCCCACGTATTCCATAATATGATAATTTAAAAAGGAGAACTTCGTGATTGATTGTGTCGAAGGCCTTGGAGAAGTCCAGAAATATACCAACAGTGTTAGAAAACGCATCTATGGCTTTGGCTACTTCATTAATAAACATCAACAATGCATGAGTGGTTGAATGTTTCTTTCTAAAACCAAATTGGAACTTGGACAAAATATTATATTTATTTAGGAATTGTACAGTGCGGGAATAGACTATTTTTTCAAGAATTTTTGAGAATGAGCTTAAGAGCGAAATGGGACGATAATTTCCAATATCATGTTTATTACCTTTCTTGTGTATCGGGATAACCTTAGTTATTTTCATTTTATCGGGTACAATTCCATTTGTTAGAGATAAATTAAACATATAAGTTAACGGACTTGCTACTTCGTTAATAATTTTCTTCAAAAGAAAGTTCGCAATACCATCGTATCCGGAACTTTTCTTTGTTTTCAAATTCTTAACAATGTTAACAATTTCATTCGTAGTAACTGGAGAAAGAAATATAGATTGACCGCTTGGTTCTTTTAAAAATGATTGAAACTCAACTTCAAAATTTGGAATGTCGCGGGCAAGATTTGGGCCAATATTTATAAAATAATCATTGAATATTTCGGCTATCAATTTTGGGTCCCTTATTTCGGAGTCATTGACAATTATGGTAGGAATGGAAGATGATTTTGGTTTTTTGTTTAGCACATTGTTTATCATTTTCCACGTACTCGAAACATCGCATTTGTTAATTTCAAATTGCCTAGAAAAGTAATTCCTTTTAGCTGCTCGGAGCAATGATGTTATGGTGTTACGGTATAAGGAGTATCTACGCTTACTTTGTTCTGATTTAGTTCTTTTATACTTGTAGAAAAGGCGATTTTTCCTGTTAATAGAGCGGAGAAGAGACTTCGTGATCCAGGGAGATCTCGGAGTTTTTTGTAATTCGTACATAAAGGTTTTAAAGGAATGTAGGTATTATACATATTCATGAATGTGTTAACAAAGGTATTAAACGATTCATTAGGGTCGGAATTTATATACACGTGGGACCAGTCAGATTGTGCTAAACATTCTCTGAATCTATTTATATTGTCTTCAGAAAAATTGCGGGTCATAGATCGGGAAGAGTTTACAAGAGGGAGATGGGTGGCAGAGAATGTAAATACAGGAAAGTGGTCAGACATATCACTTATAATTATCCCGGAATTAAATTATTGTTCGTTTTTTATAAAAATGTTATCGATAAGGGTTGCAGTTCAGCTCATGCTTCCAGCATGAGATGGGAACTGCATCAGAATACCTCACCCGCCTCCAGGACCTGCTGACTAGGGTCATAGCTGAAGGAGGAGTTCCAGAAGACCGAGCAAATAAGGTGAGGACCAGTTTATGAGAGGTTGTCTTTACAATGAGCCCTTGCTTGTAGCATTGGACCTTGGACGGAGGGAGCCCCTACCTGATTTTATAACACTGCTACAAGACATCCGTCGAGAAGAGAAGGTGCAACGAGAGAAGGAAGAACGGAGGAAGATGGATCAGAAAGGGAGGAAGAAAGCAACAGTCCAGGAGCAGGAGATAAAGCCACCAAGTACACTGGCCCATCGCAACCTAGGCGACCACGACGCCCACTGTTTTGTTACAACTGCGGTGAAGATGGACATAGGATGGAACAGTGTGAGAAAGCAACCAATGCAGCTCTAGTCCAGAAGAAGATGGCAGCTAGAGCCAAGCCATCGGGAAACGAAGGCGGCCACCAGTAAAGGGACGACAGGTGGCCAAAAGAAAAGAAAAAACGTCCCATAAGGCCAGCAGTAGACATTCACGCACAGTTTCACCAACCTCAATCCAAGCGAGGACCCTTGGGGTTCTTCGAGTTTAACAGGTTGCCTCAAGGTATCACCAATGCACCAGCAACATTCCAGCGTCTCATGGAGAGGTGCATGGGAGACATGGCAATGACTGATGTTTTGGTATACCTGGACGACCTGCTTGTCTTCTCATCCACGTTCGATGAACATCTGGATCGTCTGCAGAAAGTACTGACACGGTTGAAGGAATTCGGGCTGAAACTCAATCCCCAAAAAATGCTGCTTTGCCCAACCATCAGTAAATTGCCTGGGACATGTCGTTTCTAAGGAAGGTGTTAGCACGAATCCAGACAAGGTGTCTGCAGTCCAGAAATGGTCCCACCCAGACTCTGCAAAGGAATTAAAGACCTTCCTGGGATTCACTGGCTATTATGGGAGGTTCATCCCCCACTACAGCCGAATTGCGGAACCATTGCATGATCTGATGAAACTGTACGAGCCCCTAAGCAAACATAGGAAAAGCCAGCCCGATCTTCTGAGACGGAAAAGAGACCCAAGCCTACAACACCTTTCGGCGAAAAATGGACAACGCAATGTCACGAGGCATTCACCAAGCTGATATACATGCTGACCACCGCTCCGATACTGGCATTCGCAGACTATTCTGCTCCCTTCATCTTACACACTGACGCCAGTACCAGTGGCCTAGGTGCTGCACTCTACCAGCAGGTGGATGGGAAAGAGAGGCCAATTGTCTATGCCAGCCGAGGTTTGTCAAAGAGTGAGAAAACTATCCATCTCACAAACTAGAATTTCTTGCCATGAAGTGGGCTGTCACAGAGAAGTTTGTTGACTACCTGCATCGGAGCAAATTTACTGTACTAACGGACAATAATCCCTTGACCTACATTTTGACGACGGCCAAGCTGGACGCAACGGGGCATCGTTGGTTGGCAGCCTTAGGCAACTTTGATTTCACAATCAAATATCGACCTGGCCGAAGGAATGCAGATGCCGATGCCCTATCAAGAAGACCTCAGGCTTCATTAGGTGATGATGCCGAGTCCGCTAGCACCCGAGAGAAGATCTTGAAGCTTCAGGCACGCTTACAAGACACTGATGATGGTATTTGCCCTCAAGACGCCTTCAAGGCCATTTGTGAAATGCATGACATTGATAGTTCCCTTGATGAGCCAGAAGTTCAATCACCCCCACTAGTAGAGACCATAACAGATTCTGAAGCCGCCATACCTTACCTGACAAGCTGACATCAGAACAGACCCTTATCCTACGTCATGCAGCCAAACTAGAACTCAAAAGTGGCGTCCTGTTCAAAGTCAGCAATACGGCTGAGGGAAGACAGATAAGACAGCTGGTCCTACCACAGAGCCACCGATCTTATTCGCTCCCGCTTCTACTGGCCCCGTATGGAGAAATATATTGTGAAAAAGTGCCGCACTTGCGAAATATGCATCCAGCGTAAGAGACGGGCCCAAAAATCAGCACCCCTAGTTAACATCACCACCACAGCACCTATGGAGTTAGTCTGTATGGACTTTCTGTCACTAGAGCCTGATGACAAGAACACCACTAACATCTTGGTCATCACAGATCATTTCAGTAGGTATGCGCAAGCTTACCCAACCAAGGATCAGAAGGCCAAAACTGTTACTAAAGTCCTTTGGGAACAAGTCTTCATTCATTACGGGTTCCCAGAAAGACTACACTCTGACCAAGGGCGAGACTTCGAAGCCAGCCTAATAGCTGGCCTGTGCCACTTAGCTGGTATCAGGAAATCCAGGATTACTCCGTACCACCCTCAAGGGAATGGGCAAGTTGAGCGATTTAACCAGACCCTAATAAACATGTTAGGCACCCTTGAGAATGACAAGAAACAAGAATGGAGACTCCATGTGAAACCGCTTGTACACGCTTATAATTGCACAAAGCACACCTCAACTGGTATGTCACCCTATCTTCTCCTGTTTGGAAGAGAGCCTAGACTCCCAATCGATGTGCAGTTTGGGATAAGTGACCACCAAACCCCTGCAAAGTCCCATCACAAGTATGTACAAGACCTGCGGGACAGACTCAAGCATGCACACAAGTTAGCCGCAACTCAAGCTGAGAAGGCGGCTGATTACCAGAAACGACGATATGACAAGATAGTACGAGATCATGCACTGGTAGCTGGAGACAGAGTACTAGTAAAGAATCTTGGCCTCAAGGGTAAACAGAAACTCGCAGACAGATGGAGTTCAAAGCAGTACTGTGTTGTGAGGCGAGTTAGCGAGGACATGCCTGTCTATGTCATAAAGCCGGCCCATGAAGATGGCCCTGAACGGACACTTCATAGGGACTTGCTATTGCCTTGTGGATTCCTCCCGCAGGAACCAGCAAAAGAAGTTGTTCCTACGACACCAGTTACAAATCCGAAGCCGAGGAGATCAAAGCGAGTGGCACAAGAGGATGCACAGCCACCTCCCCGCGTTGAGCTGCTACAAAGTGACGAAGACTCTGAATCAAATGTCCCCCAATATTTGGACCCAGAGGTAATTTTCACTAATGCTGAGGAGTTCAACCCTGTTCCGGTTCCGGATCCTATCAACCTACAGAAAGACACGACCAATAATAGAAGATGCTGAAGAGAATGCAGTTCCTCAACAGCCTGAAGCAAGGATAGACCCCACGGATGATCCACTTCCTTCGACCGACGACACAGACTACGAGGAAGAAGCACCCTTACATCCAAGAAGATCTTCGAGACGGCGGAAACCTCCAGATCGACTTTGGTTTGGTAGCTTGGGGCGGACCAAATTTAAACTAATTGAAGAACATCTGGCCCTTCAGAAGCAGAGTCTTGCCTTGCTTCAAGCTTGTATTGTTCCTTAATTGAATTATGTTATTACTATGATTAGGTTGTAGTTAAGCATGTCGAGACGCCATGATTTTAAGAGGGGAGAGTTTTAGACCTGTACTGTGTAGCTAAGCATAATTTTGATAGCGCCTTTAAAAACTCGTAACATGTACTCCATATTACATTCCAGAGACCACATGGAAAGGATAGTGTAGATAATGGTGTTTATGGTAGCCCACTTTCCTTTGCCCAAGGGTAATTTCTGGAGTTTATCAGTAAATTGTTTACACTTAGTAGCCCCTCTGCTTTGTTCAGAGGAATTTTTTGCTCAAGCTGGTTCTCTCCACCCAGCTTTTTAGTGAGAGCAATTTTAGACATCAAGGCAGAGAGACGTGCATATAACTTTCTCCAGAAGTTAACTGCTTTGCAGCTCTTATATTCCTGCCTTGATTTTACATTTTAACAGGTAAGCTAACACTCACTCTTCTACGGTCATTTTGTAATAAGTCATACATAAAGCACATGTTTTTTCTCATACAATTTGATATGTTGGTATGGATTGTTAAGTATGATTCTTCTTGCATTGAAGAATCTATTATTATATGTCTTGATATGATTATTCTTTAAGTCTCAAGATTGAGACAGATTATTTTTATGAGTTGTATATATGTAGAAATAATACCTTGTAAGTTCAGGTCCCGTAGACATATCTACTGAGTTAAGAATTTTATTTTGGTCTCTTACAGTAAGAGATATACATGTACCGGTTTATATATTCATGCGCAGAGAAATCATTGCATTTTATTACCTTACTAGTCTTTTAAGACTATGATACATTTGATTTAATGGTTGTGTATGAAGATATCTTTCTTCATGGGGTAGACAGATTCATTGTTATTATTTGAATTCATGGTAAAATACTCATCTTTAAATAGCTTCATATTTAGTGAACACACTATGCTTAATACTAACTCATTGTTTCTGAGAAGTGTGCTATACCATAGCAGCATGTTGTGCGTTATTGGTGATATGTTGAACATCTAAGAGAGAAATATGAATCTTGTAAATAAAAATTAGGGAGAGCAATTTTAGACATCAAGGCAGAGAGACGTGCATATAACTTTCTCCAGAAGTTAACTGCTTTGCAGCTCTTATATTCCTGCCTTGATTTTACATTTTAACAGACGTTCCACGTCCATTCCCCTGTTTAGTCAAGCTCCGTGTGCGGAGTGGGAACACATTTTGAGGTCTGTAACTCTTGGGTTGGTCATCAAGGCAACGCTCTCCGCCTGATCGACAGATTTATAACATTCTGAAGGATGACTAGTTACTAGATGGTCTTGCTGTTATGTTTCTTAAGTTGTTCTTTTGTTTCTTCTGAACCTTGATCTTTTCTTCCGTTATTTTATCCTTCTCACTTTAAGCTTAAGTTTTATCTACTTTTATTACATCCTCTGTCATACACAATACATTATAAAGCCCTGAGAGGGGGAGTGGCGCATGCGCAGTGGCGTAGAATGATGTCCTTGCGTACCAGTCGACTAAGTGGACGTGCAATTCTAAAAGTCCCTATTATATTCCTTCACTTCTTACTGTGACGTGAATTCTATTGCATTGAACAAAAGTCAGCGTAATTCACGCGAGTGAGAGAACACTTAAGCGTGGCTCACACGAGGCGTCATTAGGGACTTTTAGAATTGCACGTCCACTTAGTCGACTGGTACGCAAGGACATCATGCTACGCCACTGCGCATGCGCCACTCGCCCTCTCCCTGTCCTCCTCCCTGACTTGCACAATCCAGAACGTGTTCACTTCGTTTTTGAGGTGCTTCGAAATCTTCGACGAGGTTCACGTATATGACGTCATCAGAAAAGCTCAACTATTATGCTGATCCGTTGAGTGTGTACTTCCGGTTGACGTCGACGGTACGTACAAGTCGATTGAAATCTAAAATGATCAGAACTGTAGTCAACATGGGCAGTCGACGACGTTGACATGCGCGAATTAGTCGACTGGGACGAAGTACTAGTCCACTGCTTCTAAAAGTCCCTATTTGCTGACGTTAAGTATAAGACCGCGTCAGTGACTTGTACAGTGTTTTGCGCGTCATGAAATAAAGCATGATATCGTTCAAAAGGTAATTGCAAAATGAACTGTGTAAACAATATTTCTAATAACTGACTTATTAGGGACTTTTAGAAGCAGTGGACTAGTACTTCGTCCCAGTCGACTAATTCGCGCATGTCAACGTCGTCGACTGCCCATGTTGACTACAGTTCTGATCATTTTAGATTTCACTCGACTTGTACGTACCGTCGACGTCAACCGGAAGTACACACTCAACGGATGAGCATAATAGTTGAGCTGTTCTGATGACGTCATATACGTGAACCTCGTCGAAGATTTCGGAGCACCGCAAAATCGAAGTGAACACGTTCTCGATTTTGCAAGTCAGGGAGGAGGACAGGGAGAGGGCGAGTGGCGCATGCGCAGTGGCGTAGAATGATGTCCTTGCGTACCAGTCGACTAAGTGGACGTGCAATTCTAAAAGTCCCTATTGGTAAATTGCCTTCACCACAGGCTCGATTAGCGCAGGTAATGACACCTTGTGTGAGCCGGGTTTGGAGTAGTCAACACTGACATATTAAAGTGTTGAGTCGACACTTTGAAATTATTTCGGTAAATGATGCTAGAATAAGCCAGATGATAGTCGGCCTATTATTTCCCGTCGTTCAGTTTATGGGCATAGTTTTCTTCGGCTACCCTCAAAACATTATGCCAACCCTAAAAAAATTAAACAAGCGCGTTCATGGGCAAGTAAACTTGAGACGTTATTAAAACAATGAAAATATTACAATGTATAATTGTCTTAACTTATTTTCTTTGATTTTTCAACAGACAATGATGATCCAGAGGCTCAGCCTATCCTCCAAAAATTAGAAGGTTTGAGTAACTTTGACTGTACAGAGTGTACTTCCAATTTATATATAGTACTACAGAATCGGAAAACGGCGTTGAAGGGAGACATACTGAAGCTTTTCGGCTTGCACTCATCAGAGTATCCCGCAAGAAAGCCGAAATCGAACAATATACCCGAAACTAAAGGAACAAAGCGCTCAAAATATTAAACAGATTTTGATTGGCTTATTGCCAGCCGGTTGTGTAATAAAGGGAGCTAAAATAATACGAGAGTCCTCACGAACTCTTTCTGTCGGCACAGAACAGGGTCAGTGAGCTGAATGTATGTGGCTTCGAGCATGCGCAGATGTGTAAATTTTTTCGCTCGGCTAAGAATTTTAAACCAAGATGAACAGTATTGTTCAGCGCAATTTTCTGAAAATGTTTGGTATACAAGATGATAAATTCTTAACTTATATTTTTCTGATCTTAAAGTATTAACTTTATGCCAGTAAATTCCAAGGTAAATCCCATAATATTGAGGGGTTTGGGCTCTTTTGAGAGCTTGCAAGGATTTAGAAGACTTTATAGCTAAAAAAAAACCCCCTCTTTTTACATTTCAAAAAGTGGGGAATTGATTTTAATGATTATTAGATTTGCTTTTCTTTACCTTTTATATGCTGCTTTGTCCAATTATGTACATAGTTTTGTCGATATTCTGTGATTGTTTTTTCTTGATTTTGATTTATAAAACTAAAAGAAAAAAAAATTTAACTAGAAATTTTTTTTTTTTTTTTCAGGAGAAATCTCCCTTTATGAAATCTGGTTTCTGGCCTCCTATCAAACGAATGAAGATCACACGAAGAAATTACGCCACATGCTCTCTGAACTGCACGTCCCTGGCATCGAACAATTCAAAGAAGGGCAATTGAAACCACTGAAGGCTTACCAAGCTCTGTGCAAATGGAGAGGTGGAACGAAAAGAAACGACCAGGCTAAGGACTTGAAAAGTGCTTTGGAAAGAGTTGGATACAGCAGAGCATGGGATGATATGTTTGGTAACCAGAAATACTTTGCTCATGATCTATATACCTTGACCTTCACCTGTTTATTATGATATTTGTAATAAGAAAGTCATTAAAATCTTAGTCTATGGTGACACCGAATATTTTTTTTTAAACCATCCCTCACGTTAGCCATTTTTCTGTACGAATCTGAAAAAATGCTTCCACTCCTCACCTACCTACCAACACGTACCCTGCCTTTTGTAATAGAAAACTAAATAAGTTTAGCTATAATGTCATACATTGCTTTCTAATTATAGTTTTATTAAATTAGAATATATAATTCAATATATTTAGGGTTTGATGTAAAGAATTATTATTTCCTCCGGTATGGTACTTTAATGGAGAGCGAGAGAGAGAGGGGTCAATATATGTATATCTATATATATATATATTGACCCCTCTCTCTCTCTCTCTCTCTCTCTCGCTCTCCATTAAAGTATCATACCGGAGGCAATAATAATGAAATATATTACTATGAATTATTACTATGTTCGAAAAAGATGCTTTGAAGATGACATCCTGATATTATGTTTTTTCTCTCTCTCTCTCTTTCTCTTTGTGAAATGTCATATTTCTCATTGTTTACACGTTAAATGAAACACAAGTTTACAACATTATCTCGATTCTTTACATTAAACTTTCTTTGTAGAAAACCCTAATTATTCAAGTACCGCTGGAAACATAAACAACTCTAGTGATCCGATATTGCTCTATGTTTTATTCGACACAGGTATATATTTAGGGTTTGAATTCCGATTGTGTTTCAGGTATGGTTTAGGGTTGGGATTGTGCGAAAATAGGTATAGGCATGATGGTATTGGGTCCAGACAGGGGCGGCAATCTCGGGAGGACGGGGAACACGTCCCACAGCAAATCATCGGGGGGGGGGGTGAAATGGTACAGTGGAACCTCTTTATAACAAACTCCTTGGGACCAAGGAAATTTTCTTGTTATATTGAAACCTTGTTGTATCAGAACTAAGAAGAATAAACAAAGGTCTGGGGTGCATGAAAATTGAATTATAAATAACAATGTTGCTTTTAACGAGGTTCCACTCCCTTCCACTCTAAATAATAAGCTACATCATACTGTTAAGGCTCCGCAGTGCTCTTTCGTCCAGGAATAACATTTCAAAGTTGGAAAATCGTCTTGATAGGTCGCTAAGCAGTTTTTAAGTTTTAACTATAAATACTATGAAAAAATATGTATTATGGTGATAAATTTAAGACATTGGCAGAATTCTGCGATAGGATACGTACTTGGTAATGTAGGGTGAGCGATTCCAGGGGGACGGCGGATGTCTCTCCTCAGAAATTCGCCAAAATACTGAATAAATGCTGTCAAACCTATAATTCTGAGTAAAAGTGTTAATAATTCCTTCAGACTGTGTAATAAATATTTTACTTAGTAGCGTCGCTATTAATGAAAAGAAACACACAAAATGCACAATCATCTGAGATAGACCCTTCCTCACATGTCATATCCACCGCTGTCCTGACTAGAAATCGCCGCTCCTGGGCCCAGGGTTGGAGTCGGAATTCTTTGTACTGTTCGTGCAATTTTCGCGGGAGCATAATTGTGTCTTATGAAATTCCTGGAAAACGGAACGAAATTAAACATTCATTTCAGGTCAGGGTACACAGAAAATACAGCGATACACCTTGGTATGTTATACAAATTTAAAAAGCGTTTTCACTGCTTTTTATGCTCACTTACATTTCCAGCTAAAAGGAAACATGAATCGGAGGAAGTTTCTCAAGAAACATTCAAACAAATCCTACGGCACATTGGAAATACCAATGATATAAATAAGTTCCTCAAATTGGTTATTGAAGGCCTAGAAGATATCAATGGAACGATGGAATATGTCGTCGATGCTGGCCTTGCGAAATTAACAGCATGGAGTGGCCGTCGTGACGACCGGTTGTTAAACCCCTTTGTATTATTAAGCTACGCCCTGGAGAGAATTGGCTGCAACGCCGAGGACTTGGTACACTTCTGGGGTGAGTCTATGGCAACAAAATAGAGGGATTTTACAGATTGATATATTCATATCTCTAGAAAGACACTAACTTAAAGACACGAACTTAGTGTCTTTCTAGAGATATGAATACGATGGTAAATGTAACATTTAGTTGGTTTACGGTTCACCATGTGGTTTGTCCTGAAAAAGATTGTTGGGTTTGAAAAAGGATAGATGAGTATTAAGGACAGAAAAGGGAGAAGTGGAGAATTAGAACTAGAGTTATTATTTCGCTTTGGCCGATAGGTGAAGCCTTGAAAAGAACTAGTGAACCGGGTAACAAGTTTATATAAACATGCATATATAGAGAGAAAAAATCTCTCTATACACTGACAAACAGTCAAGCTGTTTGAACTGAACACATGATGAACCGTAAAACCGTTAACGAATTAATGTTTCTCATAACACCATGCAAACCTCAGCCTCCAAAGAACACCTGACATTATGGTATATGTATATGCTTATTTGTTTACTGGAATGAGATGCAATGAAAGTCATTTTATTGATTGACACTAAATTTAATTGACATGCAGAGGCCTGATACGATACTATAGCTCTGTACCCTCCTGATATATTATTTCTTTCAGATACTAGATAAATATCTTTTCAGTGCAAACCAATTAAGATTATGATGGTATTAAACAACAATCAACAATTTTAGTACATTATTCTTTTTTTTTATTGGTAGTGCCCAGTGAGCTCCAGAACCCTATAGAGGAAGAAGTGACAGAGTTTACTCGCAAGCTGGCTGGTAGACATTGTAGAAGATTGGCCATGGCTTTGAAATCCATTAGCAGGCAGACGGTCGATGACATCATCATAGGAAACGACTACTGTTTGTTTGACACCAAAGCAATGATCACTGAATGGCTACGAGATATGAAATGTAGTAACTACGAAAAGAGATGTAGACTGGACGATGCAGTCATCAAGATCGGTCGCTTCGACCTACAGAGTATTTATCGATATAGTTATCACTCCTTATAGTCTTATGCAATCCCCAAATGATAATGTCAAAAACTGTTTTTAATAAATTTCTAAATTTTTGAAAAAATATATATTTCACACATTTGAAGTGAAAGTGTTTCGAAATAGTTTTAAAGTGTTAAAGTGAAAGTATGAAAACAGTCTGGATTGTTGAAAAAACAATAAAATTTGCTATTCGAAATGCAGGACCATTTACTTCTTCACTACAACGAGCATAGATTCCAAAAAGTGCTAAAGGTAAAGTCCTGATATTTGAGGCAAGAGCACTATATATAAACTGAAGTCCCTCATTACTAGTTAGCTCATTTCGCTTGCTCACAAATAAATAACCACTTAATTACCAGCTATTTATGTCCAGGAAGATAACAATAACATGTAAAAACAGTAGGTCATGAAAAGGGGGCTTAATAAATATATATATTCTTTTTTCACCAAGTCTTTTAGGTGCCCCATTTTCCAAAAATGTACCTTTTTGCAACGACCCCCCCCCCCACCTTTGAAAAATGTTCAGCCACCCCTGTTGTCATTTAGTTCTTAAATGTATTGCCTACTTTCTTTTGTGCGTGTGTATATTTTCGTGTGTGTTGGGGGGCGTTAGTGTTTGTGTTTGTGTTTGTACAACCGTCTTGGCTTTGCCTAGGTTTTTGCCTTGGTCTTGAAGATTTGGGCCTTGACTACAACAGTGATAGATTCAAATTAATCCAAGCTTATCAACTTTGCATTTTAGATTATTTCAATACAATCACATATCGCGTTGGCGCAGGATTCTTTGAGGAACATCCACATCCAAAGCACTATCAATTTGGTATGTTTAAATTGAATTAATTACGTAAACTTATGCCCAAATGAATAATGTTAGATCACATCGTTATGTACATAGGCATATGACAAATAAAGATTTTTGAGGTGCAGATCAATATCGTACTTGTTTCATGGCTGCAAATAATTATTTGAACGTATCCCCAGGTTTACGTGGAGAACGAGACTTCATCATCAGTCTGTTTGAAATGGTTAATTTCGTCAGTGAGCCATAATTTATGCTAGTTATATTCATATAAGTATAATTTGGATGATACTTAAGGAACACTTTTGGAAGGTAATTCTGGGCAAGCAGTTTCTCTCAAATAAACATGACTGAAACAAAGTCATTCCATTCAGCTTCCAATTTTACCTATTACATTATTTTCTATTGTTAAAACGGACAAACGTGAATTTTACATTGATAATCAATTTAAAAGAAAGAAAATGTATTTAACACGATAAGAACTACTTTCGAAAAATAAACTCTAGGGCAATTTCAAAGGCTTATTGTACTGCCTATAGAAATCAGGTTCGGATTATGTAATACACCATTGTAATGTTCGCACATTTCTAAGGGTGATAGACAGGGCTATTGAAATTGTCTTGAGTTTATTTTTCGAAAGTAGTTTTTATCATGATGTCATATCAAAAGGGCAAGAGAGGCTATGTGCCCTGAAACGGTACGCTAATTTTTTTCTTTTAATTTGGTTTCAACAGATGTCAAAATGTCAACTTTTGCCCACCCTTATCCCCTCTGCACCATTAGAGACACTGATGATAATTGTCTTACTAACAGTATTTTCACTTCCTCTTTTCCCATCCATTTTCCGCAACACAATTATGATTTTTTATTACCTATTTTGCCGATAAGACGCACCCCCAGTTTCGACCCCCTTAATCTAAATACCTAATTGTCTTACCACCCCCTTCTCTTCCCCCCCCCCCCCCCCCCCCTCTCTTTCTCTCACCAATGACTTCAAATTGCAACGCCTTTTTAGGTTATGTAGTCAGGTAAAGACCCTTTACCCTATGAGCTATCGCGTAACGTAATAAATGGTAAATGCTCTGTCGCCTTGCCTTCACAGATCATGAAAGTATATTTGATGATGATATACCTCAGTTAGTAAAACTGGTGCAATGCCTCCCAGCAGACAAGAAAACACAGTTGAATAAAAGGTTTGGACGTTCTCCTGATCAAACTGCCAATGACGATGACACTCTAGAAGATGAAATGGAGAAATGGAGAGACAGGATCATGGACAAAAACTCTCAAGAGGAATCATTGAAAGAGTTTCAGTCCCTTCGAAATGTGTTTAAAAACATCACAAACTCCATTGGTAAGCCAAGTGTGCATTTTTGTTTATACCTGATAGTTTTTAGGAAAGATGTATGAACAAAAAGAAGAAGGGGGGAGAGGAAATCAACATAAAAATATATAGTAGTCAAGACGCTCCTGACGCTCTACAAGCTTCACATTGATGCTTGTGACTAAAAAGTCACTGAATTTCAAGCCGGCTAAAAGAATGAGAAAAACGCACGAGGAAAGGCAAATTGTTATGATACCTTACAAGAGCCTCTGAAATATATCGCATTTGCCAGTATGTGAATTATACGTTTATCCTAATCTAAAGTGTAACTAGTCAAAAGGTTATAGAAATTATCTGTTTCATTAGCCCTCATTGTAGCCCATGTGGTTTGGGGATATAATTATCCCTCACTTGTTGATAAGGTATACAACCACTTTTTGCTGAGGCGATCGAATATCCAAGTCACATCGGCGATACCCACTTCAGACCGACAAAAGAATAACAATACAATTCGCGAGTGGCCAAGATTTGATTTGTCGGTCACTGGTCGATTAAGAGTCGGTTTGGCGATGGTAAAAGTGGTACTGTAATGTATACCCACACGTTGCGTGCCCGGACAGGTTGGTTATCCAGAAAGATGATTTAAAATGGCAATTTGAACAAGTTTGCTTGCAATATTTAATTGATCGATTAAAACGTATTTTGGACAATATTAAATGGCATATATTTATGGTGGTAAGTGCTACTTAATGCATCTTTTTCGTGAAATCCAACATCAAACGCGACAGCTGTTTTTTCGTTAAATGTCCGGACACATAACCCGTTCTACGTGGTAAATAATGCTGGCACTCCAGTACGGTGAGAGCGACAGGTTCGAGGTGGTTTTTAGATGCTTTTGGATGCCTTGGTGGAAGACGACTCAGTTTAACAAGAGACTTCTGTGCTATACAGACTAATGCATAGTTATATGTATTACCGCTAATATTTTCCATGTTCGAGACCCATTGGTACTTAGTTTGCGCATTCTGCTATAGAGCCTCCTTAGATGTTCCATGCATCAGTGCCCAATGTTATCATTTCTGTACTTTTGACATCTAAATATCCACATTCTTTATTTCTCTTGTAACACTGGCCTCCTTTCAAAATTCCTCTTGAACAAAAACAGTCAAAATAGACTAATTTGGGGTCACTGAAAACGTTTGAGTTGTTAACAAGCAAAAGGGCCTCATGTTTTTGTCTTACACCTAGTATGTACAGCATGGGGACCTATATATCGTACACATGAAATATGAAAACTTAAATATTTCGAAAACCTGAGCCAATCAGCAATTTTCGTTATTATATTCGAATTCAGCATGCCAAAATCCGTTAGAAAAAGGCATGTTTTATTTAAGAGGCAGAACATTTTTGAAAAATCGTTGACCAGTGTAATTATTTTTACGTTATTCAGAACGCAATATGGCCAAAAACACTACAAAACAGGTGGCCCAAGAAGAGTTGCCTCTCATTGCACTCAACCTGATGATGGAAGATGTTCGTCCATTTATGGAATCCCTCGACACACACCACTATGAGAGCAAAATGAAGACTTACATCCGAGAGTGGGATGGACAAGATAACTGCACGACAGGCCTATTGAAGAAACTGCTGAACAGAGGAGGTCTGCTGGTTCAAGTGAAATGAATAGAGATGATGTCTACAAAGCTCTGAGAAACATCGGTTTCGTCTATGTCGCAACATTAGTCTACAACCATGACTACGGTGAGACTGCCAGATATTATTACAACTAATTTAAATATATTTAAAAATGCAGATACACAAAAATGCTTCTTCTTGCATGTATCTGCTCATTATGAATGAGCAAATCACGTGGTGAAAACTATATCCAGAAATGTTTCGTAAGGTCCGTTAAAGAATCCACATGAAAGGCCCACTTTATGTTCTAAATTGTACACAATTACATAGTGATTCGTTTACCTTATAATCAATCTAATGCCAAGAACTTGCCATCAGTCAACCGAACCACGACACTCTCATTGAAAAAGAAATTAATTTTGAGTTACTTTCTACGTGATAATTCTCTATGAACTATGTTCAATCTCATGAACTATAGAATATCAAGAATCTTCTGGAAAAGAACTACGATTACCCTGAAATCCTCTTTCCAAAGAAAAAAGTATTTCAATAAATGCCATGATGTTAAAGATAACAGTTTGTGTTATTAATTAATCATCAGGTAATCATTTATTTGTATTCCTTGCAGATCTAGTTATTCGTAAACTAATTGATATTTAAATATTTGATTCACCCTATTTATTGGTAGGTAGTGTAACAGTGCAAACAGCAGTAGTACTACACGAAAATTATTCGATTTCTCATTTATTCTTTCTGCTAAAAGGTCGTTACTAAACAGAAATACCGGAATAGATCATCTCACCAGCTGGTGACCTGCCTAGTGAGTGAGTGGATTGAATAACGTCAATCAGAAGAAAGCAGACTATATTTAGCTTGGTGAAGATCAACAAATGCATTTAACGATCTGTAATTTATTCGTGGGATATGCGATTTATCAACTTAACTTGACTAGGCACGCAGAAATGATTGAATGCTTCCTTTGACTTGTCGATTTTCGACTCATACTAAAAGCATCTGTTTTTAAAATTGACTCGCCTTTTAACAAAATTCTGTTTTCATGGAAAAGTGATTTCTTCGTATTCTTTGTGTGTGAGGGTGTGTATGTGTGTGTGTGTGTGTGTGTGTGTGTGAATGGGCTTCAAATCTTTTCCGAATACAAGTGCATAGCTGTGCTACTAGTCTAGTATCTACTACATGGCTTCATATACTAGGTGGGGGCTGACGTACAATTATAATATTTGTCTCATAAGCTTATGTCACAAATTGTATAATATAACATGCTTTTTGACAGTGTTGCTAGTCTATTACAGAATCACATCATCGTCGGGGAAACCTGATGAGTTTCACTATTTCATATCTGACATACTCTGTATTTTTTAATTTGCAATACTTTTATGTCCATGAAATTCCATCCAGTAAATGCCATAACGTGTTTTATCATGCAATAAATGTGATCTGTATATGAGTGGCATTGGAAATAATAACATTTTCAAGTAACACCAAATGTCTAATGATGAAAACTGTGCACATATTCTAAGCAGTAGCCTACGCTCGTATGCTTTACAACGGGTATAATGATTTTAACAATGATATCATCACAGTTACAACAGTCATGGCGCTGTATTGTATTTCTTTGCATTGCCTCGAAGTGATTTCTTTTCCTGATTTCCACCAAAATGACAGCTCTTTTAATATATTTGTAATATTCATTATCATCAGAAAATAAGCTGTAAAGTAAAAAATATTAAAAATCATACATCATGTAGCAATATATGATGTGTTTTTCGTTCATTTTTTAAAATCTTGTTTGTAGACCGTAGCATACGTAGTAAATATATCTTTTCTAGTTTTTTTAAGTTAACTGTGCTGCATGGTATGTAAAGTTGTACAGGGCAAAAAAAATCATTAAATCCAACTCAATGAAAAACAAAGAACCCAGAAATGATTGCAGCGCTAATAACACCACTTCACCCTAAGACTAAGAACATTATAAATTTAAGTTGCAAAGCCAAATACTCTAATGCCAACTGGTCTAATAGCCAACTGGTCTAACACCATTCGGTCTAATATCAGTTGGTCTAATCATCATTTCGTCCAATTGCCATTTGGTCTAGATGCCATTTCGTCTAATTACCATTTGGTTTATTATCAATTCGTCTAATTGCCATTTGGTTTATAGTCAATTCATCTAATAGCCATTTGGTCTAAAACCATTTGGTCTAATAACCATTTGGTCCATTATCAATTGGTCTAATTGCCATTTCGTCTGATCATGGTCTAAACCCATTTGGCCTAATACCCATTTGGTCTACTCATCATTTGGTCCATTTGTCAGTCTAACCTCAGTTGGTCTGTCATCATATTGTCTACACCTATTTACTCTAATAACCATTTGGTCTAATTGTCATTTGGTGTAATTGTCATTTGGTCTAATAGCCATCTGGTGTAATTGTCATTTGGTCTAATCATCGTTTCGTCTAATGACCAACTGGGCTAATTTCTTGTTTGCCCTCTTATACGACTACGGACTACATTGCATTGAAGGGATTATTAAACGGGTCCACGGAGAATGGCGGATGCTCATGAATATGAAACAGGGTTAGGATTGGGGTCAGGTTTGGGTCTTCGCCCCCCCCCCTCCCCCATGGTGCCAATGCCCTCCAAAATTCTCTCAGTGGGGAAGGGGGGAGGGATATGGGGTCCAGTGTCCCTCCATAGCATAATTATCTGACAAGTTGGGTGGGGGGGGGGGGAAGGGAAGGCGACAAAAGAATTTTTCCAAGCCCTCCAAAATTCTCTCAGTGGGGGGGGGGGGGGGGGGCGGCGAAGGGTTATATTGGGTCGAGTTTCCCTACATAATCCTTTACAAGCCAAACACAAAACAAAACAAAAGTTTTCGTTCTAAAAGGGGAAGCACAATAAAAAAAAGGGGGGCATAATGCATACTTTTCACCCCCAAAGTGGGTGGGGGGTCCAGTCTCCCTCCATAGCCTAATTATCTGACAAGCATAAAAAAACGGGAGACCCGTATTTTGGGG
The DNA here is from genome assembly GCA_025617745.1 of Heliocidaris erythrogramma. Lineage (NCBI taxonomy): Eukaryota > Metazoa > Echinodermata > Echinoidea > Camarodonta > Echinometridae > Heliocidaris > Heliocidaris erythrogramma. The sequence continues at coordinate 19,739,466 of CM046857.1, read as the reverse complement.
GTCAGCAGGTATCGCATTTTCCAACACGCATTTAAATGGGTGCCTTGCATGTTATGCATATTATGCATATTCCCCCCTAAATACTGCACTGTACGTAACAGGGGTGGGTGCGGGGGAGTTTTCCCCTTCCTGCGCAAGGCGAGAAAACTTTGACGTTTTAACAAATTTTGACAGAAAGATAACTGAGAGAAAGATAACGGCCCGTATCGTCTTTTCAGGGTTTTTTTCTCTCACTCCCCCCCCCCCCCCACACACACCGCTTTTTCGTTCTCACTTTTTTTTGGCCCCCACCACCCCCTGGCTAAGCGCCTAAAGGGCTCCAGCCCTATAACCCCCCCCCTCTCCTCCCCGCCCCGGTTCCATGGCCTATGCAATTTTTATATGACAGGCTAACCTATTTGTATGTATAGTATTAGACCAAGTGAACATTAGACCAAATGATGATTATACGTAATGGTAATTAGACGAAGTGATGATTAGACGATATGGGTTTTAGACCAACTGGGTTTAGACAAAATGGCTATTAGTCGAAATGATTTTAGACCATTTTGTTATTAGACCAACTGGTTTTACCCGAAATAGATATTGGACCAAGTGAACATTAGACGAACTGATAATTAGACCAAGTGGTGTTTAGACCAAATGGGGTTAGACTAAATGGGTATTAGACCAAATGGGTTTTAGACGAATTGGCTATAGACGAAGTGGTGATTAGACGAAGTGATTAATAGACCAAATGTTGATTAGACGAATTGGTGATGGACCAAGTGTTGTTAGACCGAATGATGTTAGACCATTTGGCTATTAGACCAGTTGGCATTAGACCAAGTGGCAATTTACCGAGAAAAGTACTCTTACAATTTATATCATGAAACGTCCATAACGACTTTCATTTTGTTGGTGTTTAGGGCTAATAACATTAATTCCCAATATATTCAAACACTTGCAGTAGGTCTACTCCATTTGAAATAAAATTCTTATAAAGTTCTTTTTAAAAAGAGAATTATAAGTGATAATGTAATATTATTATTTGTCCATCTTGCAACGATTTATCAATATATCGCTTTTTATCCCTTTGTACATGGTGTATAGCTAATGAAAGTGTCACCAAAATAATCGTCATATATCACTCTATATATGCTTAAAAACACTATTTTTGTTATAAACTGCTCCATATCTATAAGTCGATCTAATTTTATGAAGTATGCATAGGGCGTATGGAGCTGTGAATCATCACGGTAAAATATTGAAATCATTGTGAAACCTATGAAGTAGCATTTCTTAATCAAGTACTATACAAAAATATTCAAGCGTGTTCAAAACATACGAAAAATCAATGTCTTACTGCTTATGTACGATTAAAAAAACTTTATGCATTTGTATTCATTGCTTCATAATATTATATATATAAAGTAAAACAAAAGCAAGTAAACTTGATATGAGGAATAAATAGAGAGAGATAGAAAGAGATGAATGAGAGAAGAAGAAAGAGAGATATAAACAGACAGAATAAGGAGCTGAGGTATTATATGGTTTTTGTTGTACACTCCTTGTTACCTGGCCAATTATATTTTGTTACGCTCAAGTGAAGGCCAAAATCAGCCTAATTAAATAAAGGTCCACTCAATTCTATCCTTAAACTATCGTGGGGGGGGGGGGGGGGTATAGTCGTTTTTCCGAAGGTTCATAATTCCGAAGGTACATAATTCCAAAAAATGAAATAGGGTTCATAATTCTGAACATTTAATCCATTTCTCCGAAGTTTCGTAATTCCAAAAATGAAATGGGGTCCACAATTCCCAGGCTTCGTAATTCCGAAAATGAAATAGGGTTCATAATTCCGAAGGTTCGTGGTTCCGAAAATGAAATAGGGTTCGTAATTAATTCCGAAAATGAAAAAGGGTTCATAATTCCGAAGGTTCGTAATTCCGAAAATGCAATAAGGCTTTACATAACTTTTCGGAATTACGAATCTTCGGAAATATGAACCCTTTTTCATTTTTGGAGTTGTGAACCTTCGGAGTTACGAACCGTCGCAGTGGGCCAGAACTGGCTCCAAAGTGCTTCAAAATTCATATTCACTGAATTTTAACTTTAGATAACTGAAAATGGGTTATTAAATGAAGTTTTTAAAAAAATGAAAGAGTGCCCTCTGTAGCCTTGATAATTTTGCGAAAGAGAAACGTACTATATACCTATATACCAGTATCACTAAGAAATAATTCTGTAGGTACTATTGAGTTTTCGAAATCATATAATACTGACTGATAAAGTCCATGTATATTTTAAGTTCATTTGTCCTATTTTTTATAATGTCAGAAGAGTGAATTATTTTGAGAAGCCTTCGCCTTGAAATATTCACTGAAGCCATTGTGAATTACTCAGAATGGTGGGTCTGTAAAAAAAAGAAACAAAGATAGAGAACATTTTGAGAGCTTGGTTTTAGTGTTGGACAAAATTATGATACGAACCATACTTTCTCTAAAGCCCTATGATTTATTCATATTATTCAACGTTTCATAAAAATTATAGATCGATAACTTAATGTTGCGGCATGAATCAAATGGGTCTGGAACTAAAAGGTTAAGACTATCAGAATATTTTATGTAAATTACCCAGTTGATGTAGAGAAGACCCAATTGGCCCAAGACTCATACTTTCCCCCAGTAACAATTCCCCCAGTACAATTCCCCCAATGTGAGATAGGTACATGTTGGTCAATCCTATCTCAGCTAGTCCAAACCCACACAGCAACAGTTTGCTCATTGGCTAACACCTTGGGCAAACATGCAAATTAGTCATGAGGCTGGTGGAAGATGCCAACTCATCACCATAGGCCAATCACTAAGACAAAGGAAAGTCCAACGGCCAACATCATCCTTTATGTTTTAGAACGTTTATGCCACTTATTTGTGGAAATCCAGAGGCCAAACAATAGGTGAGTCAAACATTGAATTATATATATGTCATATTCATTATTGGTGTTAATTGTAGCATTATGTTAAGTGTAATTAACAAGAATTATTCCTTTAAATGTTGGGTAGATTATCCTGAAGTGAGAAAGTTTGCATAAGTATGTGTGCACGCGCGGTCAATGCACTCTGTGTGTATATAACATTATGCCTACACAATGTTGGTATACTCTTCAGTGAGAGGAGAGAGAGAGAGAGAGAGAGAGAGAGAGAGAGAGAGAGAAAGAACAGTTTGAGACCTCACTGTTCCCTAAGTAAGGTTAATAATTCATAATTGTAGCTGTGAATAGTAGAATACAGTATTGTGTTCATTGTATATATGTTCCCATCTTATATATTTATGTCTATGGGAGTTTAAAGTAGTTATAAGAAGTCAAAGTATTTCAGTAACCTTCTGTGAACCTAACTGTGTATGTTAATGTGTATGTGAGTTACATGTAGGTATTCAGTAGGGGCTACACACAAGGCTCCATTGTTTGTTCTATGTGCACAGTGGTAGAACATCCAAGAAAAGATAACGTTGCCATGGACACCGTTCTCCTCAGTTGTGAGGGTTCGTTCACACAGTAGTTTAATCGGGATTAAAGTTAGTATCGATTGGGTATTAATTTCGGGATTAAGTGCATATATTGCAAAGTGTACAATTAATTTAAATGACATTACCTGTATATATGCGATATACCAAATACATGTATCCAAGCCGAGATACCAGTTCATTTATTAGTTATAATTAGTAATTTCATGGTTAATATCTATGTTGCATATTAAGTGACTGTAAACATCACCTTACGTTAGTTTAAAATGTTGTATATTGTACACTGTTGGTCATAATGGTAGCATAATTTTTTTTCTACCTTTCGTACACTATTGACAACAATGCGAGTCACTATTTTGCAAAATAAAGCTAATATCTTCACCGATTTTTATTGATAAATCTGTTCTCAACATATGAAATAAAAAATATAAGACAAAAATTAATTCATACAAACTTTATACACTGGTTTAAACCACTTTTGACAAACACAATCATCCAGACCTTGGATTCCTTGATAAAATGTATTGTTTTTGGTAAATGTTTAACCATGATAAGTTTATCGTGAAAAATAAAATCTTGGGATCTTTTGATGATTGAAGGGAAGTGTTCCTCTTTTTAATCTTGTTGGGTCACTTAGTACCTGGTATGGCCACCTCTGGCACGCACCAGTGCCTCCACACGCCGTGGCATACTGTCCCCAAGGTTGTTGATGGTGTTCAAGGGCAGTGCATCCCACTCTTCGGTCAGTGCCTGGGCTAACTCCTGCACATTTTGAGGATGAATGTTTCTCTCATTGATGGCACGGCCCAATGCATCCCAGGCGTGGTCAATGGGGGTTCATGTCGGGGGAACTGGCAGGCCAAGGCATCTGCTGCACGTCCTGTGCGTCAAGGAATTCCCTCACCAGACGTGCCCTATGTGATCGAGCGTTGTCGTCTTGGAGCTGAAAGTTATTGCCATATACTCTTCTCGCGTATGGAAGACAATGGCGTTCCAGGATATCGCGGTACACGACGGCGTTGACGTTTCCTTCAGGTGCAGCCAATGGCGTTTTCCGCCATAATGTATTCCGGCCCATATCATCACTGAGCCTCCACCTGCTTGATTGGTTTCCTGGACACAGTCATTACGGAGGTTCTCGCCCCGCAATCGTCGAACCCTCTGTCTCCCATCGGTGCGGTCAAGGATGTACCGGCTTTCATCAATGAAGATTACATGGCGCCAGTGACCAAGATGCCATCTCCTGTGCCTCCTAGCCCACAGGAGTCGAGCAACCCGGTGGCGAACAGTGAGACGTGGAACCTTGGTCATTCGCCGAGCTCTGTAGCCATGTTGGACAAGTCTCCTGTTTACGGTTTCGGAGTGAAACGTTCACTCCGAAGTGCCTCCTCCACAAGTGGCAAAGACGACTCGCTGGCATTCTCCGGTTCCTACGGCACATGTTCAGCAGTTGACGGTCATCCCGTGCGGATGTTCTTCGTGGTCGACCTGTAGATTTCTCTGGACTCAAAGTACCCGCCTCTCGATGTCTTCTGAGGATGCGGCACACACAACTCTGCGATAGTCCAATAATATCTGCAATCTGGGCCTGTGTCCGTCCATTCCGTCTTAGTGCAAGGACCCTCTGACAAAATTGCAAGTGCCGTTGGGCGAGGCATAGTGTAAGGAATCAGTGTACCAAATTTGGTAGGAATTGATCAAGCTAACTCTGAAAACGGCTGTTAACACACGTAGGCTTTCTGCACGAAATGGACAGCAAAACAACAGCAGAAAGGAGGTTCTACCTTTCATAGCTTTCATAAGATAGGCCACGTTATGGAATGTTTCACTTGACCGACTTTTACCTCGACAATACAAAATCTTTATGTAATCAATGAACCTGGTCAATATTATCTATTTAGGCTTTTAAATATGATTAAATCAACGGATGACTATGAAAATACGAATTATGCTAACATTATGACCAACAGTGTATATTAGACGCTGAACTTGCATTAATTATGTATTATATTTTCATTATTGCATTTCAGCGAACCACTCCACTATATCTTCACTTCACTGTATATTCTCCACCCTATATGCTCCATTCTACATTTCATACGTGACTTATGTTCTACGTTTATGTTCCACGTTCAATACTTATGTTCAATTAAACCGGATTGGAACTGCACTTTAACTGTTGTGACTGTGTCTATTAATCGGAGTGCGTTCGGATCAACCTCTCTGTAGTTCATTTATGTCAAGAAACTACACTTAAGAACTACATGTTGAAATAACTTATTTATTAAATTGGTCACAATTTGCTACAGCTAATACTATAGTAATAATAATTCTGTTATATACCCAGGGAAACCTCAACAGAATCAATACTCTTCTTCCTGAGGGCCCTGCAATTATTATTACCCCAACAATTGCCAGGTACCCATTTACACCTGGGTAGCTAGAGAGGGACAAATGTGGTAAAACATCGTGTTTTAAACACCCAGGGAGGATCGAAATATTCAATGCAATTTTTCAAGGCCATCACTGATTAGGGCAGAGTGTCTTATTTTCTGGTCCTTTTCCCCTATCCCTTTTCTTTTCCCCCTCTGTCTTTTTCTTTTATGCGTTTTAGAGCCATTTGATTAGGGGGGGGGGCACATGCTCCCCCTTTTCCGCCTTGTATCTACACCACTAGCAGACAGCAACATGTGAGCGTGGTGAGGTTTCAACCCGCCCCCCCCCCCCCCACTCAGTATTATTTAGGGTACGCGTATGCTTGTTCCCTCCCTTTGAAAGCACCCCCTATCTCAGGGCTGCCAAAATTTCTGAACCCCCCTATCGCGGGCTTTGCGCGGGCTTTTCCTGCCTTCGAGACCCCCCTAAATTCAGAACACTGCTCAATGTACCCCCTATCTCAGATGAGCTCTCATTCCAACCCCATATCTCAGGACAGGCACCAACCCCCCGCCCAAGTAAGCTGTCATTACAATACCTTGGAAGAGATGTTTTTATGTTCAAAATGGTATCTCAGAACTCAATGCAGTCATAACAAACCAAACAAAAATGAAAATCTCATGACATAAAAGTTTTTTTTTAATGGTAAGTCCTGTTAATAGCAGTTTCAACTTAACGACTAGCAGGCATAGATTTGTACGGTGAGTAAAGCCGATTGGTAACGGGTAGTAAATTTGGTATCCAGCTGCCCTCGGCAAGACTTCAGCTGGGTGTGGCGATACTGAGATGGAAGACCTCGAAGGTATAGTATGCACTTTAAAGTGATTTGGTAACTTTGTAGAGGCTTGATAAACTCTGAACTGCCTGGCCTTACATGCTATCAGTGTATGTAATATGATGTAATATGGTGTAAAAATTTCCTGATTCAGATTATGTATAATTCACATTTTATGGGAACCATTATCTACAGACCGAGGGGACAGCCATGGGAACTCCTGTGGCTCCGACATATGCTAATATATTCATGGGGCAACTCGAAAACAAAATCACAACACTCAGTACACTCAAACATCTTCAGATCATCATGGAAACGCTACATAGACGACATATTCTTCATCTGGATTGGCTCACCCAGAACTGCAACCATGATCCCAAACTCAATGAATATCATACACCCAACCATTAAATCTTAGGTAAAAAAAGAGAAAATGTACAAAATGTTCAATTTTTAGAGAATGGAAATTACATTAAAGACAATGGTCTTATTGCTGAAATTTTTACCAATGTTGGCCCAAAATTGGCTTCAAAGATTGTTATTAATGATAATGATTTTTCACAATATCTAAATAATCATACCGAGCACTCATTATTTTTTAATCCAACGAATGTTCATGAAATTTTAGAAATTGTTCGATCTCTAAGTCCTTCTAAATCTAGTGGCCATGTTGGAATAAGTGTATATCTATTAAAACAAATTATTCTTTTCATGGCTTCCCCGCTGGCACATATTTTCAATCTATCTCTTTCCCAGGGAATTTTTCCTGATTCACTAAAACTTGCCAAAATAATTCCAGTATTTAAAAAAGATGACCCATGCCGTATTGCAAATTATCGCCCAATCTCGTTGTTACCAAGCTTTTCTAAAATACTTGAAAAAAATTGTTCACAAACGTTTATACTCTTTTTTGGATATGAATAAACTATTAATTCCCAACAAATATGGCTTCAGAAAAATCATTCGACTGACTACGCAATTTTACAACTTTACGCCAAAATAACCGATTCATTTTCCAAAAAGGAGCACACTGTTGGGGTTTTTATGGATTTATCGAAGGCATTCGATACAATGGATCATGCTATAATTATTATATAAATTAAAGACATCAGAGGGATCGTACTTTCCTGGTTTAAGGACTACTTAGATAATAGACGTCAATATGTTAATTTCAAATCCAAATCATCTAATATATGTACTGTAAAATGTGGAGTACCACAGGGCTCAATCTTAGGGCCCTTACTGTCTTCAGTATATATGAATGATATTGTCAATACATCACCTTTACTAACATACCTTTTATTTGCAGATGATACTAACATATTTTATTCACACCAAAATTTAAACATGCTTATTACAACTCTGAATCTAGAACTAAAGAAATTATCATTATGGTTTAAATCCAATAAACTCTCCCTCAGTATAAAAAAACAAACTCATGTACTTTAAACACATTAATTCTACACATGTATTTCGTAATAATATTTTCATTGATGACATGCCCGTTACCGAAAAACATGAAACAAAATTTCTAGGTATATTGATCGACTCAAATGTAACTTGGAATAGTCACGTTCGTAACATTAGCATGTTGGTAGCAAGAGGCATAGGTATTTTATATAAATTGAAATATTATCTTTCTCAAAGATCACTATTAATGCTTTACAGCTCATTTATTTTGTCACATATATCGTACTGTAACATAATATGGGGAAATAGTAACAAAATGAATATAGACACTATGTTCCGTCTTTAAAAGAAAGCACTCCGTATCTGTTCTCATTCTCATTATTTAGCCCGCGCCGATCCTATATTTCATAAGTTTAAAACATTGAAAATTAACGATATTCACACCTACAAAACTGCTATATTTATCTATAAATTTCCCACAAACTCTACACCAATATTCTTTCATAATATTTTTATGTACAACAGAGATGTCCATTCCTACCCGACACGACATTCATCAGATCTTCATTTAACAAATCCCAAATTAATAATAGCTCAAAAAACGATAAGACATCATGGTCCAGATGTTTGGAACAATTTACCTCATGATATTAAACACGTCGTAACTCTTTTTTCTTTTAAAGCTTCGTTAAAGAAGTTTGCTATCCACTTATTCGTAAACTTCTCACCCGCACGTGCACCCACCTGCACACACTTCACTTCAATACCTTTCCTTCCCCTTTTTCCACTTTTTGTAGTAAGTAGGTAATTTTTTTCAGTTAGTGACATCGCTTTTATGATATAGACATTTATATTAATTATGGTTTCCATGTAGCCCTTTCCACTGGCTGCTATTCATTCAAGCATTTTGCTTAAGATAGCTTGGCCCTGCATTTCTGTTATTTCTACTTGTTCATTTCGATTTATAATCATGTCTTTATTCTGTTTTCATTGTTATTTAACTGTCACATTAGTACTTTGAACAATTATGTTGTATATTTATTACTATAATTGTTTGTAAATTTGTTATTTGATTTGACAATAAATGCAGAAACTCCTTAAAAAAAAAAAAATCACATTCCAATCGTCCAATGATACAGTCCACTTTCTTGATGTCTCTCTCCAACACTCCAACAATGAGATCGAAACTGAACTATACACTAAGCCAACAGATACCCACACGTACCTGCTACCATCCTCCTGTCATCCAGAGCACCCGTTCAAAGGTATCACATACAGCTAGGCGCTACGTGTTAGGAGAATATGTTCAGACCCCTCACGCACTGACCGCCACCGGAGCAATTAGAACGGCACTTCAAGGAACGCAATTAGAACATCAACATAGTTAAGCAACAGATCGAACGTTCATGTGACAAACCCAGGATAGAGCTTCTGAAAATATAAATCTACAACTAACCCCAACAAAGTATCTAATGCCATGATGACCTTGACCTTGACCCCTCAAGGTCACGGTCAAAAATGGCGCCAAAAATGAATACTAGCTTTTTGACGAACTGAAAGTGGCACAAAATCCAAAATTTTTCCACCCCTGCCTGGCGCCCACGGTCCCCGATCTAATGCCATGATGACCTTGACCTTGACCCCTCAAGGTCACGGTCAAAAATGGCGCCAAATATGAATACTAGCTTTTGACGAACTGAAAGTGGCCCAAAATCCAAAAGTTTTCGACCCCTGCCTGGCGCCCACTGTCCCTAATCTAATGCCGTGATTACCTTGACCTTGACCCCTCAAGGTCATGGTCAAAAATTTCAGTTCTTCAAAAAGCTAGTATTCATTTTTGGCGCCATCAAATGGATATCGAATGAATATCAAATAAATATCGAATAACGAGTAACGAATATCAAAACAACTTCACAGACCTGTTTTGTTGAGAAAGAAGTACAATATCAGGCACTGTAATCATTGTGATCAGTTGATAAAGGTTTCAAAATTTAGAAATAGCAATTGGTTATATCGTGTGTTGAGAGCCAGAAGGGCGTTAACTCATATGTTTTAACACAGAGTTAACGCCCTTCTGGCTCTCAACACACGATATGTTTATTTATCATGTTCTGTATACAATACTACGTTTAGCATTTATCATACACCTTATTGTAAGCAAAGTAACCTGAAACATTATTACATGCACTTCATTTCGCATTAGAATAAAATGAATTTACAAGAAAAGAATAATCATCAAGACGTTACATAAATCAACTTGGTCTTGCAGAAATATACATGTAATTCTTCAAGTAACAAATTCCTACTTCATAGAATTATATTAAATGCGAAAGGGATCAATATGATTTATACTTTGTTACAAGAAGCAAGAGAAGCCAACATTCCAATAAGTGTTGGCTGACAAGATATTTTGTTTGATTTTTAAACCTTCAACACAGTAGTCACTACAAAACAGTCCATCCCTGCCATAACGAACAAGGCCACAACTAAAACATGATACTACATTATAAATCTACACTGTACAATAAGCTTACCCGAGGCAAACATTAGATGGGAGAGGACAGATTTGCTGGCTAGTCTCTGCATCTCTCACATATGGATGGTATCACTATATATAAACAATGATTTACCCATGAAGATATATACATCGCCATAACACGGTACAAGGGACAAAATTAATTTTATTTTGTGTAAAATAATTCATAAAATATAGTGTTAGATACCTAGCAGAAACTCTAACAAAACTCCTGCAAATAACAACACCCAGTCGATGCGATGCCCGGAGGAGAGAAGAACATGCATCCAGCATGACGGCAAAATAACGAGTGAAACAACAAACTTCAACCCGGCGTCATCTCTAGTTAACCCAGCCAAAGTTTAAATGTTAATCCGCCAATCTGTTTCTGCTCACGTGATCATATGTCATGCAAACAATGTACATTACTAAGCCCAGCCAATCATACAAGCCACTCCCCAAGAGAAGATTTATCTTTTTAGATAGCGTAAGAACATCATGGTTTAAATGATGGTCCAACCTTCGCTATTTTACGACATCTATTTTGCGTAACTCTGTAAATATAAATTCAACTAATAATAAGAACAAAATTCTGGTCATAGCAAACCGTCACTTATAATAGGAGGTCCCGGAAAGAAGAAAGAGAAGAGAAAGGGAGACACGTTAGCAATTCCGTCACTGTTAATGAAAGGAGGACCCCCTAAGTTACATAAGTTACATCCACCACATGCCTTTGAAGTTAGTCAAGCAACCTACGAGGGATATAAGAACTATGCCCTCTCTTGATTGTTGGAAGCCAAAAATGTACCAAGCTCAATGATAAAACACAAATTCCGACATGTACAAACATTTTTTTAACATGATATCAGTCAACAAACACCACGTGACTATACATTCAAGATGGCGACCTTTATTTCGGTCTTCCAACTACCTGTTTGTGGATTAATCGGCTTTTTCCTAGCATGTTGCTTCATTTCTGGTGAGATTTTTTGTTGTTGGCGAAACGTAATAACTCATGGGTGTATAAAAATATTTCTCTCGAGTTTATGATATGTGAATCAGAAGTAGACATGTGTGCAACAGTTACGGCTATGTCATATATAAGTTGAAAGATGGGTGATCTTTCAGATTACAGGGGCGGATCTAGCTTTTTTCCAAGGGGGGTTGACCCAACGTCCGCGAGCCGCGTAGCGGCGAGCCTATTTTTTTCTATTTTGAACCCCTGTATGATGGCGTTTTTCTATGGACATTAAATTTTTACTTGGCATCCCAAGGGGGGCGGGGGGGGGGGGGGGTTAAACCCCCTAAACTACTCCCCCCATCGTAGATCCGCCACTGGATTATATGACATAATGAACAGTTGTAATAATGGTAATATGAAGATGAATTTGATTTTTATGTCTAAGAAGTCTATATGACTTGTGTAAGGTGTGCAGTGTATCATGTGATTAACGTACATAATGAACACTGAAAATTTGTGTTATTAATGTAAATAAACCAATTGGTCTGCTGTGAGGTAATGACATTACAAACTCACTACCGAGTCTTATTACTAGTCCCATTTCCCTTTAAATTAGTTTTTGATCTGTTTGTCTCGTATTTCTGTTTCTGTTAAAGACAACTTATTCTGAGGTCGGACTTGCCCTTTAATTTAGAAATAATACACAGAGATACTATCCTTTCCTAGTACAACAAAACAAACAAACAGTCATTGGGAAAATATTAGATTATGCTTCAAAGTGTCATCACAACAATTTTTTTTATTTCCATCTTTCTGACTATAAGCCTTTGCTATTTGACTTTTGCAATAATTATCTTGAAGGATCTATTCCATTAAATAGATTCTTAAATATACACAAACATATCACAATCCTGATAACTAACACTTCTCACAAACTCGTTTGTTAGCCCTTTTTGTTGATTAAAAAAATTTAAAAATAAAAACGTAACTTTTTTTCCATTTCCTTGCGATAGGTATAATTACGGAAGACGTACTTGATGGTGTAGTGTATACTGATCTACACAAAACAGTCCAACTAGGAGACAGGGCTGTTTTGAAATGTCAGTTTCTTGGTACACCGTTAGGTGTCTACTGGAAGAAAGGAAACGACCCCAGCACGGCATCCAGTCTGATCACGTGGTTTGGAGCACAACCACCAACCGGATCATGCGTTGAAGACAAGACGTGTGAGATGGATGATGATTTCTCCTTAATCATCAAAAACATCAGCATCGCAGATCAAGGCCGATATATCTGTAGAGTTTCCAACTACAATGGAATTCTCATTTTCAATATTACCGACTTGAAAGTAATTGGTGAGAAGAATATAATTGCTTTTGATGATAAGATTGTAGTGCTTATTAAAGGCGCTGTCACACTCTAGCGTATAGAGCCAGCGTATGAGGAACGTATGGACTTTTTGGGCATACGCTGACATACTCTGAAACACGCTAGGGGTACGCTGGAATACGTTTGTAGTACACCGGGGTACGTCGGTGTACGCTGATGTACGCTGACGGCCCCAAAAAAATTTTGAACATGCACAACGTATGCCGACGTATGAATTTTACGCTCCTCATACGTTCCTCATACGCTGATCACGCTAGAGGTACGCTGAAGGTACGTTACTCATATGTCGAGTACGCTTCTCATACGTTGAAATTAAGTGGGTCAGGAAACCTAGCGTTAGAGGAGCGTATAATGAACGTGTGTCTGACGTGTGTCTAACGAATGGCTAACGTTATGATGGTAGTTCTAACGACAGTCTAACGTACTCAACTTACGCCTAACGTGTTCTGAGCGTACAGCCAACTTATCCCATGCGTATTACATGCGTATTTGCAGCGCATGGGGGTATATAAAGTCTCACATTTCCAAATCTGTATCAGTTGTATCTGTATCGCTGTGTACGGTCCTCATACGTTAGGCTGACGTTCCGCATACGTTTCTCATACGTCGGAGGAACGCTGATATACGTTACTCATACGTCGGTATACGTCCAGGTCAAATACACTTCACATCACATACGCTCACATACGCTGTAATACGCTAGGCTCACGTTACTCTAACGGTCATTAACCGAAAATCGACCTCATACGCTGAAAAGTTGTGCGTATAAACAATTTTTTTTCGAAATATTCGATACGTTCCTCATACGCTGGCTCTATACGCTAGAGTGTGACAGCGCCTTTAGAAATATGTAGGCTTCTCTTGAACAATGTTAGTCAAAACATAAGAAAGATGTTTATGCATATTGCCTTTAAACGAAAACCGTAGGTATGCGGCTTGTCTACACTTAGCAAGATATCAGATGTGTAATGGCTATGTTCATCTTAAATTGGTTACTATAAGATTATGGAAGTTTGCCTGTCCATCAAAAAGAAGGATTTTATAAGTGCTATAATAAGTGTTATAAGTGCTTCCTGCTACCCGTTTTTTTTCCATGGAAGCTTTGCCTGAGGAACCTTATCCGCTGATCGATGTCTGTATGGAGAATCGTGGAAACAACTGCACTCATCTCTACACCAATCCTGTAAACATCACATGCATTTTTCCAAGATACTTCCCAAACGTAGACCTTTTCTTTCGACATGGTTCCCAGAATTGTACACCCTCAGAGAAATTTGAAGGGACAAATGTCGACGGAACGAAGAGCAAATCAATTTCCACTATTGCCCTACCTAGCGAGATACCGTACGTCTGTGTGGCTTTTAATATTCCTGGGCCTCAAGATCAAAGAACTGCAACGGTTTTAGTGATACACCAACAAGACTTCACCACTGGAGACAATAGTGTGCCACTTGAGAAAAATGTCACGAAAATTGGTAGGATGTCTTTGATACGTGTATCTTAATATCTAACAAGGACGAGCGTTGAATATTCTACCTTCTTTTTATTACAGATTTTCTCCTTTCTTTCTTTTTGAATGGGGAACGAGGGGAACATGAATGCTTTTTTTTTTCTGCGTCATCTGTTTAACATACATTTTTTCAGGCATTGTACAGATCTCACACATAATACATAATTATACTTGAATACATAATTGAATTATTTGAATACGTAATTGATACATAATTGAATACACAATTTAATAAATAATTGATATTGATAGTATTCGTTTTCAGTGAAAAATTGTTTTCGTACTTGTGAACTTTCCAAGTTGTAGATTTCTGACAGACTTGCTATACATGTAAATGTCAAAGCAGTATATTATATTTTTCTTTGATCATGCGAAACATGTACACAAGCCACCAATTGATCGTGGAATAATTACCATAAATAATTGTTTTCCAAGGTTCAAGATAAATTTCGTTTTCCATTACTAGTGTATTTGTTCTCTCCACAGTCGTGCCAGTTGTACTGGTTGTTTCTGGTATTCTTATAGTTGTAACAGTCGCCATATATCTACAATATCGGAGGAAATGGAGAAATAAGGAAAAAGAAGGTAAGTGCTATTATACTTTCGTCTTTTTAAAGAACATGTTAGTCGTAACTTGTAAACGGTAATCACGTAATGTACACTAAAGGAAAAAAGAAACTTATAAAAGTTCAAGAGATCACCAAATTAAATTCTCTGCATGGAAATGTACCAAATTTGGATATAATGTTGATTCAATGCATGGCTTTAAATGACAGTCAATAACAAAAAGTTTTCTTCAATGCCACAAAAGAAATGTGCACTGCATTGACATGCATATGGTGTACAAGACTGCAGTTTATCTTTGTGACTTTGGGATTAGAGAGTCCTTTGTTTCAGTGCACATTTCTTTTGTGGCATTGAAGAAAACTTTTTGTTATTGACTGTCATTTAAAGCCATGCATTGAATCAACATTATATCCAAATTTGGTACATTTCCATGCAGAGAATTTAATTTGGTGATCTCTTGAACTTTTATAAGTTTCTTTTTTCCTTTAGTGTATTTACTTTAATCTCTCTCTCTCTCTCTCTCTCTCTCAATATTTTGGGAAAAGACAATACAATGTTTTCTCAGAGTGTTTAACCTAAAAAGGAGCTAAAGTAATGATAACCCATGATTCTTATCTTATCTTATTACCACTTCACGTTCCAGGATTTTCTTTCAATATATTCTGCGATGGTATCAAATGTATATTGTTTTTTTTAATTCTACATAGCGCTTATTTCTTTTTGTTCTTTTCTCTTTTCTCTCTCCTTTTCCTTTCTTTTACCTTTCCATGCGCTTAGAAACATGGCACTAAGCGCATTATAAATGTATACTATTATATAGATTTTCCAGGTCAAATGTCCACTGATTTGAACCATTCATCCATATAGGCAGTTCAAATGTCCATGTAGGTTAATAACTGTCCACATTAGCATGTGGATGTCCATGTAGGGAGTCCAAATGTCCATGTAGGTTCGAAGTGTCCGTACTGCGGAGTGAATG
Source organism: Heliocidaris erythrogramma (assembly GCA_025617745.1). NCBI lineage: Eukaryota > Metazoa > Echinodermata > Echinoidea > Camarodonta > Echinometridae > Heliocidaris > Heliocidaris erythrogramma. The sequence continues at coordinate 19,723,417 of CM046857.1, read as the reverse complement.
ATGGCTAAAGCCTAAACCTAACTTTTATACTTAGCCCTAGCCTAGGCTACGGTTATGAGCAACTTAAATATGACTTAGTAGAGCTAGATCCCTGACCCTGGCTCCAGATCCGGAGGGGGAGGGCGGACTCATTTTTTTGTTCAGACGGGGGTGTGGCGCAGCCGCCCTCGAAACGGGTGTCTGTTATTTGTTAAGTATTAAGGAACGGACTTAAACTTAAAGGGCAAAATACAGTTTGGTCAGCGAAAAAAAATACTATTCTGCTAGGCCTAGGGTCGGGAAAAGCGAAAATTCTGCAAAATCAAAAAATTTTACTCAAAAATTTTGGGGGTGTATTTTTACTCAAACATTCTCTGACAAGCAAAAAAAAACACAAAAACAACAAAACACCAGAATTATGCTAGCATAAAATGATGCCTAGCATAAAATGCTAGATGCTAAAGCTTTCAAAATTCTGCCAGAAAGCAGAACTCTGCTAACTATACACAGCGCTGTCGCACGGCGTCTGGTCGGGCTAAATTCTGCCACTCTGGCAACCTTGAAAATACAGGGTCTTGGGAACTACGGGACCAGGTCCAGGCCCACTAATTTTGTTAGACCGAACATTCTGTCTCTCGTTCGTTAATTAGCTCTCGAAGAACGAGAGACAGAATTTTCGGTCTACAGGCCCACCAGCCGAGTGAAAAATATGGTCTTGGGAATTGCATAGATCTAACAGCAGCGACAAATTGCAATGTCTTGGGAACTGACAACCTTTATTTTAGGTCGTCCGTATGAGTACTACTAGTACTATAGTAAGTTACAGGGGGTCGTCAAAGCGGCACATAGCTATAGGGTCTACCCGTCTGTCTAGTATATTGAGTCCCCCCCCCCCCCCCCCCCCCCCCATGATCCAGATCTAACTTAGATCTACTTAACTAGATCTAACGTAGATCTAGATGTAACTGTCTATCGTTCAGGCCTAGACCTAGATCTAATTTCTAACAACAGGTAAACTCCAGCCTGGTCCGATCGAGGACCAGTCCAGGTCCAGGAGTCCAGACAGTGTATCTGGCTGGCCTGGCAAGCGGAGGTGGCATGGTCTGGATATGACTAGGCCTATCATGACTAGGTCTCGTGTCTATAGACAGAGAGAGAGGGGCTCCCCCCAAACAAAAACAAAAACAAAAAACAAAAAACACTGCGCTGGCTGCAAATTTTGAACCTGTCACTGACTTTTTTTAGAGTCTAGAGCCTAGCCCTAGACCATCTACTTTACATTACTCACTATTTCTTTTGTATTTTATTATGTGAAATATAGAATATTTTAATTTCTGCACATTTCACAATTAGGAAGCTCTCATTGAATTGTGTATAGGTTGCAACAATGGCAATTACATATGTTCAGCGAGGAATCAAACCTTGTTTCACATTATAACAAGGAAAAATTAAAATATTTCGTATTTCATGTAATAAAATACAAAACAAATAGTGAGTGGGTGACGTCACTGGTTCCCTCATTTGCATACTGAGCAGGATGTGCATATAACTGTTTTGCGAAATTAAGCGAAACTTTAAAATACCATAACTTTCTTATTTTACATCCTATTTTGATGAAATTTTCAGTGTTATGCTTGTTGGATTTTTCTCTATTTATTCAAATCAACTTTTTGTTAGGGTGGACTTGGCCTTTAATTTTAGTCTATTGTTTATGTTAGTTCTTTATAATGAAGAGCCTAATTTTTTATTTATTTATTTTTTTTTTTTTTTTTGGGGGGGGGGGGCGGGCTTGTAAGCTGGCAATACGATTCTGATACGATTCTGACCCCAAATCTTGAATTACAATCCAGAGATCAGACAAGAGGACATAGTAGAAAATTGTTTCCTGGTGCAGGCGATTCGTAATCGTACACTTAATGGACTCATTTTGGTGTCGTTGGAAAGATTATTCCATGGTTTACGCATTGGCGGATCCAGGGGGGGGTACAGCCGGCCCGTGCCCCCCCCCCCCCCTTTGGAAGAGAAGTATGAATTTTTACCATAGACGACCCGCCATTTTCTCGAATGTACCCCCCCCCCCCCCCTTTTAGAGTGAAGACCTTTTTTTTTTTTTTTTGCTTGTCAGGGAATTATGGAGGGAAACTGGACCCCATAACCCCTTACTAAGCGATTTTTTTTGTATGTAAATGTTCTTCAAAGTTTAGCTTATCATCAATCACCACTCCCAAATCTCTCTCAGATGACACTTGCTTAAGGGCACTTTGCGAATTATCACTGGTCATATTAGCCTATACATATGGACTTGCCAGGGCAGACTTGGGGTTACCAATGGTGAGAACACTACATTTCTTAGGGTTGAATCTAAGCAGCCATTTGTCAGACCAGCATTTGAGCCTATCAAGATCCCTCTGAAGGGCAATACAATCATTCTCATCTGTTGTGGACTTGAAAATCTTTGTGTCATCAGCAAATAGATATACACTACTCTCAGAAATCGTGTCAGGTAGATCATTTATATACAACACGGGCCCAAGAACACTACCTTGTGGAATTCCACTTGCAACAAGACCCCAACTGGAATATTCTCCATTCACACATACACGCTGTCTTCTCCCAACTAGAAATGCTTCAATCCAATTAACCACCAACTCACTTATGCCATAGCTTCTAATCTTGGCAAGCAGCCGACGGTGGGGCACCTTATCGAAGGCCTTCATGAAATGTAAATAAATCACATCAATTGAACCATTTTCCTCCAGAGTGTTAGACCATTCATCAACTACGTTTATCAGCTGGAGCATTGTTGAACGACCAGGCAAGAAACCATACTGCTTGACACTAAACAATTTGTTTATAGTCATATGATCCAGAATCTCATCACGAATTATTTTGATCTAGATCTGTTAGTTTTTTTTTCTTTGTCATTGTTGAGTGACAGAATGATGGGGGTCCGCTCGATAGTCATAAGGACCGCTAATCGCTATTCATAAAAAAAATATAAGGACCGCCATTCATAATAAGACATGAGGGTCGCTATTCACAATACGGAAAGAGGGTCGCTAGTCATAATACCAAATCAGGGTTGTTAATCATAAGGGTCCTTATTCATACGAAAAGAGGGTCGCTATTCATAATCGAAGAAGAGGGTCACAATCCATGAAGAAGAGGGTCGCTGATCATAATCAGAGAAAAGGTCGCTATTCATAATTGAAGAAGAGGGTCACTATTCATAATCAAAGAAGAATGTCGCTATTCATAATCGAAGAAAAGGGTCGCTATTCATAATCAAAGAAGAGGGTCGCTATTCATAATCGAAGAAGAGGGTCACTATTCAAAATCGGAGAAAAGGGTCGCTATTCATAATCGAAGAAGAAGGTCGCAATTCATAATCGAAAAAGAGGGTCGCTATTCATAATCGAAGAAGTGGGTTGCTATTCATAATTGAAGAAGAGAGTTGCTATTCATAATCGAAGCAGGTCGCTATTCATAATCGAAAAAGAGGGTCGCTATTCATAATCGAAGAGGGTCACTATTCATAATCGAAGAAGAGGGTCGCTATTCAGATTTGAAAGAGGGAGAATTGTCAATAGGGGAAAAGGGGGAGACATTTGTCAGAAGTAAAAAACAAAAACAAAAGGGCATCCATAAGGTTTGAAAAAGGGCACTTGTCAAAATGGGAAATGGGCATTTCTAAGAAAGGGAAATTGTCACTTATTCAGAAGGAAAGAAGGGGCGCTCATCAGATTTGAAAAAGGGCACTTAAAAAGTGGCAAAAGGGGGACTTAATTGAAAGTAAAAGGGGAAATTATCAGAAGTAAATATAAGCACTCATCAGATTTGAACAGGAGAACTTGATAGGATGGGGAAAGGGTGTTCTTATGGAAAGAAAAAAAAAGACACATATCAGAGGGGGAAAAGAACACTTTATGGGTGCTTGGAAATTGGGTGGAGGTGCTGTGCCTCCCCCCCCCCCCTCCAGGGTCGCCTCTGGGGAAAAGGGGCATGTTTGTATCAGTATATTGTTAGGCTGTCCTATGTTTCATCATTTCCTACCCGTGGGTCGTCGGTCTCATAAGATTATCCCTGCATATTGTTCTATAATTGGTACGAAGCTATATTTGAGAAGTCGCAATGGTTTTGGGGTACAATTCAGTTATAGACGGGAACTTCTCCAAACTTAGTGACTTTTTACATTTATTAGGATATGTATCATATGTGTATTGTTTTATGACATTTATGACCATACATTTCTGTTGATACATTTATGGCAACTGCCGTTTGAAGTAACAAGGAACAATGTCGATTAAAAAGTACAGTGAAGTCATGCCTGCGTGGAAGAGGGATTTCGAAAAAACATATTCCAGTTCCTGGTTCGTTTTTTTTTCAACATCGAAATGTTGGATTTTACATTGTTAATGTGTGACCTCCAAATTCACAATATAGTACAGGTATAAATCCATAGATGATTCTATAAAGAGAATGTATTTTCACTAATAATCATGGTATTTGAAGAACTGTTGTTTGAAGTAACAAAGAAATACGATGTTTAAAAAGTACACGCAAAACATATCTGTGTGGGAGGTACTTCGAAAAAGAAATGTCACTGCCTGCATGGTTCGCTTGCTTTCAACATTGAAATGTTGAATAGAACAATGTTTTTTTTTTTATTTCTAATATTAAAAAAAAAGAATACAATGAAGCCATATCTGTGTGGGAGGGGGAATTCGAAAAAAAAATGTTTCTGGTTCTTTTTTTTTTAACAACATTGAATGTTGGATTTTGCATTGTTGCAAAATTCACGGTATGTCAGGTATAATCAAAGGATGTTTTTAAAAAGGCAGTGTATCTTGACTCCTGATCAGATGATCCTGGTATTGAATATATTGTTCTGATAATGAATGGATTTAATGAAACATGCAGTCTAGACATATTCAATACAAGCGTCCATTGACAATGAACATGATCTTTCTGAATTGTTCGTATCAGTGGCGGATCCAGGGGGGGAGGCACTTCCGTGCCCCCCCCCCCCGCTTTGGAAGAAAAGTATGCATTTTGACCATAAAGGACCCCCCCCCCCCCCCCATCCCCCACCCCACCCCCGCTGAGCGACTTTTCGAGAAGCTGGCCCCAAAAATACGGGTCTACCTTTTCCAAAAGTTGACAAACCTGCATTAGTATGCCCCCCCTCCCCCCTCTCATACTAAATGCTGGATCCGCCCCTGGTTCGTATGATTTTTGTTGTAAAATGATACCTAAGCCGTACTTAGCATAACAGCATAACCCTGACAGACCCCAACTGCTTTCCACAACCATTACAACAGCCCTAGTAGCTGTCAGCATTTATTATGCACATTAATCTATTTTTAAAGATTGACATGCAGATAAAAGAATACAATCCTTTGTAGAAAATACTAACAAAGAATTAAATTATATTACCTATACACAAAATCCAGATTTGAAGACAACTAAGAATTAGATTGAAGAAAAGTGTGTTTTCCAAACTTTAATTTAAAGTCTTTAGATCAACTATTAATTAGGGTTATTCAGTAACAACTTAAAAGCATTCAACGACCGACTATTTCTTTGATTCACACTAAGGCTGTTTCATCGTGTACATCCCATGTATTCAAAAAAGTGCCTCTACCCCTTTTGATCTCTGATAAGCGCCCTGTTCATTTTGTGACGTGCCCATTTTCAGTCGACAGTTTCCCAACTTCCTTTGAATTAAGTGTCCATTTCTCTTATAAAGTGCCCTGTTTTCTTGGCGCCCCTCCCCCACTTTGGAAGTCACTCAGTCGCCCCTGAAGACAAGACTAGACTACAAGCAAACCACCTCAGCCCCCAGAAAAGAAATAATATAAATGTCCGACATGTTAATATCAGAGTCGTCACTCAATATTAGTAGGCCAGGGAAGGGAAGTGGCAATTCATATGTATAATGCTGTATTTTTCTTCTCTAATATGTATATTGTTTCATAACAATTCACGTCAGGCTTGCCCCTCGTTTGTTTCGTTCCCTTCGTTGTATTTTTTAAAAAAATTGGTTCGGCTGAAGTCGGTCAAGTCTACTTTATTATTTATCATTCGTGCGTGAACCTACATATCCCGCATCCAAAAGTAAAAACACAAATTTCTCACGGAGTTAGTGTCACTTTTAGTTTATTGCACTATAGGCCTTATCACACAACCCCCCCCCCCCCCCCCCCCTATACCCATCACCACCACCACCACCTGAACCTCCAACAAAAAAAGAGTACTGTTTGGTTCAGAGGGCCCGGGGGCTGCAGACCCCCACAATTTCGCCCAACAAGCTCCCCCCCCCCCCTAGTAAAAAAAAATATGTATATAATTGTTAGTTGCTCATTTCACAGGCTTTCAAAACCATAAATTTACAATTAGAAAGAAAGGAGAAAATTGGAGGGTATTCGGTTGTGACTGACATATTATTGAAGGTCTATTGGTATTGAAGTAAGTATACTTGATAGATAGATTGTGAAGTATAAGACCAGTTAGAAGGAGAGGGTGCGTGAGGGGTCCTATCATTTCACAACTTTCCCCTTGGCCATTTATTTCAACCCCCTTCCCTCCCCCCCCCCCCCCCCCCTTCAGTGGCTGCACCAAATCGTAGAGAGAATAATATATTTTTTTTATAGGTTTCGGAAAATGTGCATAAATAATGTCACAGAGGTCAGATTTAATGCCGGGGAGACCACCATCGGTTGTGTCATGGACAATCAGTCCATGACAATCAAGGGGGGGGGGGGGGGGCAGACGTGACGGATCCAACCGCGTAAACAGGATTTAATTTTTAAGGGCGGTTTTACGGGGTGGTATAGGGGGGAATTTCCTCCCGCGCACTGCGGACTGCTTTTCAGTTTATTTGGTCGTTATACTGCACTGTATGTAACAGGGGTGGGTGCAGGGAGGGGGAGTTTCCCCCCTTCCGGCGCGGAGCACGAAAGCTCTGACGTTTTAGCACCTTTTTTTTTAGGCGGAATGTGAGTCCGGCGCCCTGGCTGTTTTTCAATTATTTGGACGCAATACTGCACTGTATGTAACAGGGGTTGGTGGGGTGGGGATTTTCTCCCTTCCCGCGCGAAGTGCGAAAGCTCTGACGTTTTAGCAGATTTGAGAGAAACATAACGGCTCGTAGCAAACAATTTTTTAAGGCGGAAAGTTATAGTTCGACGCCCGGACTGCTTTTCAATTATTTGGACTCAACATTTCACCGTACGTAACAGCTAGGTAGGGTGCAGGGAGGGGGAGTTTCCCCCTTCCCGTGCGAAGCGCGAAAGCTCTGATGTTTCAGCCCTTTTTTTAGGCGGAATGTTAGTTCGACGCCCTGGCTGCTTTTCAGTTATTTTTGACGCAATACTGCACTGTACGCAAACGGAGGTGTATAATAGGGGTATATAACAGGGGTACGTGCGGGGGGGGGGGGGTCCACATGAGCATAATTATGAAGAAATAAAACCTCAGTAGTGATTATTCCGAATATACAACACCAAATATCACTTTTATAATTTTTCAACATAGTCACATGAACAATTTAACAAATTTTAGAAAATCCAAATCAAGAATAAATGATTTCAAAATTTAAAAATATAAACTTCCGTCTCATCTTTGTAATTATTTTGATGACTACAATGATGAATTTCAAATAAATTCTATCACGACATTCTCATCATCAAAGACGACATCACCCTATCTCCAGCACGACTTTTAGCGAATGTCGTGTGCGGTGTGCACTGATTTTTTGCCGTTTATCGTGTAGCATGTCGTGCTGTCGTGTCGTTTGTCGTGTTCGGTGTGAATCCGCCTTTACTGTTCTAATTTATGCAGGATTATGCAACAATTTTTATTGTGTGGACATTTGACTTCTCTATGGATATTTTCTTTACCTATTGGGACATTGGTTTGCAAAGTTGACATTTGGTTTCCCTATTGAAAAGAATTTCTATTGTGCGGATATTTGACTTCTCTATCATGTCTATGGACATCTTATGTACCTTTTGGGATATTGGTGTTGCTAAGGGGACATTTGATTTTCCTATTGACATTTGAATTACCTAATATGACACTTGCTCTGACACGACGGACATTTGGCCTGGAAAACCTATATATATATTATTATTATTATTATTATTACTATTATTTTTTGTAATTCAGTGGAATCTAAATGATCCTATACTTACCATTGACCCAAGCTCTTACCTGTCATTTGATTTATCATGGTTGGCCGACGTGAGGCTGTCAAGAACGTGAAGCATCAATTTAGCTTTAAGTTCGTATGCTTTATCCCTCTGTTGGTTCTTCTTGCCAGAATGAATTGTTAAGGGATGCGCTTGGGTTAAGGCAATGGTAAGGTTTAGTTAGGTTCAGGCTCAGGGTTACGTTAAGGTTACATCGGATAAATGTGACAGAACAGTCTGAGTCTCATCGGTTCTCCGTCATTATTAGATCCTGCTCTACATGGACAAAGGATGAATAACATAATATATATACATATATATATATATATATATAATAAATGTATACATTTCCTGGATTCCACATTTGGGAGACACGGCTTTGTCATTTCAATTGTTCCGCGTGTCTCCCAAATGCGGTTCGTGTCTCCATAATGTGGTGGTCTGTATTGTGACGGAATAAACTGCATTGTTACGTGTCTCCCAATATATATATATATATATATATATATATATATATATATATATATATGTATGTATATGTATATATATATATATATATATATATATATATATATGTATGTATATGTATATATATATATATATATATATATATATATATGAGTGATATTAATCTGATTTCCCTCCCTAACATACTCTTTGTTTCTATATTTTTTTATCCTACAGAAGAGAACGACCCAATATCTCAACCAATGATACAACGAAAGCAAAGAAAAGGTAAGATGAAATCTATGATCTTTGTACTTAACTATATACATGTAGTTTATTCGTTTAGAATACAGTGGGAGTCAATAAAAAAAACCCAGATTCAACCCTGAAGACCGTTGCAACCAGTACTTATAGATTCTACCAAAGATACTCACATTGTAGCCTATCACGTTTCCTTTGATTTAACACCTTGATCAATAGAATCTGATCATGAACAGCTGAACAGTAACATTTTTCATGATTTTTGTCAAATGTGCCTCTGCCCAAGTTTTGATTGAAATGGATAGTCAACCCAAGGTTGGTTCAAAGGTCTCTATTCCAGTTGAATGAACTCACAAAAGTAACTCCTGAACATCATTCAGCCCAAACTTGGGCAAAGACGATTTAGACATGCTTTGTAAAAATTGCCAGTGCTCGGTCATCTATCATCGCTTTCTGGTGAGCAGCCTATGATTCGTGTCAAATGTGCCTCTGCCCAAGTTTTTAATGAAATGGATAGTCAACCCAAGGTTGGTTCAGTGGTCTCCATTCCAGTTGAATGATCTCACAAAAGTAACTTCTGAACATCATTCAGCCCAAACTTGGGCTAAGACGATTTAGACATGCTTTGTAAAAATTGCCAGTGCTCGGTCATCTATCATCGCTTTCTGGTGAGCAGCCTATCAAATTAAGGATACCTTATCGACTATCATACAAATAGTATGCATTTCAGCGATTCCATTTGGAATTTAAGATATTTTGGCTTGAATGTGGGTTTCTGTTTTATTGATTCACACTCTATATTACATTGATGTAATTTACACACACACACCATTAGGGCGCCCTTTCAAATAGTTTATGCCAAATTTACTTACACGTAGTTTAAATATTACTCCAACAGAACAAAAAAATAAAGGTAATATTCTTGTCTTCTTTTATACACAAAATATTTTTCGGAATAGGAATCTATTCGCCCCCTTGTTTTGTTGAAGTAAGCTATGTATGATTCCAAATTTGCCAAATGAAAGAACATGTTAGATCACTGTTGTTTAGGGAAAGGAATAATTGAAAGATGTATTGCGCATTATGCTGCTTTGCTGATTTGCTAGTTGCCAAAATCTAGTTTGAATTCGGAATATAATTCAGTTACTGCAAATAAAAGAATGCAAGGAGACGAGATGATAGTGATAGGGAGGAGGACCGTATGGCACGCCATTTTCCCAATTATCCCGAAAAACATAGTTTATCGCCGATAAACACTGTTTATGTTTTTCGGGATTATTGGGGAAATAGCGCGCCATAGGACCATACATAAAACAGACGACACCCCAATAAACTTTGAACTTTGAAAATTCTTCCTGATAAGTTAGGATTGAATTAAAAGGGTGGACAGTTTTTGTGCGGGGATAGTAGAGCACATCTGTCTGACATTAATTTCTTTCATATTAATCAAAAACTGATTTTAAATATTTATGGTTTTAGTGGTTAATGATTACATTCATGAACAGAAATCCTTCGTCGGCTATGCTAATTGTAAACCACTGAGATATAAGACGTATTTCAGACATTAAACAATCACAAATTGAGTCTCTAACTTTCTTGCAGGAAGATTATCCGACTATGAACTTTGGTTTCTGGTTCGGCAATTTGAAAAGGATACAGCGAAGTTACGCGAAATTTTTCGTGAATTAAGCATACCTGATATCGCAGATAGGTTGTCAGAGCAAAAGGCGTTCGAAGCACTTTGTAAATGGAAGGATGATAATAGTATGGACAGCGAAGCAGTTACCTTGGAACTGGCTTTGGAAAAAGTCTTTAACAAGGAAGATTGCGACAGAATATGGAATCATGTCTGCGGTAATTGTTACCAGTAATTATAAGTAGGCCTATACGTTTATTACTTACTTCTGATTATCGAAGAATAGGGATATTTCTAATATTCTCCTTATTAGTCAGGATCATTCATCATTTATTTGAATTTTCAATAAATAACGATTTTTACGATATACAAATTTTGACCTATACAAATAAATCTTAGTCTATACATTTCTTGATATATTAAATAACACACACTATGAAATCAGGGTTTAATTTAGCGTGCAAATTTGGGCGGAGCACCCGTATATCTACTTGGGTGGAATCTTGCACCCCTACGGCTGCACTTTGCAGAAACCGGGGTTCAAAATTGCGTAAGGTCGAATTCTGCACCCTTCGATCTGAAGTATTAGTCTTACATAAATACCCACACCAGCTTTGGCGAGACTTATGTCACAATATCTCATGAAGTAAGAGTAATTACTCAATTATTAAATTATTAAATTTGCTGAGATTAAAAATCTCCGTAATGACATGTTTCAAGAAAGTAATCACGCAAAGACTAACATAAAACTGGCTTGCAGGCTGACAGCAACCAATGTATCGGTACTTTTAGGGCTTAAGGCAGAAACATTTGTATCATTCGCATATTCAAATTATATTGGAAGTTTATCATAGGTAATTTTGATAGTTTCTTAGTCAAAAAAAGTTATTTCAATAAGAATTACATTCAGTCGGAATTATATCATTTTAAATGAAAGTGCTAGTTTTACTAACTGTTACTGTGCTGATTTGTTGTACGGATAGACAGTGGAGTACATGCTTCTACCTTTAAAGTAAAATGAGGAATACAAGCTGTAGACTGTAGTACTGTAAACGCCTCGGGCGCGAATATTTTTTTTTTCCTGTACCTTTGGGTCTTTCCAATATGAATATTCATTTCTTGGGTCTTAGAGATGAGAGTACGCATGCGCATGACAAGTAATATGGTTTATTCCGTCAAGACTAGTCGGCATGAATATTCATGAAAACGAACTGTAGGGATATGATAAAACCAGCAAGGCCATTGAGCAGCTGTTCTCAACTGGGCGTTGTGGCGTGCGCCTGTAATCCAGCTACCAGTGGAAGTTATAAACTGATTCAGCGGACCCAGGTTCGAGACTGAGTCACGTCTTTCGGATGGTGACGTTAAAGGTCGGTCCCAGACGTAAATAATCATATCTGATTGATACACGTCTGTAAAAACCCAATTACATACATACATAGCAGCTGTTCTCTGTGGCGCAATCGGATAATCTGGTGCGCTATCCATAAGAGGACCGCGAGTTCGAATCTCGGCAGAGGAATATATTATGAAATTTTCTTTTGCTGATTTAAGAATAGGGTGAAACTGAGAAAGTAAATACAAGTCCGATACTTGTAGTCTCTTTCATGAATATTCATATTGGATAGCCCCAAAGGTACAGGAAAAAAAATTTCGCGCCCCGGGCGTGGCCCGAGGGATCTCATCGAGGCCCCCTCATGGCGTGTACTGTCTGTATTCCATTCTTGCGTGAATTATAAAATATCGGCAATAACTTTCAATTGTGTGCTGCTAAAGCTTGGTTAAGATAAAAATCGGCGGTACCGATACCTCGGCGATTTGTGAAATTTTATAGGCGTCGGCGAGATTGACGTTGCGATCCGATGTCGGGGTATCCACACTGTAAAAACTTAAGTGCTGTATATAACACTTTTTGAGGGCATGCATAGAGACTGCACTCAGAGCGCTATTGTAATGCACACAGCGTGCTATTTCAGCACTTTCACGGGAGCTGGACCGGCTCCTTAAAATGCTAAACATTCATTAAAAAATCGTGATTTTGGCCAGCCTCGAACCAGGGTCCGCTGATCGAGAATTGCTGGCATTACCGCTAGACTAACTCACATCGTACGATTTAAAGCAGATCATATTGTTACATAGTGAATTTACGACACCACATAGTTCATGTTATCTACTTGACTCCCATGACTAAACTGGATTGCAAGAAGCATTCGTTAGTCTATCGGTAACGTCAGCGCCTCTCAATCAGCAGAACCTGGTTCGATGCTCGCCACACTCACATTTTTTTTTTGCTAAAGCAGCATTTCAAGTGCAGTCACTATACATGCCCCGAAAAAGTAGCACTTCAGTTTTTACAGTGCAGCAACGCTTGTGCTATCTTTGAACATCGTCGATGGGGGGGGGGGGGGGGGGAGGTATATGTCGGCGATTAGTCGGCGATTAATGAACAATGATGGAAATGACTGTCCAGGTTCGCTGACATGCTGTAATCGGACGGGGAACAATGACTAATCGGCGGCGTTTCGTCGATTAATCTACGATTGCACGCCGACAGCCGCCGAAATGTCGGCGATCAGTCGGCGATAAATGAACAATGATGGAAATGACTGCCCAGGTTCGCTGACATGCTGTAATCGGACGGGGAACAATGAATAATCGGCGGCGTTTCGTCTATTAATCTGCGATTGCACGCCGACAGCCGCCGAAAAGTCGGCGATGGGTGCCGCCAGGGCTTTCTTCGCCGATCGATCGCAAAATTTTAACTCGCACTTAAAAATGACCGACAGGCCGCCGATCACCAAAAATAGTCGTTTCTGTCGGCGGAAAACCCGATTGATCGACGAAGCATCTCAGACTTGCCGCCGAATGTGCCCCTCTCACCCCCTCCCCCCAAAAAGAAAAAATCCATTGAAATCCCATCGACGGTGCGTCGGATCATTTATGTGAACCAGCTTAAGCTGCGAATAGGCGAGATTGGTGATTAATTGCCATCGACGAGGGTGCGTTATGCAACTTATGTTGGGGTGCAATTTTGAACCCCATACAGGGGTGTAAATTGGTTCTGTTATTCTATCAACCCTTAGGGGTGCAAATTTGAACCCTTATTTCTTAGTGTGCATGGTAAGAAAGCATTTGAAGTCCATTGTCGGTTATTATAAGGTAGTATAGTTAGTTCTGAAGATATCAATTGCATACTTGCCACTACCGCTCTTCGTGGACATTAACCACCTACCGACTTTGAATTCTCTTTTTAATGAAAACTACCGCTTTTCGATTATTTACTGAACCTTGAATCATCAGTATATTTTGATTCAATTTCATAAATTGCTCTCATTCATTATTCATCAAATGGGATTGTTTGTTCAGTTTAAACACCTATTAAGTTATCAAATTTCATATTTCAGCTTCTACCGTATAAAATATACTAAAAAATCCAGCCCTTCAAGTTGTATTTGCCGTGTCAAATCCATTGCTTTCAAGTAGGTAGAATATAACATAATACGCATTTCTATAATTAAAGGGCCCCTGCAACCAAATGCAAGTTTTTTAGGTGTTGAAGTGCAGGCATGCATACAACTAATATTTTGTTATTCAAACATCTAAATATGTTTCATAGATTTTTAAATATTTTTAAAATATTTTTTTAGTTTTTTAAGCTCCAACCCAACAAAAAAAGCTCCAGATCTCATTCCTGTAATGACATCATCTGTCAATCATCAGTCAGCTACGCTAACATTCTACAATAGACAGTGTAACTTCCCCCAGCTCAGCACATGCTCACAATAGAATTGCACGCTTTCGAACAATACCTCCTCAGTACCATTCCTTTCCTGGTGATGCTCCAGCATGTCTGACATAGCAACTATAGGTTTTCCAGGTCAAATGTCCGCCGAGTCAGATCAAATGTCATATAGGTAATTGAAATGTCCGAGGGGGAAATCAAATGTCCTGTTAGCAAAATAAACATCCGAATAAGTACGTAAGGTGTCCATAGAGAATTCAAATATCCGCACAATAGAAATAGGGGAAACAAATGTCCACATTGCAAAACGAATGTCCCGATAGAAAAATAAGACTTCCATAGGGAATTTAAATGTCCGCATAATAGAAATTCCTGCTTATCCATGCATGAATTAGAGGATTAAGTCTTACATAGGTAAATCGAATGTCGTATAGGTAATTCATATGTCCAAGTAGTCACACACTTGTCAGTTGAACGTTTCATTGACAAAAAAAAAACCATAGCAAAATAACATTTTGCAAAATGTGTATTGTTGTCTCTTTTTTGGGGGGGGAGGGGGTGGACATTTGTTTGTGAATGTGTGTTTGCGTGTATGAGTGTGTTTGTTCGTGTTGGAGTGCGTGTGCGTGCATGTGTGGGTCTGTTTAGCAGTATGTCCGAGGACATTTTCGGACAGAGAACAAAAAAAAATCATGAGAACAATGGTCCTCGGAAGCCGGACAATAGTCCTCGAACGTCGAACAATGAATTTGTGCTTTATTCCGTCGACTGTCCGAGGACGAGGAACAATAGAGGAACAATACTTGTCCTCGGAAGTAAAGCCATGTGTGTGTGTGCGCGCGTAAAGCCATGTGTGTGTGTGCGCGCGTGCGTGCGTTGAATGATGCACATAACTTGATGTCGGTATGGGTGTGCTTCGGACTGTGTAATTACGAGAGACTTTCCTTGTGAAATGGTGGATAGGACTGATATCTCTTCTGTGCGATTTGTTTTTATTTAGGGACCGTTCATTATTTATGCCGGGGGGGGGGGGGTAAAATTCATGTCACGTCAAAGAAAGTTACATGACCCCCCCCCCCCCCCCCCTATCGGGGGAGCAAAAGTTACCTATCAGGGGAGCAAACGTTACATTCCCCCTATTTTTACCCCCCCCCCCCCCCGGCATGAATTATGAACGGTCCCTTAGCTTAAATAATGTATAATTAAACGTATTGTTCTAAACTGTGGACAGTTGATATCACTATGTGACATTTGTTTTCCCAGTTTGGATAGAAGTCCCTCTACAAGGAAATTTGGTTCACTATATGATATTTGGTTTCCCTTATCGGATTTTAAAAATGCAAATATGGACACTTCGTACTATATGGACATTTTAAAATGCAAATATGGACACTTCGTTCGTACATGGACATTTGAAAATCCTTTCATGGTTCTCCACAATCAAATGTGGACTTTTAAAAATATCCATGGATATTTCAATTACACTTTCCTGCAGTCGACGGATATTTGATCTGGAAAACCTATACTATGTAGGCATTGTATGGTCTATTAGAACAGATGGTCATCTCTGGCAAAGTTAGATACCACTGTCTAGCTCTCCCTAGCTCACTAATGAGTGATAGATGATGTCACTTCTGGCATGAGATCTGGGGCATTTTATTTAGGGTGGAGCTTAGCATGTTTAAGAAAATGATTTTAAAAAATAATTAAAAATCTATGACATATATTACATGTTCGAATAACTAAATATGAGTTGTATGCATCCCTGTACATCAACAGAAATGAACTTGCATTTGGGTTTCAGTGAACCTTTAAGTAAAAAGTATGTTCTTACGGTGGGAGGGGAATAATGCCTTGGAAAATATGCAATGTACATGTCGTAACGGGGTCCGCTCGCTATTCATAAGGACTGCTATTCATAGAAAACCGCTATTCATTTAACACGCGTTATGAATAGCGGTCCTTATGAGTAGTTATGAATAGTGTTCCTTATGAATGGAGGTCCTTATGAATAGCGAGGTAATTTGTGTATGGTTTGCTCGCTATTCAGAGACACCACTATTCATACAAAACCGCTATTCAATTTAGTCACGCGTTATGGATAGCGGTCCTTATCGATAATTGGTCCGTATGAACAGCGGTCCTTATTACTAGCGAGGTTACCCCGTCGTAACGAGCAATCTTCTTTGAAAGTGAGTAAGAATATTCATAACCTTAAAATGGATGGACTCACATGGTTTATTTCTTTTAAAAAATAATACTTTACCAACATCAATTAAGATCAAGTTTTGAACTTTTTATCGCTTGGATAGGCATTTCACTGTTAGAAGGTCTGATTGAGAAAATTGCAATATGGTGCAAATAGCCATTAAAGCGAATAATGAACAAGTGCACCTGTAAGACATTCTTGTTCAATAATGAAAACAAAGAATGAGAAACAATGAGGAGGATTGAGCGTTGAATTAATCTCAGGACTGCATGGCTTTTACCAGCAAATTCAAGTGTTTTTCGTGATTGTATTGTTGTTGTTTTTGTTCATCGTTTTAATTTGACTCTTACTAGATTTTGATTTGATTTGATATTTTTTCGTTTCAATATAAGCATGCATGATAAAAGATGGAAATCCTTATCAAAATTTGAATGGCTATAGATGACCCGTTTTTGCAATTCTCTTTCAGAGTCACTTTTATTGCTAAAAGGCTGTGCTCACTTATACGTGAATGGTATGATTCTAACTGCATATTATGTTAAAGAGGGTCAATTTAAGCTTATTTTCATAAATGAAAGATAAGTTTATTCTACATATTTTTATGAAATCTTAACGTTAAATAGAGTCCACTTTCTTTTCTTGCTGAGTGTAGTATAATCAGTGTTGGTGCTCAGCTTTAGCTTGTATTTTACCAGCAAATAGGATAAATACGTCAATGGAGATTTATCCCCATACACTTGAGCACTTTCTGTGGCACATCAATGGCCCTGAAAAGATCAATACGTTTCTCGGTAAGCTGATATCAGGTCGAACAACATCTACTCTTGATGACATTAAAAATATGGGAGACGCCGTAAAAGCAGTTCTCAAGGAATTGATGAAATGGAGAAGCGGATCGCTTGAAACAAATCCCGTAGTCTTATTGAGCTTAGCCCTGGAAGAAGCCGGATGCAGATCAGTGGGAAAGACGTTCTTCTTAGGAAGCTGTGTATATACATATCTGTGGACGGTGTACTTTATACAATTACAACTGAAGGATAGAGAAACTAAATTCAATAATATTATCTTGGGGATAATCGAGGGAAATACCAGTTTCCACGATAAACAATATGCATGTGTGATGTGAGTAATCGGTTACATCATTGGCGGATCCAGGGGTGCACTTCCGGCCCATGCCCCCCCCCCCCACCCCTTTGGAAGAAAAGTATGCATTTTGACCATAAGGGATCCCCATTTTGTCGATTATGCCCACCCCCCCCCCCCCTTTTAGACTGAAAACTTTTTTGGGGGCTTGTCAGAGAATTATGGAAGGAAACTGGACCCCGAACCCCCCCCCCCCCCCCCCCGCATACTAAGCGAATTTTCGAGAAGCTGGCAAGACCCCCAAAATACGGGTCTACAAACCTGCATTTGTGTGCCCCCCCCCCCCCCCCCCCCCCCCCCCCCCCCCCCCGCATACTAAATCCTGGATCCGCCCCTGGGTTACATGCATACCCATACCCATACACAGTCTATTGTTTTTAATTTTCAATCTGAACTAACATGATGAATGATTAAGTATGATATTATGCATATTGTATAAATCATTTCTGTCCAAACGGTAGTGCCAGATCACCTAATGTCATCCATAAAACCAGGAGAAGTAGAGGTGGCCGTCCGAAAGCTGACAGGTAGACATTGTAAACGACTGAGCTCGGACGAAATCAGCAGTGATAAGATTGATGGCATTATCGCTGAAAACAATGACGTTTTGTTTTGTACAAATGCAATGATCTCTGACTGGTTAGGTGAGTTAGAATGCAGTAACTACGAGAAGAGATGCAGACTGGATGATGCAATCATTAGGATCGGACGCTTCGATCTACAGGGTAATGATGCCTTTTTCATTAGGGGTCTTAGATATATTCTAAATGATATCGGAAGGGAATGTGAAATATCTTGGCTTGAAGTATCTCATAATGACCCTTTTATTTACAATACAGACTAAGGATAAACATGGATCAGCAACATTTAAGACAACAACTGTAAAAAAAAAAATCGGAGACGCCAGAAAAGTTTAATGAAAAACTAAAGAGCAGGCTTCACACGAGCGCTAGTGACGTAGGAATTTGACGCTTCGTATAACTCCATGAAAAACAAACAATTTCCAACTCCAACATTTTGAACAGAGTTATTCGGATTTTAAAAAAATCATGCAGCTTGGTGATGTTGGTATTAAGCTTAGACAACCATCTTTGAAATAAGGTGAAGTATGAACAGAAAATAGTGTGCTTAGAATTGCAAAGATTCTTTTCAATTGGATGATAATGGCTCAATATACTTAAAGCTTTTCCTGACATTATGATGTTCTAGACTTCCCAAATTTTACATTTCTCAGATTCTTTTGGGACCATTGAACATCGCCGTAATACAGGATCTCTCCAAGAACGTCCACATCCAGAATCTCACCTCTTTGGTATGTTTGAGTCAATTTACACTGCATCAATGCATGCTTGAAAAATAAAGTCATGACAGAGTAACGCTATATTGTACCCTAATACAGGTCATGAAAATATCGTAAAACGATGAATAAAATTCAGATGTGTTTATATGTTCGTATGTGTTTATATGTTCGTATGTGTTTATATGTTCGTATGTGTTTCGTTTAATCGAAAAAAAGCCAGCCAGAGCTTATACTTTGTAAGAGTAATGAAAAACCAGAGAGCAGATAGCAATACATGCAGCGTGTATTAACTTTGATGTAAACTACTATGCAAACGCTGCAAGTGCCAACAAAAATATGCTTGAAAGTCCGAGAAAGGTAGCAAAACGTATCACAGGTGTTGATCTACCCTCATTTGAATAGCTGTACTAGAAGCATATGTTTAATCTACATTAAAACAGATTATCCATGAACCTTCGCATCCATTGAATGAGCACTATGAATTTAACAGATCTGTAATGCATCTCCGTGCACCACGAACACAACGTGTACCTTTTTTGACGACGACTTTTTGTCCCCGACTCTATCCTGTTTATTCATCTGTTTAATTCTCAAGTCAGACGAACTATCACGAATATACATTGCAAATGTAGTGTCCAACTTGTCATCTTATTAGCCCTCTCTATTCTTTCCTCCCTCTCTCTCTCTCATCTCTCTTCTTCCCTCTCTCTCACTCTCTCCCTCATTATCTCTCTTCCTCTCTCTTTTCCTTCTCCCTCTTCTCTCTCCCTCTTCTCTCCTGCTCAAATCCTCTGATTTGTACACACACGCAGAACAAGAAAAGCTGATATAGAGGAATTTATGTCTTAAATAAATTATCTATTACGTAAATTAACATGGACGGGAAAACCTAGTATCAATAATGATTCACTGAATACTGCTACAACTTATGAAATTGCGATACCAAATATCATGATAAAATTCATAAAATAAGTGGAGATGGGCAAAAGGGATCATCCGCCGCCCTCACACGATAGTAATGATGAAAAATCTATTATGGTATCGGCTTAACCGTAATTATTACTTTTACCTCATGTTATCTTTGCAGATTATGAAAGTATATATGATGATGATATACCTCAGTTAGTAAAGCTGGTCAAGCATGTTCCACCAGACAAGAAAATGCAACTTTACAAGAAGATTGGATTTGTGGAGGATGAAATCATCGATAAGGAGAAGCTGACGGAATGGAGGAACAGCATCATGGCCAGTAGCTCAAAGGCAGAAGCACTTAACGAATTTCGATCACTTCGGGAAGTGATAACAAAAAGCACTAGATACGGTGGTAAGCTTCTCTTAAACTGATGTTCTAAAAATACATTTCGATCACTTCGGGAAGTGATAACATTTTTTCCAATAATATCTGATAATATTTACACTATTTCCATTCCATTCGTTTTGGCCATATTGACTGGCAGTGTTCTCTGGTTAATCATTACTTATATGAATTATATCCTTTCACTATTCCTGTATAAATATAATCATATGCAGAGGCCGCCTTGACTGATGAGGAAATTGAAAGTGTTGCCTCCCAAGTGCCTGCTGAAATGCAACAAGAACTGACAACAAAACTTCAAATCGTGACTGGCGACCATGATTCCTTTGCAGACCTACTCAAAGCTTGGAGAGACACTGCTCAAGCAAAGACACCTTGTCGTGATACATTGCGGAAGGAGCTCACAAGTATTGGATTTGCTGGTATTATGTTAATTTTACAATCACATCAGCCAGTTACAGTACGAAAGCAAAGACATTGGACAATCATAGTATTTGCATAATGTTCCTGGTTTTTTTATTCATCATAGTGTAACACAGGGAAAATACACAACGCCCAGAAGAAGATGTTAACTGGGGGTTTTCCACTTTTATTCCTCCCGTCGTAAGGAGTTTGACAAATATGAACAAGAACAAGAAGAAGAACCCCGACTACTTCATGCCCATCAAGCAAGTGTAATTAAATCAGCCTTCATAGCCCTGATACTGATGATTGTAATCTCTTAAAAGGGAAGAACTTTCTTAAGAGATTCTGTCCGGTAATTAGCTGAGTGTGGTGCTTTCTTTGGTTTCCAACAGAAAGTAAAAGTACACAGTCAAAATGCAAGAAAATTCTAGACTAATCCATTCCACAGAAGGGGGGGGGGGAAGAGGGAGAGGGCTATTTACAAAGAAGGGGTAATTCATGTAAAACTTGTTTTGCTCTGTTACACACTTCCCTGCTTAATTGAGTGGCGTCCCGACACTCAGGCTACAAAAATTAATTACACCAAATATCTTGTCACCATCACAGCTGTTTCAGATTTTATAACACTTTCACCTTGCCAATATGCAAACTAATATTAATCGTGCGATTAAAAAAAATAGATTACATACTAGTAACACAGAACATGAAAATTCAAGTCATATATAACACAACTGGCCAACCCGCACCACTAATACGAACTTTCAGGTCTCATGACGAGAATCACTGAAAACATATCTAGTGCATAACTCAACTGTTTCAGCCCTACACTTCTCACTATGCAATACTAAACTCATGACGAGCCTCTTAGCATTGACATCAGCCTAAGTGCTAACGGACTGATCCTAACAGTTCTAGAATCTCTACTACCAAGCCTTTGTTGTTGACATAAATATTCATGTTACAGTTTGTCTCCCTCAAACCAAATGATTTTAACAGTATATACACCCTATAAACTTATACCCAGTGTCATTTCTGATAAAACAATTGAATACTTTCGCAAAATACCCACCAGGAAAACAAAGCTGTGCTTCGTTACGATAATGGATATCCCTATCACCATTGCAATACACAAAGAAATCCTAGTAACCTATGGCTAACACTCAACGCTACCAATGTGCCCTTTCTGGCCTCCTCACAAGGTTAACAGAAAGACAAAGGTACGGAGAAACTCTTTACTGTTCCGAATAGTCAACCCGTATTTCTCTCATGCAATATTCCGGTCTCATGTCGAGATTTTCGGAATTAACATTAAATACTTCAACCGACAAATTCTAACAGTAATTCCAGCCAGTTCCTAGTAACATATAAGAAATATCAATATGAAACAATGCAATACGATATCCATATCAAACTATACACGCACTCAGTTACCATTGCTGACCAAAATATTAAATAAACCATTACGGACATAGGCTTCCCTGCTTTTTCAAAAGCAGTCTCTAAAACCAGCAAACAAAACGAAATGTGCGTACCCTCAGTTAACAACATGACTATAACACTTTCTAACAAATTTACACTTTACTGGACTATCAATTCCAAAAGTCCCCAAATCCCAAAGCAAGAAATATTCTGACTATTCATTATTGACAAAGCCATCAATGCTAGAGTTGCATACCTGCTCTACTCATACTGTATTACTGTCATCCCTCCTATCAATATATAAAATATCAAAACCGACCTAGCTACAGCACTCAAAAATATACACAGTTACCATGGTAACACCTTAACCTACAGTAATATTTACAAAACTTTGACGTCCAAAATCAAAGTTGACAGTGTCCTTGCTGAAGAAGCTGCACAGAAGGCCAGGGCTTTGCAAAGATGAAAATCCTGCCGTCATGTTGATATAAGTATTTAAATGTCCATTAATTATGAAAAATACCTCACATGATGTCAACCACTCTGGAATCGAGGTTTCCAGGTCCCTTGGTGGTAAGAAATTGCTGATCACATCATACCTGCGTAGTCAGGGTTCTTGCGTGACGACGTCCCATCCGGAGGAATCCTGTCCGTGACGCCAAGATGTAACACAGGGAAATAAACAACGCCCAGAAGAAGATGTTAACTGGGGGTTTTCCACTTTTATTCCTCCCGTCGTAAGGAGTTTGACAAATATGAACAAGAACAAGAAGAAGAACCCCGACTACTTCATGCCCATCAAGCAAGTGTAATTAAATCAGCC
This sequence comes from Heliocidaris erythrogramma, assembly GCA_025617745.1. Taxonomy (NCBI): domain Eukaryota; kingdom Metazoa; phylum Echinodermata; class Echinoidea; order Camarodonta; family Echinometridae; genus Heliocidaris; species Heliocidaris erythrogramma. Next base: position 19,700,546 of record CM046857.1, on the reverse strand, counting down.
TTCATAGCCCTGATACTGATGACTGTAATCTCTTAAAAGGGAAGAACTTTCTTAAGAGATTCCGTCCGGTAATTAGCTGAGTGTGGTGCTTTCTTTGGTTTCCAACAGAAAGTAAAAGTACACAGTCAAAATGCAAGAAAATTCTAGACTAATCCATTCCACAGAAGGGGGGGGGAGGGAGAGGGCTATTTACAAAGAAGGGGTAATTCATGTAAAACTTGTTTTGCTCTGTTACAATAGTGACGAGACTGATGTAAATAGTAGAGAGTTGCAGGGAATGACATTTACAAGTAAAAAGAAAATCACAACAAAAAAAATTGAGAAATAGATTTGGTGTTATCCCTATTTTGCATTCCTCTTATATCGTGTATACAATATGTTAAAAATCACTCGGTTAAACTTGTTCCACGCTCTATTTTAGTGTCGTGATGGTCAGCTTCCTCTCTAGGCCAACTCTACTACGTGTGGAAATAATAATAACAATACTAATAATAATATGTTTTCATTGTCATTGCCTATAATATCAGACTAAAACTTGTATTAGTTTTCAGTCGCGTGGCTACGGGGGAAGCCACCTATCGAATGCCCCACTTCATTCGATTTCCCTTTCAAATTTTATCTACGACTAGTGCTTCCTTAGTGCTGTGAAAACACGCTATGCAAAACTGTTTGTTTAAATAAGCGAAATCTCGTATACCATGGAATGTTTGAGCCTGTGGGCATATGTGCGTGTGTATATATTAAATATAAAGGATTAACAATAATTAGTCACCAAAGTTTTCGGGTGGCGTCTCTATAGTTCTAACCTCCATTGCTCATACGAACCATGGGACCAATGAGACGTTTTCATGTTATATTTTCAATTGGTTCTAAGTCCTAGGTCCCATTGCTGCTTAGGGTAGAAATCTTTGCACCAATGAAATTAGGACCAATGGGACGAAGGGCTGTTGAGATTAACCCATTACATTACATGTGCAATGTTGGTTCTTTTGTGATGTAATTTGAGACATGTGCATTATGTTTCAATATATTTTTCTCTTCATTTGGTATGCCTTACTCAGAATGTAATGTGAACAATACTAGAAAGGAGTTTGTGTACCAAGCAGAATTGTCTGGCATTGCACTCTATCTCCTGATGGAAGATGTTCGTCCGATAATCAAAGCCCTTGCTATCGACCAGAGAAAAGTCAGCTCGTATATTCAACCGGTTTCAGGACAAAATAAGGGTACGATGAGTCTTGTGGTGGATCTCCTCTATAGTAGAAGGCTACTTGATGAAATGGATCGCTACAATGTCTGTAAGGCTCTCAGAGACATTGGCTTCGTTGATGTTTCTATATTAGTCTACTCTGGTGAGAATGTTTGGTTTATTTTTTTTAATTTATTTGTAACAGAAGCTTTCCAGAAACTCTGAGAGTACTATTTGGGGTAGTCTTAGGTTAAGTTCTATGTTAAGTTCTCGTTTCCCACAGAGGCGGCGCTTCCGGGGGCAGGGGCATAGTGCCAATCCCACTTTTTCAACTACCCCTAAAGTGCCCCCTTTTTACTTATGAAAAAGTGCTCCTTTTCACTCTGATAAGTGTCTCATTTCCTCTCTAATAAGTGCCCTTTTTCAAATCTGATGAGTGCCCCTTTTTACTTCTATTAGTGTCCTTACCCTTTCTAATAAGTGCCCTTTTTCCCTTCTGATCAATGCCATTTTTCAAATCGGATGAGTGCCCCCTTTCACTTCTGTTCCTTTCCTAATAGTGCCCTTTTCCCACTTAAAGTAGAACGTTAATGATTTTAAATATTGGCTTAATACTTATTATTGCATAGATGGCATAAATTAAACAAGGTTATCCAAATTCAACGCTTGGAAACATTTGAAGTAATGATTATTATCAATTATAAAACGGTAAAATACAGCCCCCGATATAGCAGCTGAAGAGCTCCTCAAACGCTGCTGAGATATGTGACGACACACCCTGGACCAGTCCTGTCTAAGCAGACGATGTCCCATAACATCTTACACATTTTCAGAGCCTATTTTGTCATCTCCTCTTCACTTATTTCTCTTCCTTCACTAGCGTCAGTCTTAATGTTAGTCTGTTGCCTCACTCTTAACTTCGTGTATGGTATTATTTTGATGAAAAATGCAGCGTTGAAAAAATAAAGGAATCAGTCACTTGTAAACAAAATAAGACGCCATTGTATTTTCAGCTGCTTGCACCGGGGCATGTTCGGCGTTTCAAGAGGGAACGAATACCATCCTGCTATTATTCGGAGGGCTTTTCAATTTGAAAGTGGGGTTTATTTCATTGATCATTGACCCTTCTCCTATGTATTTACAATCAAACGGTTTTAGCTATCAGAATCAATTTCACTTTCCCTTTGTAATGGTGTGAAATAAGGTCATGTTTAAATACACCAAACTCTTTATAATTTGATAAATAATTGCATTGCAATTACGTTCATTCATTATAGGACGTCGTCTGCTTAAGCAGGATCGATCCCGAGTGTGACGACATCAAAACATCGCTATATTTCTGGCGAATCCTCGGATATTCCAGATGCTGAGAAGAGCTTTTATTTGTGTTGTTTTTATAATCACCAGATACGCAGTTGACATAAAACTTATACGATTGCCATCTGTAAGCTTCCCAGTTTCTAGTGATACATTAATTGCCATATTTGTGATTTTCTTTGAATATGTACTTTAAGACAAACGCCTCATTTCACCTCAGAGTCAGTCGAATGAGAGTTTTTTTTCCTCTTCTGATAATCGATGCGACTTTACTTTGTAACTGTTACACCTGTTACTAACACTAGGGGAGGAGGAGCATCCCCCCCCCCTTCCCCTGAAACTAAAAAATTCTCTTTACGCTCGCTCGCATGTGCCCATAATAAACCAACAAGATTTTTTAAACGAAATCCCCCAAGCTCGCACCTAGGGGACTGAGAGGGTTAACAAGCCCACAATTTTCCTTCCCTCTGCCCCCTTTCTCTTTCTCTCTTTGACATTTTTGCGCCCCCTTAAGGGCTGCTCGGGCACGTGCCCCCTCTGCCGCCCGTAGATACGCCACTAAGCTTAGCCAAGTCATATTCTCTACATTTCAGATTATGAAAGAAGTCTCAGTGATTCGTTCAACATCTCAACCTGTGCTGAGAAAGATGACATGGATCGCTTCCTGGAGCATTTTGATAAAGGCAAAGATGGCATTGCAGAATGCCAAGACGGTGAATGGCAGATATATAGACAAGCTGAAACTGATGAGATTATGGAAACGTCAGATCCGACCTGTTACTTGTCACCACCGATCAGAGATGGCTTCTGCCCTCAGAGCTGTTAAACTACATGTACTTGCTCGTGTCGTATTATCAGGTAGGCTAAACAGTGCGCGAGGAAACTTTATTGCTCTTTTTTAAATGATTGCATATAAGAATAACACAAGTGTGGTTGAAAATTTGATCATCATGTTGGTCCAGTATTGTTTGGGAGAATGAGACCCAAGTTTAATAGTCTTTAAATATATATACAGAAATGGTATGATTTTATATATTATTCTCTCGATATTATTTTTAAAGGCGAAAATCATAAGAACAGGCCAAATCAATATGCTCTTCAAGATTCCTGCAGCAGACTGAGTGACGTGATGATGACGAAGCTGTGTAATCTGCTTGATCTAGATCAAATTTCGAACCCGAAATCACCAACTACACTTGTGAGCAGATGGGTGGATAAGTGAATTAGGAAATATAAGACAAATGATACAAGCAACAGGTCACATGAAAGATCGAAAGTGCACGAATAACAAGCTGTTCAAGAGTGGGTTTCATGAGCTTGCTGAAGAAATATCTGTATTGGAAAATTAACTACCGCAATCCATTGATCGTGCCTGAAAGCCCTGGCCTTTGCTCAACATCGATATAGGCCTATATAGGATCTGGGTTTGAACCAAGAGCTTTAAAATGTGACATGAATTGCACAGCTGTAAACTGTAGGCCAAACGTAAAATGTTTATTGTGTCTATCTCATTTTCAATATTCAATTATTGTTATAAGTTTTCTTATTATCGATATCCTAATTGTTTTCTCATTAAATTAATGAACTCATAATTTTAATTATTTTGGTAAAATTCGGGTATGATTTTTCCTCGTTAAATTTTTTGAGTGAGACATAATAATTGGAATCTTTAAATTAATTACCTTGCGGATGTTTGTTTGTTTGTTTGTTTGCAGATGCTTTTCTGCATTTATTTCATAATCAATGTAAACAACAGTTGCTTTCAAACGTAACATATTATGGATGAGGCGATAAACTTACATAGAAATAATTGAGTGTTACATCATGAATGCAAACCATCTTTCAGTGATAATATTATATACACGTACCAATAATACAGTGAGTATGGATATAATTCTATATAAAACATTTGATGATGTATGTACAATTATTTACAAAATGCAGAGGGCAAAACTATCATAAGCAAATGCTTAAGACGATAGCAGCCCGGAATTGTATGCGTATAGATGAGGATTCAGGAAATATATATAGAAATAGTTTGCCATATTGTAAATTCAAGAAAATTGCATACATTGAGATTCACTTATAACTCGCCATATTGTAATTTTAAGGGAATTGCATATATCTGTGCCGTGAGTGCGCAGGTGCAAAGTGCATATAGTTGGGGATTATGGTTTTGCAGATAATGTAATTGTATGGAGGGAAATTGAGTTTGGTTTAAGGATAACAAGGGATACAGGACAATCAGGGGTCGATATTCAAAGTAATCATTCATGGTTGTAATTTAGCAGCAGATGTTTCTTCATTAGAGCTTTAAAAGAAAAATGAGAAGAGGCAGTTTTTATATTTCCAGGTAGTGAGTTCCATATATCAGGACCATTGTGTCTAATACTTTTTTGCGCTATGAATAGTCTGGGATTGTTCAAGTGATTATCAGAAGAATGACGTGTTGGATAGGAATGAATGCTGGAGTTTTGAGTAAAAGCATTTTGAAGAGTACTAGGTAGAGACTGTTTCGAGAATTTAAACATAAAAATAGCCGTTTGGAATACATGAATGTCATTTATTTTAAGTGTTTTGAGTTTATAAAATAACGGATCTGTGTTTGCTAAATAGTGCGAAGACGTACAAATGCGCAGCGCTTTTTTCTGGAGTAAAAGTAATGAATTGATTCTTGTTTTGTAGGAATTTCCCCATGCCAGGTTACAGTAAGATAAATACGGATAAACTAGCGCATTATACAATATAAATAAGGATTTTGAGGTAAACTGTCTTTTAGTTTGTTTAATATACCTACTCCTCTTGACATGTTAGATGATATATTATCAATGTGATTTTTCCACGTTAAATTGGAATCTATTAACACCCCAAGAACTTTGTTGAATCTTTACTAGTAAGGGTAACATCGTCAATAATTATATCGTCGTGGAAAAAATTTGCTGAACTCGCAGTCTTAAAGTGTATGAAGTTAGTTTTGCTTATATTTAACGAAAGCTTATTGCATTTAAACCAATGGGATATATTGATTAATTGTGTATTAATTGTTTCAATTAGTTCATTTAAATCCTCATGGGAATGAAATACATTAGTGTCATCTGCAAATAATATATATTGTATAGCGTTATAAGCATAATGACCACAGTGACTACACTATTTTTCAAGCTTAAAATACGTGAAATAGCTTTTAGTTTCTGTTAAGTTGACGCAACTTGGCTTCACAGCTAGAAAATCTGTGGTGAATATAAAGGAATTGCACCCTGTTCATGAAATTCTTGAGAGAAATTTGTAAGACATGACTAGCATTGCGAAGTTTGATATCATTTTATTTCCTTCTTTGACCAAATGCTCACATTTTGACGTAAAACTGAACGTGCTATGATTGTGTGCCGACTGATAGTGTCTAGTTTCTCCAATACTGTTTGGTAACTTTGTGTGTACTGCTACTCTGCAGAAAGTTTTTTTTAATAATAATTACTACGCCTACATCGTGTTTTATGTCAACTCTTTTCTTCACTGTCAACTCTGCTTTCCAGGCTTTAGTCACATGAAAAGGTATCGAAATAGCAGTTTGACCTTAATATCTGAATTTAACAACTGATCTGCTTTGTCTTATATTTATACCATTACATCGATTTAGAAAGCAAACGTAAGACAGATCATCCATGCCTTTCACTTATCTTTGCGATTTTAATGTATTCCAGCAGAAGAATTAATCAGAACAAACATTCCCTTTCATAAATATCTGAATGGATTATTTTTAGTGACTTGTGTGAATTCAATCCGACATGATTATGACGCAATATATTTAATTAACTTATCCGCTTTTTAAAACATTACCTGAGTTGTTTGAAACATATATTAATTTAAAAGCTTCATTCATTTCACTAATGAAAATCCCCCTACAGAAATTACCTTGCTTTTCTGATTTTCATCAATTAAAATAAAGATTAGTAAAGTAGCTTATGTTGCATGTCAGTAACAATTGGCCACCTAATACACAATCTCATATGTACATTAGTCTTGAATCATGAATCATAAATGTCCAACGACACAAGGCAATGCTTACCATTTACCACTAACAAGATTGATTTTTTTGTGCCTCTTCAGAGCTCATTTATTCAATGCCATCAAAAATACATTATTAAAATACATATAAATATACATTCACTTCTCAACGAAAAATCTCCAATCGGTTAAAATCACGGAATAAATTGTTGAATAGCATTTGATATATCATCTGAAATGTTATCTAAATGTGATTCGTTTTTAAAAGCATGCCATATTGTGAAACTATTATAAGTTTTCCCCTGAAAGTAGTTCAACATATACATTTTATATATTGCATATTGTGCGTATGTAATGACTATAATTATATCTTTAGCATTGAAACATTTAGAATCTATACCAACAATCAAGTGTTTTTCATTCAATATAAGAGTTGTTTGAAGTCATAACGAATAAATGCAGCAATACGTTTCCAGAATAATATTACCTTGGGGCATTCTAACAAAACATGAACAAACGTTTCAGTTGTTTTACAAAAGTACATAAATTTTCATTAATCATTAAGAGTCCCTTTGATATTTTTTTATATTTTTCAATCCAATATTTAAACATGAATTTCCACCGTGCATCATTGTTATTTTCAAAGTACCTTGTTAACCATGCTAAATGCAGGAATTGAACCTTGGAATGTAAATCTACCATGCTCAGTCCTGCATTTTCAGCTGTGTTTATTAAGACCGATCTAATGACCTTGTCTCGTTTTGAATTCCAATGGAAATTGTAAATCAGTTTATTCAACTCCACAATTAGTTTCGGAGGAATGGGTACCACTAACAAGATAACTCTGCACAAAACACATGATAATATCTTATATTCTAAAGCATGAAGAAGACCTGTGAATTATATTTGTGCATGAGCCATGCATGTAAGAGACAGTGATTCGTTCTTAATGTACATCATAACAAAAAATATCTCTATATCGATTGCTTTTATTACATCATAATACCATTAGTATTGAAAATATGGAAAGAGTAATGAAACTGATAACACAACAAGTATTATTACAATAGCAAAAACAGGGAGAGAAAGACATACAGAATACGGAGAGGATTAGACGCGAGAGTTTTGTGAAGGATAAATTGGTCATAGATAATTTTTCAATGTATCTTCAGCGGCGTAGCCAGGATATTTTCAGTAGGGGGGGGGCACATGAGGCAGTTTTGTTGTCCTGCATGATGTGGAGGGATGGGTATTGTGACATGGGTATAGTTCGTGGGGTGGGGGAGTTAATTTCATCCAATTTTTGTCACTAGGGGCATAATAGGGTAGATATCTAAATTGCTGATGGGTCTTTATTTTTCATGGGGGCACATGCCCCCCCCCCCAGGCCCCCATGGCTACGCCGGTGTGTATCTTCCATTCAATTTTTTTTTTAAACGTCATAAGATTTATTTGCAAGCTTGCGAGTAATGTCATGTATTACATTCATGTACATCTGGATATGCATGTGTCTGTGGTGGGTTTGTGTGGTTTCGTACATGTTTTTTTAAACAATGATCGTTATACATGTATTATGTTTTTAGGCGTTTCTTTATTTCTATATTCGTTCAATGCTTCAACCGTATAAATTGTGTGCTTTTTTTTAAGCTTCAACTTTACTCTACATGGGCTACCTTGCCTGCAGGCCTTTAGGCCTTTTAGGTGTGCCCGCAAACCATTTTTACCTTTAACGCAATTTAGGTTTATTTTACTTACGCAATATATTTCCGTTATACTCTTATTTCTTTATATATTTATGTATTGCTAATTTACATGTATTTTTATATGAATTTGCATTTTCATTATTTACGATGTATCACACTTATTATATATGCTATATTTTGTACGCTTTTTATCATGGTTTGCGAAATAAAGATGAAATGAAATGAAATGAAATGAAGTTACATGTTGGTTCATTCTGTTTTTAAAACTTGACATATAGTGCTCTTTTTTGGAAAGTTTAACTCACAACATTTTATTTGGACGAACAAGATGTGTTAGGATGTGTGAGGAACACACTGTTCTATCGTGAAATTGCATATCACATTTTGACGAAAAACTAATAACCCTAATGTATAAAGGATAGAACCGTTTACTTGAATGGTTCTGATGAATGAGGTCTATACGATCAAAGAGTTTGTCCTATGTTTGCAGATGGCCGCTCATATGCAAGACGTCATTTCTTTAATCGAAACACTTTTGTCCAATCAGAGAACCGTTTACCATTTACCCTTGACGCGATGAGAACCAATGGACGGCCGGGAAGGGTATTAATAGATTGGTAGTGATGGATGAACAATAGTGGTTCGGACAACTGCTGGGATGTATACCACTGTGAATTCTGAATGAGTCATAATTGTACAATGGTCAATTAAGTGGAATATATTATACAAAGTTCAAAGTAATATGTTATAACTATATGGTTTAATTGAGAAAGGATAAAGTATGTGAGACGGGGAGAGAGAGAGAGAGACAGACAGACAGACGGAAGGTGACAGAGAGTGAGAGAGCTGGGGCGGGTGGGGCGAGAAGTCCAGGAAATATTGTGATAAGTGACAAGACGAGAGAAAGAGCATAATGAGGAATGAGAGAAGATAACGAGTAAGAAACTGAAAGAGCTGGAGAGTAAGAGAGAGGGAGAGTAAGTAAAAAAATAAGGAAAAAAACCAACCAACCCCCTTTTTTACGACAGGAAGAATGGCAATTTCGTTATGATTTGTCCACTACACCGCAGATTAATATTTTCTTATTACTGGAGACCTTTGGTACGTACGGTAGACACAAGATTAATCATGATCATAAAATCGTAGGCCTATACAAATATTGTTTCAACTAAAGATTTTCGCTTCATACCGGTATTTACTTTATGACACAGAGGACAGAAGGGTAACATTTCTTATTACTGGGGATCTTTGATATATACGGTGGACAAAATATTTATTATGATTATCAATACAAATGTTGGTTGCTGCATGACATTAGCCAACTAAATTCTAATCACGTGACTCTAATAATAATAATAGCTGTTTCTTATATAGCGGCTTACCAGTTACAATGTAACCGACCATGCAAAGCGATCACAGCATTATTACTAAGATGGCGATCGTCCCTGAAGGCTTGCGACTGCCTGTGTTGGAACTGATTTGCTTTGTTGTAACATGTTGCTTCATTTCGGGTGAGATTTCAATAACCTATAATTTCGTTTTATGAAATTAATTTTGGTCAAGGAAATGACTCGTGTGTATATTACTGTGCTTATCTCAAGAACATGGTCATGGTGATATATGCATCAAACTCAAACAACGTCATTTTTCCAAAGGTTCATTATTCAGACGGTTCATAATTACGAAAATGACGGTATGACCATGAGAACCCTATATCGTTTTCGCAATTACGAACCTTCGGAATAATGCAGCAATGTTTGGAATCATGAACCCTGTTAGGGGAAATATGTGTTTCGGAAATCGGAATAATATACAAACCTTTCGGAAAAACAAGTGCCTTCGCAAGGGAAGATCTTGTATTATGTGAGATACGAATGTGTCAAAATTATGAATGGAACAATATGCGTTCTTCTACTAGTATTTAGTCTGGGTATCAAAAACTATGTATAGTTGCACTATGAACATGAACTTGATTATCATCTGCCGGACTAAAGTCTTTACTACGTGTACAAGTTAAAAACTATTGTGATTTTGTACTATCAACCTACCATATCCTTGTATTTAAGGCTAAGTTTATCAAATATATAAATCGAAATTTTATATTCAAAGATATAATGTAAATGCTTGGCCTTCTAACATAAAAATCGACTTACAATTGATTCTGAAAATCTTTTGTATCTCCGTTTCGGTGCAATCAATTGTATCTTACAATCAGTTGTATTTTTCCGTAACATAAAACTCCCCAAATCCTTTGTAGTTTATTGCCATGGTGATTGCTATCCATTAGCGCAGTCATACAAACTGCTGTATTTACGTACGAGTCGAGCGCGATGACATCATCCGCACTAAAAACTGACCTTTTTTTTTAGATGTCACTAGGTGAGTACTGCTTTATTTATCCTTAAATTTCATAGCGTTTACCATTTTCATGAAATGTATATTCCATTGTTATCTAGTGTATTTTCCGACATTTTGAGAGCTCTCTTATTTTTGTGCAAAACCAGAGAGCAAGTCGATCACGAACTTTGAGTTCAATTGTTGTCGTCGGTAGCTAGTTTTCAGCGATTGCCGTCTACCTTTCATGACAGCCTCGCCAAACCTTCGGGCGACTGTCTTGGTGAATTTTCGGTCAAAACATTGAACTATTATGACATCATTGGTTAGTAAAACCATCGATCTCTACCTCATGAGTAAAACTCAAAAACTATATCATCAACGATTAAAATCAATTCAAATTTAAAATAAAGTAATAATCTTTTCAAATTTAGCTTTTAAAATAAATAGTTGACACTATAATGGCAGTAGATATTATCAGTGAGATGGCTGTGTGGCTTGCCGTTCCGCGCCGGGCTGCCTGTGCCGGGTGTGATGCACGGCAGCCGGGCAGCTCGGCACACCGCGCCCAGACAGGAAGGGAAGTCGAGGAAACCATCATTAATGTCTGAAATTTTCTGTTAGCTTTATAGCTTTATGGGGAAGGAGCCCATTTATTTTGTTGAATGGTACATGTAATCAGAAATAGAATACAAACAACAGGAATGTATGTGACTGTTCTCTCATTTTTCATAGACTCTATTACATTTGCCCCTCAGGTTGGCCTGAAAGGAAAATTTCATGGAACATAGGCCTATTATAAACATTGCAGTTACTATAGAAAAAGATGTAAGATGAAGCAGACATTCCTCAAGATTTCACACATAAATTGACAGGTATCTTTTGTGTTGTAAACCAGCTTTGAATTGTAATGTTGTTAATTCATTAGCTGATAAGGGTAAAAACTAGTAGTCATTTTTTTATATGTTTTATTATTTTTTGTTATAACGACTGAGATTCTGCAAGGTCAATAAAGTCCCTATTTTGGAAGGATTTGCTAAGCATCCTCTAAATAATTATATTGAATATGCTGACAGGGGGATATCATAGACTCTTACCCCTTCTCCCCTTATCAACTTTCCTCAGTAGCTTTACACATCCAGCAGTCACAACTGTGGATGTCCCGTCATGAATTTTGATCTTGATTTTGATTTTTTTTTTTTTTTGGTGGTGGTGGGGGGATGGGCGGTGTCTAGCCAATGGCCCAGGTTGATCCTTGTTCAGGGGATCAAAATGGTCAACACGAGGGCAGTTATATGCAATTCATTTTCATTTTAACTACAGTATTAATTTTTCCTGTATGTATTTGTTTGTTATACCTTTCTTTTAGCATTCACGCCTTGTTGTTTCTTCTTTCTTTTTGGACAGGGAGATGTTTTTGCCTGAGAAGATGAAAGTCTACCAAGAAACTGGATGATGACAACATCAGTAGAGAATGGTAGAACAACTATATAAAGAACTGCCTAACTTTCTTGGAAAGATACATGATTGCAAAGAAATGAGATGAAAGTTATTTACACTTTAAAAGAACTCAAATAAAATTTCCTTCAAAAAATCTCTTTTAGTGCTCAACAGGGCTTGTTTTACTAAATTTATAAGATGTTTGTAATGCACACTTTCGTATACGAAGCAGTTTTGTCAGTTCATTTTTGGAGGTATTGTTCCAATAAAATACATATGCTCGAAAGGATGTTTGTTTCTCTTTTCAATGAACAGTGTCTTACATGTAGTTACAAGTGCATATGTAGCCTAGAATCTCTTGTAAGGATAGACTCAAAAAAAGGTAATGGGTTGGTTATGCAATGGTGTAATGAAAGGTGTATCTTAAACTTGCGAAGGTGAGAGAGAACTGATGAGTGGTGAAGACGAAAAGGAATGTGAATGCACTAGTTAATTATGTCAATGGTGCATAAAAATGAATGATGAAGGAAGTGTAGATGAAAGGTGACTGGAAGTTTGAGAGCGGAATGGCCAGTTGTAATGCTTACAAAACATTTTTAATCATACTCCTTCATGTAGAAGGCTAGTGGTCTACTTTAGATGGAACATTTCAGTTTGCAAGATTTTGTCAGAATTTGAAATTTTGAAACCTTTTCAGACATTGGGGGAGTAGATTTTACAACTTTGAGGATGCACATTGCGTCAGAATCGTTTTAGTGCATGATGTGTACATTATACAAATTTTCAACACCTATTGTCTTTTTGGCCAATTTTATGTTTTAAAATTCCTGTAAAGTATTAACAGTCAAATAATGAAAAAGAAAAGATAACAATGAAATACATAAAAAGATTTGTGAAGAAGTGAATATAATAATAAATAAATAAATAACATTTATATTGCGCTTAATACAATGTTTCTAAGCGCCGAAGTAGTAGGTTTTAGCCCAGCTGCCTATGACACGCTGAAAACATTGAAGGAATAAATTCCTACTAGGTACCCATTTACTACACCTGGGTGGTGAGTGGCAAATGTAGACTAATGTCTTGCCAAAGGACAGTGCCGCGGCGGGACTCGTACCGCGAACCATGAACCATGAGATCCACAGTCCGGTCACGTATCCACTAGACCACGACACCTCTATACATGTACACGAATTAAGAAACGAAGAAAAACAATTCAAAACTTGATGGATGCATCTGCATCTACACATACTTGATCCAAGTTTTGTTGAATTCTGTTCAGTTCTCAAGCTATAACAGCAATGGGATATTTTCTTGGATTTTCGACACATTTTCAATCATATGACCTTTGAACTTTGGCCCTCTTACACCCAAAATCTAATCAGTTTGTCTTCTTATACTAGTAGGCCTACTAAGTTCGAAGTTCCTGGCTCAAGTCAAATGATTATTGAAATACTTTAATAACGGTTCAAATTACCTGTGATGTCACAAAATTTGACCTGTATGACCTTTGACCTTTTAACTACTCCAAATATCTAATAGGTTTCTCTCCATATGGTAGGCCTACTATGATAACGAAGATAAGGTCAAATGATTAATGAAATATTTTAATAACGATGCAAATTACCTGTAATGTCATAAAATTTGACCTGTATGACCTTTGACATTTTAACTGCTCCAAATATCTAATAGGTTTCCATATGGTAGGCCTACTATGTCACACTAGTACCAAGTTTGAAGTTCATTGCTCAAATAGTTACTGAGATATAGTGATAACGCGTACGAAGATAAAACCCATAATTTCATGAAAATGAAGTTCTTTGATCAATGACCTTTGACCTTATCAAAAATATAAGTTCATCTCCATATGTACCTATGCACAATCTTGTACCAAGTTTGAAGTTCATCGCTCAAATGGTTCTTGAGATATCTCGATGACGAGAATAAAATAAACGTAATTTCATGTAAATTGACCTCTATGACCATTGACCTTTGACCTACTTAGGTTCCTCTCAATATGGTACTATGAGGCTCGAACCCCCATATTCTTGTAAATTGCATAAGACCCCATTTTATTTATAGTTCCATTCCATGGTACTTCATACTAATACTAGGTTTTTTAGACTCAAACAACTCAAATGATTCTTCAGATATTGTGATAACAAGGCTAAAAACGTGGAATTGCATGGTTCATGACCTGTATGACCTTTAACCTTTGACCTACTTACATCAAAATGTATTTTTAAAATGGTAATGATGTTTTCTGTAGAGAAACTTACCTATATACACATAATTTATCGGAAATGTCAATAAATAGTATGTCGCAAAATATAAAGCATGCACCTACTTGCAACAGACATAAAATATAATAACAATAGATTATCTACAAGAAACATCTACAGTTACGCTCTCTACGTGTATGTTTAAATCCTCAAAAAGTTTCATTTTTCCGAGACTATTAAAAAGCAAATAATGTTATCAAAATACTCTCTCTAAAATCAGGTTGTGGCTAATTTTGACTTACAAGTTGATCCGGATCAATTGTATCAAGACACAGTCAAATTACGTCATAGGATACAATTAATATCAATCGTAACTTGTTTATAATTATACAGAGATACAGTAAATTGTAAACATGGTAAAGATGCAATTGATTCGAGGAGATACAATCAAATGACGTTAAAAGATACAATTAATATCAATCGTAACTTGTTTATATACAGAGATACAATAAATTGTAAAGATACAATTGATTCGAGGAGAAACAATCAATTGTAAGTCTCTATGTTACAGGGCCTTGATTATATAACCAGCTCGTCAACTTGTTTGATTTCTGTAAACAAACACTGATAATATCTTCCCATCTTGTGGTGATAGGTAACACTTGGGATGTACCTAACGATGTAGTGTATACTGATCTACACAAATCCGTCGAAATAGGAAGCAGGGTTGTCCTGAAATGTCAGTTTAATGAAGAGCCATCGGCCGTCTACTGGAAGAAAGGAGATGACCCAAGCACAGCTCCAATTCTAATCTCATTGGTGGACGGAGAGCCCATTTCTGGTTCATGTGACCAGAGGTGCGAGATGGATGGTTTGTTTTCTCTATTCATCATGAACGTCAGCACAGCAGACCAAGGTCGTTACATCTGTAGCGTTTCCAACAAGGGAAATTTGTTCCATAATTTTACGGATGTGACAGTATTCGGTGAGGGAAATGGCTAATGGCTACGAGACTGATATGCCACGAGACCGACAACGGTCTCGCGAGCCTTCTGACAACTTTTATCAGGGTTGAAGAGACGGACATTGTCGCTTTCGTGGCTTGTCAGTCTCGTGGGCTCTCGGTCTACTGAAATGTCCCGAATGAGAATGAATCACTTATGAACGTGACCTATACATAAATAATGTGTATATATAAAACTCTAGAAGAAAGAATTACATGCTAGTCATTTTCGCAGTAATCATTTAAGAATATTAAAAAGTTATATGTGTTCCACAGAATATAACATTTTGAATGAAAGTTACCTTTTCATTCAACAATACAAGAGTTTATTCATTCGTTTACAGAAAAAGAAGATATTTATGATAATTGTATTTTTTATACATGTAGATTTATAATCCACTGACTAACCCGCCTGATAGAAAATCATTAAAAAAACATACTGAGGATGCAAAATGCCGGATATTCCTGATAAGATTCTATTAGTAAGAATCAGATATTCATACACATAAATCGGAAAACAAGCTGTCTGTTCATATCAAAATAATGGCTATACAACATGTACAAGACAATCTGTAGCCCTAACTATCCGAAGTTTGAAAGCCATGTGATGCTTCGCAAATTTCATTGCTGCTGTTGTTTGATAACTTCGAACACCACTCATGGAGACTATTTTTTTATTTAAGAAAATTTTGCCATTGTTTGGGAAGATTGTCTTTGTCGTAAATGTGGAAGATTGCCAAATGTAACATTTATTTTTAAAGAATAAAATCATATAAAAGGTGTTTATAAAATAATTTCTGAAAAAATACAATTCGGTTGGTTTTTGTTTGTTGTTGCTTTATAGCTTTGCCGGAGGAACCTTTCCCGATCATCAACGTGTGCACGGAAAATAGTGAGGAAGTTTGTTCTGTTCTAGCAACCAATCCCGTAAACATCACATGCATTGCTTCGAGATACTTTCCCAACGTGCACCTCGTCTTTTTACATGATGGGCGAAAGTTAACGACCATAGAAACATTCGAGTGGACAAATGCCGATAGAACTAAGAACAAATCCATCTCCACGAGAGCACCACCAAGCAAGATACCCTACGTCTGTGTGGCGTTTGACATTCCTGGATCTCAAGATATACGAACTGCAACGGTCTCCGTGATCAGCCACCAAGACAAGGATGTACTACATGGGGAAAATGTCATCAAAATTGGTATGGGACATGTATTTGAAAATCTAACAAGGTTCAGCATATGAAAATCTGCTTCGATTACATTATAGCTATTATTTCCTTATTTCTTTCTTCTTGAATGGGGAATGAGGTCAATACAGATTAGTTTATTAGTAATTGTTATGTCTTTGAAGATGTTGGCAATGGAACAGTGATCTTGTAACAAGCTTGCTAGATCTCAGACAGACTTGCGAAATGTCAAGGCAAAGTGCTAAGTATCTCGTGAATTTTTTTGTGATCATGCAAAAAGATGAACCCTGACCTGCGAATAATAACCCTACAGGATTGCTGTCCAAACGTCAAGATTGAATTATTTTTCATTATGTGTTCTTTCCACAGTCGTGCCGATTGTAGTAGTCCTTGTTTCTTGTGGCCTTGTATGTGCAGCGGTCGCCATATATCGACACTATAAGAGGAAACATCGAAAATATAGGAGAAATAGGGGAACAGAAGGCAAGTGCTTATCTATACTTTGGTCTTTTCCAAGAACTTAGGGACCCCATTGGAAATAAGCTATTTCGGCTTTCATGGGCTATCCTGTCATGGCACCTGGTTATGTTTGTATTGCAATATACCTGACGAATAAAATCAAATCAAATGTTACTTGTAAACGGAAATCACTTTGAAATGTCTTCATTCGACCTTTTTTTAGGGGGGAATGCAGTATTTTCTCAAAATGTTCTAGCTAAAAATTAGGCATAGGGATAAAACATGATTTCTCTACCTCATACGGCACCAATGTTTTTCCCTTCTTAAAATGTTAACCTTCCAGAGTGTGTTTTTATTTATTCCCAGGTGATATCGAATTCACATCATATTTTGTTCCCGATATCGACTGATAATTCAAGGGCGTCTCTAAATGGCCACACGAACCACTGGCCCACTGGCCCAAGTTGTCATTCGTCATAATGAGTAATAAGGGTTGGCGATTTGGCTTTCAGTAATGTGTAGGAGCAATTTAATTTTAAGTTTCTATTTCCTATGAGTCCTTCTTCCCAATATGAAGTTTAATGTCAACATTGATAAGTAAGATTTAACAAATATAATAAAAAGATTTTAATCTTATTTCTATCTTTTATATGAAAAAAAATCATCCTTTTCTTCGTAGAGCACGACGAAGAATCTCAGCCAATAAAACATCACATGCAAGTAAAAGGTAATTAATCTCTGTCTTTGAGATTAACTACATTTTATGTGTTTAGAATGTATTTATATTATTATTATTATCATTATCATTATTATTATCACCATCATCACCATACTATCAAGTATTGGCGTCACCTGTGGCTGGGAGTGAAAAACTTGAAGAAAACTGAAACATGTTACCCTCGGGTCTTTCCTCCCGATATATTTTCATCATTTTCACGTATATAAGTATAGGCATATAGGCCGCTATAGAAATAAAATGGGAATGCGTAAAAACGGGAATACACAAGATAAATTATATTCTCTTTATTCAGAAAAATATAATTTTCTGGGATTAGTCCTTCTTTGGCGGAAATAAAAAGACCATGGCATTAGGGTAACATGACCTACCAAAGTAGTATTAACACAAGCTATAATATATGAAAAGTAATGTCAATAAAGTAATAAAGGAATAATGGTTGAAGTAGCTTAACTATTCAGCCTAAAAGATCTATATTTTGTATGAGTATATATACATATATTTTACTAAAGGGTACATTAGGTCGACACCTAACAATGCGGTTTATTCCATTTTTAATGCGGTTTAATCCATTTTTTGTTCGTTTCCTTTCAACAATGAAACGATGAAAATAATAATGGTGTTTGATAAATACAATGATTGCATATCTCTGTGGGAAAGAGACTTCAAATACATGATGCAGTTTCTGGTACACTAATTCCTTTCATCATTGAAACGTGGGACTGTAGATTTTTGGTGGGTGCGGCCTCGAAATTATGAATGCTCATATTTTGAAAACATCTTTGTGTCGAATATTCTGTAAAACAGTCCCATACGAGTTTTGTGTACTCCCATAAAGCGGATGAAACAAAAATGCAAAGAAATTTCACTGGAAGTTGTTACTTTCTATTTACAATCGTATGTTTACTCTTGAGGTGTTCATGTGTGCATTAGTATTTTGGTAAGCTGTTCTATATGCTTAGTCTTTTCTTCCTCATGGGTTGTCGGTATACTGGGATCATCGGATCCCTAAGAGAAGGAGGCAGAGAAGAAGCAGTGAAAAAGCGGTGATAAATGAAGATATATATTTGAGAAGTCACCACCCTCAGTGATATCTGTGCAGAGACGGCTATGGTAAATGCTGTTCTAGGTAACAAAGAATAGTGTTGTTCAAAGAGTACAACAAGTACAATGACCGCGTGTCTGCGTGGGAGCGGACTTCGAAAAGCATATTCCAGTTTCTGGTTCGTTTCCTTCCAACATTAAAATGTTGAATAGAATAATGGTGTTTAAGAAATACAATGAATGCATATCTGTGTTGGAGAGGAACTTCAAAAACAGATTCCAGTTTCTGCCAGTTCCCTAATTCTTTTCAACATTGAAATGTTGGATTGTACATTGTCGGTGTGTGGGCTTGAAATTCACGGTAGGTCAGGTATAATCAATGCATGTTTCTTAAAAGAAGTTTTAGACTTGTATAATCATGATATTGAAATTAAAGATCGTGTACTTTTGGTAAGTCTTAAAGAGCTTTTCGTCCGATTTCTTTGCTTTAGATCGAGGATAAATAGCAATATACACCTGTACTAGCAATATGCATACTAAGATGTCGTGAAGTCCTTTCCTCCTTAAGTGGAATAATACACAAAGGAGAGAGATTTTTTATTATTATTTAATTTTTTTTAGATAGTCTATCCGGCCTGGGACAAAAGACGTGTAAAACCTATGAGGGTTGTATACACAAGCTACTCACACGCTAACTTCCAGCGAAGCGCTGAGATGGATACGCGGAGAGCTTAGCCGTCGGGGGTTGAAGGGTCCTAGCGTAGAACATTGTTTTATCGTTCCTTTCAAATATTTGCACTTAAATTCACCGGAAATCATGGATGAAATATCAAATAATCACACACATGTATATCTTTTGATACCAGAAACATGTGAGAGTATTATACAATTATATATAAGACGGTTCATAACATTTTCTCTCTGCTACCGAAACTATTAGTGAGCTTTAACGACCTGAAACGGCAAGAGAAGAAGGTATTCTTTACATCTTTTGTGGCAGTGCAAAGGTATGATTGATGGTCTAGTCAGTGGGCGGATCCAGGATTTTGTGAGGGAGGGGGCTCAATATTCTCAAAATTTTCTGACAAGCATGAAAAAACAAAACTGGTCATCATCGTTTTGGGGTCTATTTTTACCTAAAAGAATCTCACAGGGGAGAGGGTGCCCTGGATCCGCCACTGGGTCTAGTAATGAATAGAATTAAGAAAACAAGTATAGTCTAGACATAATATACACAGGATATTGTATTGTAATGCACTGCATGTATTTTTAATGAGTTTGAGCCTAGTCTCGAACCTAGTCTCATTACATCTTCACTCTCAAGACAAATCTTCTGACATTCCTCACTCCTTATAGCGATTCGACATTTTGGGTGCACTTTACAAAGGTCAAAACCCAGATGGTGTGTTCACATGATCAGATCTCCGCGTTGTCCATAGAGTCATTGATATGAATACATTATATAAGGCCAGGAGCCTGTCCCGAAATAATTGGGGTAAATTTTTCCCCTTGAAGCTCAGGGACCAAATTTTGTCAAAAGGAAGAGCTATGGATATACATTCCAAAAATATAAAAAACTGACAAAATTGTCCATCGGGAAGGGGTGTCATACCCCCTGAAATAAAAACCCCAGTGTGCCCTTTGACAAAGCCCCCCCCCCCCCCCCCGTGTATTAAAAAAAATGGGTTATCATAGTCAGAATGTAAGAAAATATATTTCTTTACATACGGAGCATGGGGGGCGTTGTCAAAGGGCACATTGTGTTTTTTTAATGCCATAATTTACGTGAGAATATCTTTTCTTAAATCTTTTTTATGGTTTTCTTGCTGCTTTTAAAAGTTTGTATTAATCTTTTCTCATAACTAAAACAAAATAAAACTGTACCTATAGATTGGGGCGTATTTTAACAAGTGTTTTTTATGAATTAGTACACTTGCCCTGGTTGCTTATCATACTATCATCTACTTATGTACGGTGTAACTGATTGTATGAGACTATCAAATTTTTGGGGTCTGATAACATGAGACTCTCAAACGATAATTTCAAAGGGGACGATATTCGCCAAAATAATGATACCAAATCCGCCAGCCCTTCCGCCGAGCAGAGTACGGATTGTGTGCCGTCACCAAAACCGCCGGGCGGATTTTGTGACTACACAATCTGCCGCGTAACACGATCCGCCGTCACACACGATCCGAACCCAAATCGGAGTTGAGTTCCGTGCGCGTATTTCCATGTTATCCTTTATTTCGTTCATACTCCATAACTATAGACCTACGGATAGCCAGGTAAACTTCTTTGGGATTGATTTTATACTTTCAAGCTGTACACAAACTATTTTAGGTGACTGGTACAATTAAATCCAGTGTGACTTCAGTATGTCTCAAAATGAGTTTATGGTAAGGACCCCATTGGAAATAAGCCATTTCGGCTTTCATGGGCTATCCTGTCATGGTACCTGGTTATGTTTGTATTGCAATATACCTGACGAATAAAATCAAATCAAATCAAATCAAATCATGGTGGCGGAGGCCTTCTAACTTTTTTTTTTCATTCAAGCAGGGCGTCTGTCATATTATGAACTCTGGATGCTTGTCAATCGAGTAAGCGATGAAGGTAATGATATGACGAAGTTACACGACACATTTTCTGAGCTGAAAATCACTGGCATCAAATCTGATTGGACACCAGAGAAGGCTTACCAAGCTCTTTGCACATGGAAAGATGGCACACGAAAGGGCGACAAACTAAAGACATTGGAAGAAGCTCTGAAAAAAGCAGATAATACAAGAGCGTTAAAGAATATTCGCGGTAATTATTATACATTCACCCCATAAATGCACCCCACAAAATGTAATAACCTTTATGTCGTTTTGGTTGTTGGAGAATTTTCAGACTTGAAGTTGTTTTTTTAATTTAATTTGGGGGGAAATGCCTAAATAACCTGTAACTTTATTTCTTCTTTTATAAAAGTCATCTTGTGTAATAGTTTTTAAGATATCTTCTAGTCCCGAACACTTTGAAAGAATATAACATAGTAGGCCTAAAGAAGTACTTAAACGAAATCCTGTCGTCTAAATTACCCGTTGATTTTATTTCTTGCAAATAAATATTCACCCCCTTTCTGGGTTTCTATTGGTCATTTAACACACTGTTCGTTTCTTTAATTTCCACTTCACATTCCAGATTGTCGAGAAAATAAGACTTTCGATGTTCCTCAACAAACATTCGAAGACATTATACGGCAGATTGGAAACATTCATGACGTTAATCGATTCCTCTGTGAGCTGATTCCAGAACGAGGAGAAACAGATATTGTAGACACTGGGGAGATGGAAGACGTCGTTAGAAATGCTACTAGTGAACTGCAAGAATGGATGAATAGATCGTTTGAACTTAATCCTTTTGTCCTGTTAAGCTTAGCCCTGGAAACTGCAGGATGCAAACCAGTTGACAGCACGTTCTTTACCGGTGATTCGAAAAATATGGTGGAAGTTTAGATTAACAGACAACTCTTGGAGCTCGGAGTTTTTAAGATCAATAGAATCCGATGGAGTGATCAATGACTTTAGATTATACGATGTGTATAGATTTCCAAGTTTAAATAAAGTTATCTTGGTTCATAGAATGATGTGGAACTTTATATTAAGAAATCGAGTGATATTATCAAAGAATATTTTGCGACTTAGTTATAATTTGTTTGTTGTTTCATTTGGCTTGTAGATTCTCTGTAATTCATGGGCCAAACCAATTTTATATTCGATGATATCATTTTGCGTTATGTATTGAATTCTTATTCTTCATTTACTAATTCTTATATTGTTTTATATGGGTTGTAGATTCTCCACAAGTTACGCGAACAAACATTTTGCGGTGTATACTTCATTCATTTGTTGTTTCATTTGGGTTGTAGATTCTTTGTAATTTATGTGCCAAACCAATTTCTATTTGATATAAACGTTTTGCGTCGTATACATGATTCATTTGTTGTTTTATTTTGGTTGTATCATACGTAAGTTACGCGCAAAATTAATTTTCAATTCGATAACTAAAACTTTTTGCGTATATAATTCATTCATTTATTGTTTTATCGGGTTGTAGATTCTACATGCCTTACGCCCAAATCAAATTTAAACTTAATAAATGTATTTCTGATTTATTTGTTGTTTCATTTGGTTGTAGATTCTCTGTAACTCATGGGCCAAACCAGTTTTCTTTTCGAAAAAAATAATTTTGCTTTGTGTCCTTCATTTATTTGTTGATTTTTTTTTTTGGGGGGGGGGGGTTGTAGATTATCCGTAAGTTACGCACTAAATCAATTTTCAATTCGATCAAAATATTTTTGCCTTGTATTATTCCTTCATTTATTGATTTACTTGGATTGTATATACTCCGTATATAAGTATAGCCCAAAATCTATTTTCAATCGATCAAAACATTTTGCGTTGTCCTTCATTTATTGTTTTACTTGAATTGTATATACTCCGTAAGACAATTTGAATAGATTTTCAAGTTTAAGATATATCTTGGTTCATAGACTGATGTGGAACTTTAGAGAAATCAAGCGATAATATTGTTGCTTGTAATCTGGAATGATAAAGGACTTTATAGCTCAGTATGACTGATCAGGATGTTCCCTTTGATACTGGATTTTAGATCAAGTTAGGAGTAATCGACATGGTAATAAAGGAGTTGGATTATTCACTGAATGTGAAACTTAGAGAAATCGAGTGATAATATTAAAGTTGTTTGTAATCTGGTATGATAAAGGACTTTATAGCTCAGTAATTAGGAAATTTAGTGTGTAGCGGTTTGTGATCTAGCGGATCCGGTTATTTTTTAGTTTGGTGTATATATATATATATGTATAAAAGGACGTATAGATTACTTGTTACAGGGCACAGTCCCAGGGAAACGGGTTAAGTGTGTGCGATATAGGTCAGATTGTTTTTAAATATAGTTCTCTGCAAATTTCCACAAAACTCAGAAATATTTTGTTTGCGGGCTTCGTTTTTGCTATCAAACAAAGAATATGAATATAATCACAATACCTCTTACCAGCCTGTATCATTCATTTTGTCTCGTGTCTCGTGTATAAATAATTTGTTGTTATCACCTACAAACCATATAAATAATAGTACCGGTATGCCATGTCTGAAACTTTCTTGTCAGGGGGTGTTTCATAAAGCTGTTCGTAAAGTTACGCACGACTTTACGAATGACTTATACATGACAAGCCAAATGGGATGCTTATTTTTAATGCAAAGTATATGTTTTGCCATTTTTGTATTGAGGTTATTGGAAATACAGTCACACTTTGTTAAAACTTCTGGAAAAAACTTTGGGCATCCTATCTGGCACTTCATATTCAAGTCGTTCGTAAAGTCATGCGTAACTTTACGAACAGCTTTATGAAACACCACCCATGTGTTTCGAAGAATGAATTTATTAATCTCTTTCAACCTTTATGCATTCCTCCTCCTCCTCTCTCTCTATATCACTCTCTTCCCCTCTCTCTACCTCACTCTCTCCCTCTATCTCTCACACACAACCCTCACCTACCCTTTCCTCCTCTTTCTCTTTATTCTATTCAATCCTCACTAATAGATTCTCTCTTTTATCCTTATCCTTATACAGCTCAACATCTATCTCCGTAACATTGTCTTTTCAAGCTTTAAAAAAGATATTAACACATTTCGAACATAATCTACGATATAAGATCTTCTTCTTCTTTATTCAACAACAAAATGTTTACGCAGTAATAAGTAATGAATATGTACCGAAAATATGGTAACAGTTTATAAGCAAACGTTGCTCTCGCAATGGTTAACATCGTGAATAAATTGTCCATGGCATATTATAATCAATTATCAAACGACGTCGATAATGTCCTCTACTCGATGTCTTGGTCGTTCGCCGACGATGTGCGACCTGCGAATTCGACGAACTGAAGCCTTCAGCGATGAAGTGAGTCTGACAAACGGTTCATCATGATGAGGGTACACGCCGAATGCAGGTGCCGCCACGGGTAACGTTGGTACCATACCCTGGTTGAAGAGGTATGCATCGCGGTACGGCGGGTACTGCAGAGGGCAACAGGTGGGTGCAGAGAGGTTCAGCGATGGTACACCTGGCTGTGTAGCAGGTACCCCTATGGAGTATGGCGAGTAGCGGACTGGTAGCGGATGGTTCATTGGGTAGTGGGCTGGAAGAGGCGCCACTCGGTGTAGAAGTGACGGTGCCGTCTGCGAGACTTCAGCTGGGTGTGGCGACATGGAGATGGGAGAGGTTGAAGGCGTATCAGCACCCGATAGTCGACGTGGGGATGGTGGTGGCGTGAGTGGCAACGATTGCCGTATCACGGGACATCTGGGGCGTGGCGACTCGGTTGCCTCTGGTTGAAGGGGAGGAGAAGTCCTAAGGAGCTGTCGTCTTGTTATACATGTACCTGGTGATGGTGGGCCGATCTTGTTGACGGTCGTAGCCAGCAGGGCGAGAGGACTCGGCTTACCAAGTTCAGACGAATCGGAGGGAATCTGAAAAAAAAGAGAGAAGGCGAGAGAGAGAGAGAGGGATAATGAAATTAATAGGCTTACAATATCTAAAATAATATCCAAATAATAATTATTTATAACCCTTCTTTGACTCTTGAACGTGGCATAATAATACACTGTTGAATGAACACAATTTTGCCATAGACTTCATAAGATAAAGTTACGGTTAACAAAATCTGACGTAGCGACACTAAAAAAAGTATGCCTATAACAACAGAAAGCCAAAAAAGAAACAGAGTTTGAGACAGCGAGAGAGAGAATATATAATGAATTACCTGCAAATATTTGGAAGATAGATGCTTTGCCATTTTTCCAATGGAGAATGTGGTGGAATATGATGATAAGCTCGTGAACATGAAGTGGTGCACAGTATTTCCAGTGGTGTCCAATTTTGATGAAAGTGTCACGAGATAAATAAATTTCAAAGCCCAGAGCAAGAATGAAGCCACGATCCGAGTCATAGGACTATTTATTAGTATTCTGCCTCCAGCTTCCTTAACCAGGACATGGCTTTGATCACTTAACGAGATCTAAAGATCACACGACTCGTCTGATCTCTGCCGCTCACCGACGATCTGTCGCCTCTAGGCCGTGATGTCATTCAGTCGACGCCCTGACCAATCAATGGTCTAGCTGTCCGCTCGCTGACCAATCAACGGACACGCTATTCACTCGCTGACCAACCAATGGACGCGAAGACCATTGTCTTTGATCGCTGGCCCTCGGCAGCCTGTGATGTCATTCAGTCACTGTGCTGACCAGTCACGATCAGCGGACACTAACCATTGTCTAACCGCTCAGACATTGGCGCTATTGTCTACCGATATGTATGAATGGCCAAAGGCGTAAAGCCAACTGCACTCAGTAACTTTGTTCAGAAAGCCACCTCCCACATACAATACATGAAATAAGGAACTCGATTCATTGTTTCATAGAAAACCTCGCACCTATAGACCTGTTCAGTTTGGGTGACGTTTTTATGCTAAGGTCTAAATGGGGGGCTTCAAGCATGCCTAACAAAAGCATTAACATCTCAACGCACCTGGCTCATTGCATTAACCCATTGAATAATCTTTTCTTCCTTTTTGGAAGCCCCCAGTTATGGCTGACATAAACTACAGTGTTCTGAAACCGAATTTGTCTATAACGAACTGTATACATCCGATTGTATTTTTTCTTTCAGAAAGCCATGTGTTTACAACCACGCAACAGCATAATTATAACTCATATTTTACCTTGATTTAACTTGATGTTGGGCTTAAAGTTAAAGACCTCAGCCTGACCCAAAACAACCATATATTGACGTAAAGCCTAGTAAACAAAGAATATAATTACCCTGGGTATTCATAAATTTTCGTCTCCGTTTATCGATAAAAAATAAAAAAAATATTTTTTTTTGGTCCGCCCCCTCCCTATGGCGTAACAACAGAGGAAACTGCAGGGGGTCGCTAGATGTGTGACGACATGTCATGTATACAGCTCCGAGTGCGTCTACACGATATGTCGTCATCAAATTTTCACCCCCCCCCCCCCCCCCCCCCCCGCAAAGTAGCGTTCCTCAGAAACGGGGCCCTCGTCAGAAAAACCACCGGGGCTCAACATTCGGGACGCTGTTACTCATTTCACAGGAAACGGAATCTCCTGAAGTTGGTTTCAATTTGTTCAGAAAATATATAGCCCCCCGTCGATGAATAAAGGGTATATTTCAAAATTCGGTCAGGCTGAGGTCTTAAAGTTAAGTATAACAAAGTTATTTGCCCCTCTGCATCTTCTTGCGCGAGCTTTCTGCAAGTTGTGTTACCGTTTGTCGCATGCGTAGGTCAGACATTGCATAAGTTAACATCAGGATCGAAGCAATCAAACTTTTGCTTCCATGCTTTTTCTAAGCTTGACTGAAATGAATTTACGCTATTGTTATCAATGACTTCTGATAGGAAATTATTATACTAAGTTTATTACTCGTTAAGAAAAGTCTCTTTCTTGTGTTAGAACGGAGTTTGCTAAGCTTTCTTGTTCTCGACTGAGTACGATACTGGAAGAAGATCACAATGCCAATTTTTAACTTGATACTAATTTCTATCCTTTGCTGATAAAAATAACCAAATTATCATCAAAATACATGTATATAAATTTGTTTACATTCCTCACTCAGGAAGCCATCTAAAACCATTTGTTCAGAAGATATAATTGAGAGCTTCTAAAAAGTACAGCCGCAACTACATTTTTTCTCTTTTTTTTTCTCATTAGTTGTAATATTTTGATATGTAATCATTTTTCACAAAATTACAGTAGTTACTGGTATGCCTTTCCTGATCTGTCATTATATGATATATTTTGATGAATAATGCATCGGCTTGTTAAATTGAATATTGTGTATGAAGAAGAATATTGGCTTTGCATCAAAATCCTGGCCATATAAATGAAAGACGCAACAAACCTTGTATTCGTCAACCTTCAGCTCTATATTCTGTGTATATTTTATGTCCGTTCTGTTATGATAAGCAAACCATCATAACAGTATATCTGTAGTTTCTGTCTGTAGTTTCATATCACATGTGATGTGTTGCATTTTATTTACTTCTGATATTTATACACGGCAGCACATTTTCACCAAAAGTGGTGGTCTTCCGTGAGGCCCTGTTTGATGACAAAGATATTAAAAACAATTTAAATTCATTACAGCTACAACATAGAATACAGAAGATATATAAATATATATACATATTATCCATTATATTATTTTATTATCGTTCATTGACAATTACCTAATAACTAGCAAAATTAACCCACCACGGAGTCCACAATACTTTACATGTACAAAAATGAATACCAAACACAAAATTTAAATTTATTCATTTATTTCAAGGAATGACTTTATTTCATTTATTAATTCTACATATATTCATAACAATAAATTAGCAAACCTTTGTTTACCTTTTAAAGAGAAAAAGACTTTCATATCAATATTGTGCTATCAGTGTGTAACATTTTTTATGGACGGAAACATTTCTGGTAAACAAACTGATAAATTCTTTTCCTATTTCCTGAACAACTTGAAGTCTCAATAGATATAATTTCTTTAAATATTACATTAAAATACAAAAAAATTGTTTCTGTACACAATAAAACCTACAATTATTA
This sequence comes from Heliocidaris erythrogramma, assembly GCA_025617745.1. Classification (NCBI taxonomy): domain Eukaryota; kingdom Metazoa; phylum Echinodermata; class Echinoidea; order Camarodonta; family Echinometridae; genus Heliocidaris; species Heliocidaris erythrogramma. The sequence goes on along the minus strand of CM046857.1, from coordinate 19,672,207 downwards.
TTTTTTTTACATTCATATATAACTATATACATGTATATATATTTTATTTACATTAAACCATATACGTACTTCAATTTGGGTAAAGTTAATAAAAGAATAAATTGATTATAGTCCTGAACACGAATTAAATTTATATTAGACAGTCAGCAATCAGACAATTACACAGATCTCATTAAATTGACTGTAACAGCATTCAGCTCAGTTCACAAAATAACTGCTTTGTCACTGCATTCTAATTTTCTTTTACAGCACGTCTTTGAAACAAAAACACTTTGCACAGAAGAAATAGTTGATATTAACAAAACAGTTTGAATGTGTTTCACTTCATGATGGCTAATCTGCAGGTGTTTTCATAACAATTTCTTTGATAATGAAAGTTAAGAGTTCCATGTGAAGGCATAAGTCACAACCGATGTTATTTTGGGGACAAAAAAATTGTTGTGTTCACACGATACCTGGAGACAAAGCAATATTGTACATACATATGAACATATATGTACTTTATCAGCAGAATAAAGATCAAGATTTAGTGAAACACCTACAAACTTTGGGTAATCTAAAACATATAAATGTATGTTATCACAAAGGCAGGGTGTTCTGTACTTAAGTAAACAGATAACTTTACATATTAATACACATGTACAATGATACCCACTCCCTGCAACTTATGATATTTACCTTTAAACTTGCATATGAATAATTCATTGAATTTACAATTCAGTTGCTGATCAGAATGAAAATTGAATATAATCATGTAAATAGAACTCTTTCTTTGGTGAAAATAATCAAGGCATTCTGAGAATTTAAGTAACAAGGTGATAAAGTGATATGAAAACATGGTCCAGTTCTTGGCGAGTGTGGGGGGCTCAATGGAAATATCGTACTAACAATCAAGCATTACACTAAAAAATCAAGATGAAGAAATATGTCTGTTCACATCAATGCTACATACTTCAGTCACTCTAAATATGCAGGCTGAAAAGAGGTATCAAAACCTATTGAAAACTTCCTATATATATATATTCCAAGGCATATGATTTATTATCGAGACACCCGAGAGCACAACTTTAACTGATAAATCTAGCTTTCATGTCTCCTTTGACATTTGGTACCACATACACTCTATCAATATGACGAATTAGAAATCATCTTTAGACTTCCCAATTGTTGAACTTGATAGTTGGGCGAAATAGCTAGTCAAAGGCACAGTTTAAAGCCATAATCCAATAGTTTTATTTTCTTTGTGAATTCTTTCATTTCTTGTTAATATAGACAAATAGTGATTCTATATAATGCTAGAATGGGATGTTTTAAGAGTTCCTCTGTTCCTCTTATCATTTCATCTACGGTGATTTGGGCAAATGTTGGCTTAGTAATCCAGGGCACAGATCAAAGCCACACCCCTCTTAATCCAGTGGTTCTGCTTCTTGTCTGTTGGTACCTCCACAGCGATGACATAGTTGGTAGAATGGCCAGTGGTTGAGAGGGTTCCTGTAGGAAGGAAGAAAAAATTGAAAGAGATGAATAGTAAGCTCTAAGTGTACAAATTTCAAGGAATGTGAAAATAAAATATAAAATGATACTACAGTCAAACCTGTCTTAGCGGCCACCTGTCTATAGTGGCCACCTGCTTATAGCGGCCACAAAAAAATCCCCCGCAGGAAATTACTGTGTTGTAGACCCTGCATATAGCGGTCACCTGCCTAACGCGGCCAGCGGCCACCCATTATGTATCCCTCGGACAATATCTGACCGCGTATAGCGGCCACTAATATCGAGTCGCGCCGTAGCTTCATGCACAAAAAAGTAGTTTTTGCCATAGGCGCGATGTGTTTACTGAGTCCTAGCTCAGTCACACTCTCACACAAACGTCGTGAATAGATTCTACAATGGCCATGAAGATCTAATAGTTTCACCACATTGCCGACTAATTAGAGATTAAAAGTCTTTTTAGTAAGAATTAAGCACTAGGCCTAGTATTGTTCGTTTACGTAATCTTCGCACCATCCAGCTGCAATCCCCTGCACTTTAGTTGTATTGTTCTCCTAAGCTACCGCGGTCGGCATGGCATTGCATTGATATTGATCGCCATTGCTCAATAGCACAGACTCGTACACTTAGATTTATTAAAAAAAAAATTTAAAGCGTTAAAACTTTTTTAAAAAATTATAAAGGAATTTGACAGGAAGCAAAAGCATGATTAGACATCGTTTTAGACTATAAAAATCAAGAACAACAGTCTACCGCGGGTGGTACGTACGTGGTAATTTGAGGGAATATTCATTTTACACAGATTGCTCGTATATCTATTGTTTTTTCTCATTTATTGACAACAAAGCATATTATTTTAGCATTTATATATCATATGACATGTTATACGTCAAATCTGTTGATCTATAGCTTGTTTTCCTAAGTGATATAATTATATGGATGCATGTACACTAACTTTGTTTCGTGTAACAGTGTATGTTCCAAAAAATTAAAATGGCAGCCGACCTGCCTATAGCGGCCACCTGTCTATAGCGGCCACTTTTTCCGTTTCCTTCGGTGGCCGTTATAGACGGGTTTGACTGTACCTTTACAATGCACAATAGTGATGCCTCTATCAAGAAATCATTGATCTTGCAGTTTCATTGGAACTCAAAACACTTCAACCGTTATGTTGTCGAGTGGTTAGGAGAAAATGTAGCAACACTTCCAGATGAGGACTACAGTGTATAAAGATTTCTTCGTCGATTTTCACTAACCAAGAAAATGATGAGGCAAGACATTTGTGAGGTCTTAAAGGTAGTTATGTTTGTTGAGGAATTGACAACAGACACAATTATAGCATTCCACTCCTAAGCACTAACAATGTCCTGGAATTGGACCCATATCAAATGTCATAGTTAGGTTGGTTTTTTTTTTTTCATTTACATGTATATTTCCAATTCTTCTTCTCGTGTCCATCATCTATATTTCAAAAGTTGACATATATGTAAATGTATCAAAATGACAAAGAGTATTTTCAAAGATAGTCCCGCCTGATATTAACCTGATATGAAGAGGTACTTTACCTGCTCTGGTGAGAGTCTTGTAGACCGGACAGACGTACATGCCACTATCAGGTTCCTTGCGGTTCTCTGCCGGTATGAGCTGCATGACAGGCATGTCTGTGTAGAGCTCTTTGGGGCGGGACTCAGCCAGGATGTGAGACTCGTAACCCCAGCGTGCCCCCTCCAGGTAGAGACCTCGGATGAAGCAGCCGCTCTCGGGACGCTTGGTCAGCTGCTCGGCAGGCTCCTTCATCACCTGGACATGGTCAGAGAACCAAAAGATTGATTAACCAATGGGTACTATATTTACGAAGTAGCCTTAGTTTGTAAATGACAGCATGAGCCTCAACCAAGAGAAAGATCTCTTTTTGTTACAGATATGATCAAATATGAAAGGATAGGTCTATTGCTGACTTGATAATGCCCTTTGAATTTTAGTGCATATATGGGAATGATATTTTTCTTTAAAACAAACAATTTTTTCGAACTGGTCAGTATCATAAGATAAAATTTTGGTTGAAATCAAGCTCTTTCAATGATGGTATATAAAAGAACAAAATTACCCATCTTATAATCATGTATAGAAGAATACATAGGGCAAATAATATGAGCATCACTGATTCTAGACAGTTTCACAGAAAGAAGGTGAAGAAATTCTTATTAAAAAATAGAGAAATAAATATATCCTCCTCTTATTTAAAATATAATCATTCAAAGATGATGCAGCCAATAAAAAGGCAGAATCCACCTGGAATGCCAGGCCAGGTCGCATTTTATGATGCCAGACTATAACGCCCCACCCTCACCAAATGAAACCATTTTAATCAAGTGACATACCTGGAAGTCAAAACCAATGGTATCGATAGAGATGATGGCACGGCGGGCATAGTTCTGCAGGGTTCCAGTCAGGAAGGCTTGAGGGAAGAAGAAACCAGAAATCCAGAAGACACTCGGGATGCCATCATAGATCCAGGAATCTATAAACTTCATCCTCTCGACCAGATCAGTGACCCAGGAGGACAGTGGTTTCAGGGATGGGTAAGCCTGATATAGGAAGATGGAAGGAAGATTAAAGTTAGGCTTGATGTCCAGTAATAAAGGATCTAAGACAACATTCACATAGAACTGAATGCTTCCAGCAAATGCTAGTGGTGACCATGTCACAAGGTTATATTATTATATGGTCTTAAAGACTGCACATCCTAGTTTCATACCAAGTCAATAAGCAGGTACCCTTGGGAAATAGCATTATTCTTTTGTCATCTTGTTCCTCAGATAGGACCTTAAGCTGTGGGTCCCACGAAACTAACATATACACATTCAAACCACTATCTATGTATGGGTTATCCAAGTGAAATATTGAAAAGTGGCCACCGCAATCAGATTCTACAACACATATCTCTTTAAAGGGAAGCAGCATGAGTGAGCATTATAGAGAGATGACTACCAATAAGAAATGTTTCGACTGTTTTTGTTTCCCTAGCACTCTCGTAAATAATCGATCAGTTTCTCAATCAGTTCATCAGTCAATCAATCAATAAGTTAATCAAATGACCAATATTTCTTGAGGCACCAACCTTGCCAGCCCACATGTCTGGGACAGTGTTGTTGAAGATACTGTTGGACATGGTCTCCAGCTCCAGGGAGAGAACCACCAGGCCCTTGAGGGCTTTCAGTAGGTCCTTTAGGGTGCCATGGATGGTTGTCAGTAACCGGTTGTACCTGTCGATATAACACATGAATAGAATAGCATCAATATCTCCCGCCTCACAAATTCAAAGTTGAAGCATTTCTGGTTCTGAAGCAGATACGATGTTACCACCACTTTTATTATATTTTTAATATATAATCTTTTGTGTGAAATTATTCGCATCTGTCGTTATACGCACTAATAGAGCACCTCCGCGCGGCTTCTGAGTTGCCTAGGTCAAGCTAAACCGAGAAGTCTGCTCAAAGTACCGAGCCAGACTGGCAAGATTTTGCCTTTTGGGCGAGGAGGTGTTAACTTTCTGTTACAGGCGTATGACAGGTGTACCAAAGCTTGCGCGCGCTGCGAATTTTCTTCTCAATTTAGGCCCTTGTATATTGTAAGGATCCCACCCCCTTTTTTCCTCTCACCTTATATAATATATAAGGCTTTGTCTGCTACAGAAAAACAAAGTAATATATAATTAAGTCATAAAAAGGCTTATTTTTTGACAACGCAACTGAGATGGCGTAAATATTTATATTTTGAATGACAGCGCCGTAAAAACCAAAAACAACAACAACCACCATCATCAACATCATCAAATTCAGATGATCTCTGAAGGTTTGCATGGTGGTACTGATAACAGTGAGAAGGCTTACAGTTCACCATGTGGTTAGTCCTGAAAAGGACTGTTGAGTAAGAAGAAGAAATCATCAAGATCATTATTATCACCATCATTAATTACAATACTTTCAGCAGGGGTATGGTGGAAGGGGTATAGGCAGGATAGCAGGAAAGGGATATATTTACCTAATGACTTCCTGAATGAGTACAGTGTTCATGGATTCCTCATACATGACAGGATGTTTCTTGGACACCATGACAGAGTCAATTGGCTGAGGAACCTTGGCTAAAATACTCTTGGCTGACTCTTCTATAACCTGGGTATATGAAGAAGAAAAGCAAAGAGACACTTCATTGTACAAAGAATACTATTGTAATCAGTTAACGCCATGATCATCACTGTGAAAGGCTACAGAAAAACAACGAAACAAACCATTAATACTGTTATGCCTAATGTCACACCCCCTCAGGGAAAACAAGAAAACTGGTCTTCATAAACCGGTTGTCTTTACAAACAAGTAGTCTTCATATACAGGTTCCCTTAAATGTGTAACATATTCAATGAATACTGCTCAAAGAATACCAGAAACTGGTGATCCAACATTTGATCTGGCAACTATTGCTCCAGGCTTTATTTTCATCAAAGAAATGGGGTTAGGGTTAAAATTGTAATTGGGTTTTAGATTGTTCTTAGGTTTAGGTTTGGAGTTGGGAATAGTGTTGGGTCTGGGTTGACGTTAGGAATTCAGTTAGCATAGGATATTGACTATGAAGCAATCATTGCTGGAGCATAAGTCATAGAACCCAGAAATGCGGTCTTTAAAGGCAAGTGGTCTTTATATTAAAGGGACACGCCACCAGGCGGCCATGGGGAAGGTCAGGATTGTGTAAGCCCCATTCACTTGTACACAAAGTTTGTGCATCGAACGCGTCCATCGGACTGCACAAAGCTGACCGAATCTCACTAGAGCTAGAGCTCAGGCTGAGCGTGCATGTTGTGCGGAGACTAGGGGTGGGAGTTTCGGGTATTTTTTCAATTCGGGAACCCGACGATTTTTCGGGCGGGTTCCCGGTTACCCGAAAATCATATAACACAAATTACAAGCTTATATTTACCCTTAAGAAGCTATTAACACTGGGAAAAACTCGAAAGCGCATCACTGCAGTGGGGCGCTACATGGATATTTACATGTAGATATTGAATGGCTGGTCGACGTTATCTACCGCCTTGTCATGTTACATACATGAGTAATCATTAAATACTTATTTTCGGGAAACGGGCATGTAATATTTTGACCCGGGACCCGATGCTCTCGGGCGGGACCCGGGTACTTGGTTTTTAGTCCCAGCACTAGCGTAGACCAGTCTCTCTGAAGTTTGCGCCCCACGGGGCAACGGCATGATCAGGTAACAATCACGTTGCCCTCTCGTGGCATAAAAACATCCACAATCTGCGGTTGAGTATCCTTTTAAGGTGGTGGTTGCTACTATGGATTTGGACGTATCCTAATTTTTTAATGTTTAAATCTGTATCCTACCTCCTCCCTTGATTTTCCGCCTCCTGAAGCCGTCTTGGGCTGGAGCAGCATGATGGTGTTGAGGGTGCTGAAGGTCTCGTTCTGGGCGAAGGTGATGTTTGCGTTGTCATGCAGAGAGAATATCTCTGGGGTATCATTGATGGGGAGGCTACGGATGTAGAACATGTAGCCCTGGGATGCATTAAGAAAAAATATATATTTAGTTTGGGATTTAAAATACATGGATATCATTCTTGTATAAAGAGCTTTGTTTCAGGGTACAAAACTCAAAAAAGAAAAACAAGTTTAAGGAGTTAGTCATACAATGGTATGATACAGAACAAATTGTACTATGCAATTACAGTGAACAAAATGAATGATTCAATGATACATGAAACATGAAAATCAAAATGGTCAAGAACTCTGGAACATTGCAATTGTGAACAATAAAAAAATTCACTAATAAAATGAATTCATTTTGGCATGTGTAAAGGCCACATGGAAAAAATGATAATCTACTAGCATACAATTATGAGAATTATATGATGGTATTCGTTATGTGCTCAATTTCGTGCATCATTTCAACATGAGTGAATACAAATTTCTGTAATGAATGTGGCATAAATTATGTCCGAGTTTTTCCTCATCCCTGCAAAAAGCAAAATTTAATATATATTCTAATTCTAAGGAAGAATATATTAATTAAAAAGAAATATCTAGACAATTTACTCACATTGTGATCATGGTTGGTAGGGATTTGATTGTAGATGCCGGACTCAGAGTACTTATGGCCCTCCACTAGGACGTTATCACAGTAGAAATCAGCTAGGATGTTCATGATACAACGTCTGTCTCGGTCGTCTGTCACACGACCACCATAGTTGATATGACCAGCTGTGTATTTCAAAACCTGTGTAACGAGGTAGGAGATCTCAGTTAGTTTATTGAGAATATACACATAATGTCATAAGAAACATAACATTTTGCTCCTATATACATGAATACAGAGAAATTGTGAACAAACAATGCATATATTTCACTATCAAAGTTTACGGCATTATCCTATGGCAAGTTGTACAGTTTCGTAGGAACTTTAAGAACTAAGTTTTGAAAGAAGAAACAAAATCTTTATACTTGTCTGTAGAGATCACAATGACATGACATTTTATACATGTACCAATAGACCATGAGCCAACTCCAATCGATTTGTTTCTTTCTGAAACTGAATCAGGAAACAAATTCACATGTAGAATTTAGCAAGGAATGAGTTTTCAAAGAATACAATCTAAGAAATCGACTCATGAAAGTACATTTATGATAAATTTTACGACACTAAATGGCAAAGGAGGCTTCAAAGAATTGAGACATAAATTTTACCTTGAAGGGCACATGATCCTCATACTCCATGAGGAACATCTTGAGCTGACTGATACAGATCCTCAGATCACCTGTGGTGAACTCGTAAGGTATGTTGAACCCCAGGGGGCCAAACTTACGCCTCTCTAGGGCGATGGCATGGAAGAGGGAGAGGGATAGCAGCAGACTCTTGAACTCATGTGTCTGTTAAGGTAAGAAAGAAATATATTGTGACATGAAAGGTCTGGCAGATATCATACTACTAGTGAGATTTGTCAATCATGTTTTACCAAAAGGACACAAGTGAATCATAACACGAACTGAGAGGTAGAATTTTAATGGTTATGATAGAAGAAATAAAGATTAGTGACAAATTTACTAGATCCCACCAGTGTAAAACTATTCTGATACCATATGAATATTTTGCTTCTGTAAATTATGGCTGGTATATGTATTTTGGTAGTAATTATTCCTCTTGAAACATGTATGCAACCCTTTGATAATGATCATATGAAAGTACCCCAAGCCTTCAGGCATCACAGATGAAGAATGAAGTCTATTTTTCATGGATGCTCATCCAGATGCTATATTAGATGTACACAGCCTCTTTATGCAAAAATTCAATGATAAATATACTCGGCAATATCATTTGATAACTCTCCCTTCAAGACTGCAAACATATATGCACAAAAACATAACACAATATTTGAATTAAGAAAGATATTGTTCAGACTGTAAACTTTACATATACATGTCATAATGTTGAGTGGGAATGGGGACAATTACTCACCTTGCCAATACATGAGTTGAGGAAGTCATCATTCAGACTGGTGTAACTCTGTAGCAAGTTAGCCTTGAGACCTCTAGGAGGCTCAATGGTCATCTTAGAACTGTTCTGCAGGATGGCTACGGGGAACTTGGGGCTGGGCATACTGGTCAGCCACAGACGGAAGTCTCGATGAACCTAGAACAGCAAATTGAAAAACAATTGTCTAGTTAGTAATACAAATTTGAAAAAAAACATGTCAGCTCTGATGATTTCTCTTCAGGAGCTATCTATAACTTGACTATAAACAGAAAATGTAACAAATACATGAGATGTACATGTACTAGTGGTAAAATCTATGTTTGCTTTCAATAAAACTGGTCAACTTGTGTCATAACCCTATTTGCATATTGAACTACCAGACAAAAGACACAATGTAGCTACAAACTTCTCCTTTATATATAGCCCTAAGGGTCGTTTTCAGCCTTAACACAATTTTGAAATTGTAAATTTAAAACAAAAACAATCTACACATAAAGAGAGTGGAAAATGCCTAACAGGGTTGATCAACAAAAGTTGAGACATCTGCAACAACAATGGTCCAAGACTGGATACTCTAAGCACCCTTGCTACAATAGCCATTGCAGGCAAAAGGCTGCCGGGAGGCAACTGATCAAACAAACGCGTGGAAGCCCTGTAAAAGAAGCATGACATCAACCACTTGCAATGTAACATCCTCTGCAAATGCACTTGTGACTTTACCTTGTCAGGGTCGATGTTCTCAATGAGTCGCTCAAGGGCAGGCATCCATGAGGGTGAGAGATGGCAGTTCTGGAAGAACACCCATTTACCACGATCCATGGCACTCCTGGCAAGTGCCTCAGCTCTAGGTCCCTGAACAGTTAAAGAACACATGGGGAAATGTTAATCATAGTCGCTCAGTGGTATTTTTTTTCTCTCCACTAACCTCTCTTTTTAATTTCAAATTTCAACCATGCAATATCATCAATATAGACATAAGATATGCTCAATGCAAGGAAGTTTTCAAATTTTTGTATATGAATATCTGATTTTCAGTGAATATTTTGCAGTTTCTCAAATTCTACATGCAAAAAAGAACTTCCAGTGAAACTAAGAAAGGAAGATCAATATTTCATAATCATACATGTAGCCTTTATAATATCCTTTCTGAAACTAACTTCTTTAGGAAGTTCAAAAAAGCAGATTTTTTTTCATCTGAGCTTAACAACGGTAAGTTGTTTTTTCTATTTTTTTGAAAACACAGTTTTCAGTGCTTCTATTTGGCTGATACTTTCATATCAAATGCAAATTCAAATACGGCATACACAATGATTTGAACTCTGACCTGTCCTTGACCTAGGGAGATGGAGGTCAGCTTCTTGGAGAACCTCATTTCCTCGGCAAACTTGTAGAGGTCAGCCGCCGGGTCGGTACCCACGGAGAGGACGAAGACTAGGGGTGTGGTTGGAGATGACTCCTTGTAAGCCACGGCAAGATCGGCCGTCTGGGGCTCGATGAAGCGCTGCCCAAGGTTGTTGGCCACGTAATCCTGCATGGCGTTTGTGACGCGATCAGCTCGGATGCACTTCAGGACGAGGATCTTCTGGAAGTCGTCCAGGTCCGTGTTCCACTTTCCTGGTAAGGGCTCCCTAAAAGAAGAAGAAGAATAAAAGGAAGTTTGTATCTAGACTACTCCCCTGAGGTTTAACTTTGAGTGTGATAGATCAGTAGCAGAACAAAGGTCTCATAACCTGAAAGTCTTTAGTTAGAGTCGATGAGCTACTGCCCTCTGGCATGCATTAATCCCCTATTACCGAGTACAGAACTGAAACCGTAGGTTCACTGATTGTTCATTTTCAAGTACATACTTTCCTTCTTTACAGAGGTAAGATAAAATGAATCATCAATTATCATCAAATTGTTGTGACACTTGAAGGTAAGACGAGCCCTTGTGTAACTTTGTAATCAGAGAGATGCCTCCTTAAAGTAAAGATGGTTCTTATGCTCTATGCAAAATTGTGAGTACAAGCATTAAACTTGTGCAGTAAGAAACATTAATTATATTGTACATGTATGTAGGATAAAAAAAAATTCATTCAGCACTCTAATTTCATGATGCAACTACAATCTTCATTCAAGCATGTTGTAATGCATCGCTTTTCCCCCATCTTCTCCCGGAACAGACCAATCTGACAAAAAAATTTACAACCAAAATATTATATATAACAACAGAAAGAAAAATTTGCAGCTTATTATTTTACCTGTGTGGATCCACACTGTCGAAGATGGCTTTGAAAGCTGCCGAGTAATTTCCAAAATCCTTGGCAAACTCTGAGAACTTGTCCTGAAAGATGAAAAACAGTAATATAAAGTTTGTAAGATCTCGTTTAAAACAAGAGGTGGAATAAAGTCATCTCAATAAAATAAAGCATGAATCTACATGTATGATGACCCAACTGTCCCCTATATAAAAAACCTCTCTCTCTCTCTCTCTCTCTCTCTCTCTCTTTCTCTCTCTGTCTTTCCCTCTATTTTTCACTCACTCTCTCTCTCCCTCTCTATCTTTCTCTGTCTTTCTCTCTATTTTTCACTCTCTCCTCCCTTTCTCTCTTTCTCTCTCTCTCTCTCACTCTCTATGTGAATTCCCCTCTACTTTTCACTTTCTCCTCCCACTCTCTCTCTCTTTCTCTCTTTGTCCCACACCCTTTTCCCTCACCCTGCTAGCAATATTGCTATCTAGTGGTATCAACGAAGAATCGTATAGCAATTATAAGATGTAGTTTAGCAATTGATCAAATTTGAGAAAAAGTCCTTTCTTTCATTCATTTAGTTTCTCGTCTCCCTCCATACGTCTCTCAGTACTGGGAAGCGTGTCATCAAGTGTTTTGTCAGTGATTTTTACCGACAAATTTGCTCACAGCCAATCAGATGCAAGGATTTCAGTACCTTATAACAGCTGTCGGTAAAAGTCACTGACAAAACGCTTGATGAAACGCTCCCCAGATCCATTAGCTAGCTATCTGTATCTTACCAGAGCACTGAGTGAGAGTATCTCCATCCAGGCTCTCTCTGACAGCCAGTCTGAAGCTGGGTTGGGAAGCTCTGATATGATAGGGCCACCTGATAGCAGGTACCTCCACTCATCCTACAGAAAAAAATGATTAAAAGGAATAAAAAGTATTTCAATGAATATTGATAATGGTGATCCAATATTCACTCCAGGTTTATTTCATCAAAGACATATAGGGTTAAATTCAAAGTTATGATTGGGTTTTTGGTTCTGGTTCTGGTTACAGTTACATGTAGGTTAGGGCATACATGTAGTGTTGGATCTAGGGCTGAAGTTATGTAATTAAAGACACGCAGTTGTAGGTTCATGGGGAATTGGACACCATTCGCCTATTTACCCGATAACGGCGTTTATTAATCACCGATAGTGGACTTCACTTTTACGACTGACGGGTCTTACGTAATGCTTGAGACCTCCCCCAACTTCTTATTCTGCCCTGCAAGGAAAAGTAATTATCATAAATGAAGCATCCACGAGAAGACTGGCATTTTTGCGATCTCCCGAAGCAAAATCCTGTTGTACATGTACATGTACCATCAAATTTCGCTGGTTTGTGAGCCTACACACATTATTTCAATTCCAGCAGGTAGATATATGAAATGTGATACATGGTTAACTTACCATATTGATCTTGCCCTCATTCTGTAGAATCCTGACACACAGCAGGAAAGCAAACATGAGCTTGTGCTTCTCAAACAAGCTACGACACACGTTAGAGTAGAGACTGAAAGTGAATTACTCATTGATGTTGATGATACGCTGAGGAAGGTTGTCTGAGGAAAACAAAAGGGAATAAGATAGAATGTAATTTTACCCATCCGTAAGCTTGACAGTCCAAAGCATATCATTTTCACCAAGGAAAACCATGAAGCAGATTAGGCCATCTCTGTACATGTAGCCTGGCCATATGATGTGCTAGATATATACAATACTCAGGGAAACAATTTTTAATTTCGATTGACTTTGAATTTCTACCTAACATTAACAACCATTCTTTAAACAATGAAAAATGATATCCAAATTACATGACAGTAAAACGAAACAGAACCATAAAATTAATAGCATAAAATAAACATTCTATTTTTCAAAATGTTCTTCTAGAAAAAGAAAATGGTTTATACTGTTATGGAACATACCATAATAACCTTCATGCAGTACTCAAGACATACACCGAACTACAATGAACATGCAAAATTGTAAAATCAGCACTGATTTTCTTATTTACTATATAAATCTATATACCTACCTATTATGCCTGTAGTCTTGACTACGGGACCCCTTCGAGAATCTAACACACATGAGTCACAATATTGTGCGCACCCCCCGTAATCCTATTGTCCCCTTCGCCACTCACGCGCGTCAACACGCTACGGCCATCTTCCTCTTTTGCGAGCAATCCCAAGTAGAAACATGTTGCTTGCAAGGAGCGGGGAAGGAGGGAGGGTCATAGGTAGGTATATAGATTTATATAGTAAATAAGAAAATCAGTGCTGATTTTACAAATTTACTGCAATAAATCATATATACCTACCTATTATGCCAGACCAGCGCCAACTCAAAGACCGGGAGGCATGTTTCGAGCAGAAGGAAATAGGATTACACCAAAGACTACAAAGAAGATACAGCGGCCTTCAAGGTGGCTGACGCAAACAAAGCTTCACCTGCGGGAATATCCCTAAGGTAGCAAGAAATGAAGGAATTGGGCGAACGCCAATAAGCAGCCTTCAAATTATCAACAAGCGCCACACCTTGAAACAGAGCCCAAGAAGTGCTGACACTACGAGTATCATGAGCACGAGGGTTACTGTCGGATAAAAGAGCCTCTGTGCCAGCGGCCCTAATAGCTTCAACGATCCATCTAGAGATGGAATCAAGAGAGGCAGGAGAAAAAGGCTCTCTAGTGATCAGGAACAACTGATCATCCTTACGATAAGACTTAGTCTTATCAATATACCATTTGAGAGCCCTAACAGGACACCAAACTTTGTCCTCACGCACCGAAGAAAAGTTAGAAAGCGGACAAAGAAAAATCTCAACAGGACCGGAGGCAGCTGTCTGATTCTTGGCAACGAAAGAAGCCCTAGGAATCAATCTAACACCTTTTCTCTCCCAGCGAACATGACCAGGAGTAAGACAGAGAGCATGAAGAGTACTGCGCCTCTGCCCAGAGGCAATAGCTACCAAAAAGAGCGTCTTAACCGTAAGATGATGAAGCGAAGCTTCACCTAACGGTTCGAAAGGAGCTTTCGCCAAGGCCTCCAGGACCTTAGGCAGACTCCAAGACGGCACTAACTTAGAAAAAGAAGGCCGTTTCAGAAAGAACGAACGAATCAAACCACTTAGTAGCGGGGAATTGGAAATCCCCGAACCATCTGAGAAACCCGAATGAATGGCCCCGATCGCCGAACGGTAGCCTCGGATAGTAGAGATAGATCTCCCTTTGTCAAATAACAAGATTAAGAAATCCGCAATTGAACCAATAGGAGCCTTAGAAGGGGTTCGATTTCTTCTCTTTGCACCAAAGGAAAAAGACCGAGAGACGGGAATTGTAAATTTCCCTAGTAGAAACCCTACGACTGGACATTAAAAAGTCCACGGCTCTATCAGAGAGACCCGACTGTCTTGCAGATCCCCTGACAGGGGCCAAGCAGTCAAATGAAGAGACTCCGGACTGTGGTGAAGAATCCCCGATAGGGGCTGTAACACCAGATCCGCTCTTAACGGGAGAACGAACGGTTGAGCCCTTAGGAGGCTCATAAGTTCTGGAAACCAATTCCTCCTGGGCCAAAAGGGAGCTATTACGAGCACCCGCGCCCGATCTTCCCTGATTTTCCGCAAGACACGCGGAATCAGTTGGAAGGGAGGAAAGGCGAATCCCTGAAGGTTCTCCCAGCTGAGGGAGAAAGCATCGAGAGCCCATGCTCCCTGATCGCGAACACGGGAGCAAAACTTCGGCAGCTGGTGATTTAGCACCGACGCAAATAGATCCACTTCCAGTGGACCTAGGCAACTGCGAATGCGGCAAAATACCTCCGGATGGAGCGTCCATTCCGATGGAAGATACCTGCCCCGAGACAGAAAATCCGCAATGAGGTTTTTCCCGACCGGGGATGAAAGAGGCCACGGGTGTGATTGCCATGCGACGACACCACCTCCACAGCTGAGCTGCTAGGGCATTCAGGGCAACCGAACGAGTGCCTCCCTGCCGATTGATATATGCCGCCACAGTAACATTGTCCGTGAGAATCAGAACCGAACGACTGAGAAGTCGACTTCTGAAATGGAGCAAGGTCAACAGAACTGCCATAAACTCCAGGACATTGATATGAGGAAGAGTCCCAAAATGAGACCAATCCCCCGCAACCGTGCTGCCGTTGCAGTGTCCTCCCCACCCCAACCGAGAGGCGTCCGTCGAAACCGATATCGACGGAAGAGGGGCAGAGAAGGACCTGCCTCGCGCGAGAAACACCTCGCTCGTCCAACAAAGGAGAAGAGACTTGATCCTTACTGGTAC
This sequence comes from Heliocidaris erythrogramma, assembly GCA_025617745.1. Taxonomy (NCBI): domain Eukaryota; kingdom Metazoa; phylum Echinodermata; class Echinoidea; order Camarodonta; family Echinometridae; genus Heliocidaris; species Heliocidaris erythrogramma. The sequence continues at coordinate 19,656,614 of CM046857.1, read as the reverse complement.
TGGAATCCAGACCAAAAGAGAGTCTTTTCCCGGCTTGAAGAACCTGAGGAGCTGTCTCTGAAAGGGTCTCATGAGGAGCCGGCAGTCCTCTAAAAACATCGACTAGACTGGCTAGATAACCTAAGTCTTGAGTAAGAATGACGAGCAAACTAGTCTCGTCCAACAAACAATCGCGCAACTCCGCTAGGAGAAGCCAATCGTCCAGGTAGCAAAAATAGCCGAAGGCCGCATCGCCTCAGAGAGGCTGCCAGCACGGCTACAACCTGAGTAAGAACCCGAGGGACTGGGCACGGCCCGACGTGAAGAGTGCGAAAACGATAAGTCTCTGAGGGGAAGAAAAACCCCAGAAGATCGCGCAAAGCGCGATGAACGGGAAAGTGGAAATACGCATCTTCGAAAACTATCAAGACCGCGTAGTCCTTCCTCTTGATCAACGGAAGAATGGAGGCGAGAGTCTCCATCCGAAAATGTACTGAAGTTTTCCCGAGCGCTTGGGAATAACAAAAGTCGGAGAAAGGGAAAAAGACAGCCTGTGAGGTGACCGAGTTCCTATAGCACCTCCGGGGAGCGGGGCGGACAGATCTATGAAGAATCAGTCTCGTCCGCCAAAGAGAACAAAAGCGTCCCCGGAGATGGCCTCCCAAGCGGGGAGAAAGGAACGAAGACAGCCACCAACCAATACTCTGCGACGGTACATGACCGAGGCAGCTGCAGTGGAAAACTATGACCACTGCAAACCAAACATGACGCTCAAAAGAAGCACCGCTTCAATGCGTCCAAAAACCAGCTAGAAATCCTCCGCAAGAGAAAAACGCTCGGAGGAATCCCGCTGCCTGAACCCAAGCAAAGCCGAACCCTGCGCGCGGGTTGACTAAAAGTCAGGGAAAGTTTAGAACAAAGCAATCGCTTCTACCCCACAAAGGGAGAGCAACTAAGGCTCTGCCTGCCCCAGCGATTCGGAAACCGAAGCTTGAGAGGCCGCTTCCAAAACTGGATCCGCCTGAAATAATCGTGACAAAGAATCACGAACAAAGGCCGAAACGGTCGGATTCACGCATGAACCGCCATAAGCCTCCTCACCCGACGGAGCCCCGAAGCTGCGAGACTAGGAGGCGCATGTGATCCCATCACAGACAAAGAAGAATAAACCATAAAAGGCTAATTAGTCTCGATGTCCGACCCAAAAACGGGACAAGAGCAGGGGATGTGAATCCTGGTACAAGGGACCAACCCTGAGTCTGGGCAAAGCCCATCTCACACTGAACAACTCAGCTTGAGAGACCGGAGGGTTAGCTAAACCCGATGGGCAAGAGGCAGGCAAAGCCTTGCCTCTTTTAGCCCCTTCCCTAGGCTTCTGATTGGCCCAAAAAGAGCCTAAGTCGAAACCCGCTTTTCAGAGCGTTTATTCGGTTTCGTTCGGATCCCCGAAGCCCTTCGGGAACACGAACCGAACCCTCCGCTGAGGGACGCTCACCTCCCTTTATGGGAGAAGTGCGCTGAGGGTATTGAACCCAAAGACGCGCACCAATTACCCATATCGGCCGAGCAAGGAGATGCAACAGCCATGGGCCGGACGCCAAGGCGCCCAGAGCAAGGGCGGAACGGGATGACCCGGCAAAGGAACGCCAACAAAGGACTCAGCAGGAATCCCGCTGCTTAAACCAACGCGAAGTCGAACCCTGCGCGCGGGTTGACTAAAATTCAGAGAGATATCTGGATAACAAAGCAATCGCTTCCACCCCACAGAGGGCGAGCGATTGAGACTCCGCCTGCCCAAGCGATTCAAAAAAGAAGCTTGAGAGGCCACCTCCAAATCTGGTTCCTCCCGAGTGGAAAGAGACAAAGGAACGCTAACAAAGGCCTCAGCAGGCAGAGCCCCGCATGGTTCAACGAAAGTCTCCTCGCCCAGCGGCGCCCCAAGGGCCGCGGGAATAGGAGGCACATGCGAAACCGACTCAGACAAAGACGAATCCAACACAAAAGGCTGATTAGTCTCAAAGTCAGACCCCTGAATAGGGACAGAAGTCAGGGTTGAAGTAGCCGGTACAAGGACCAACCCTGATTCTGAGCAAAAGCCCGCATCATGCTGAACATGTCAGCTTGAGAGGAGCTAGCTGGGTTAGCCAGGCCAGACGGGCAAGAGGCCGGCAAAGCCTTGCCACTTTTTGCCCTCTTCTTGGCCTTTTTCTTGGCTGGCTCGACAAGAGTCGTAGCCGAAACCCTTTTGTTAGAACGCTTAATCGGATTCGTTCGGATCTCCGAAGCCACTTCGGAAACACGAACCGATCCCTCCGCGGAGGGACGTTCACTTCCCCAAAAAGGGATTGGAGCGCTCATGGCGTAAGCCTAGAGAATCGCCCAAATCACCCATATTGGCTAAGCAAGAAGATGCAGTAGCCATGGGTTGGGAGTTAAAAGCTCCCAGTGCGTGGGCAGACCGAGATGACTCGGTATGTGCCCGATGACTACTAAAGGCGTGTGAACCCGCTATTGAACCGCTCGAAAGCAGCAATAGGGGAGCACTAGTAGTCACGCACCAGGTGAAAACACCTGTTGCTCCGAAGAGCGTCCATAATTGTTAGCTCGAGCATTCCCATTAGCTGGCAATGTAGACAGCCCAGGAAGTACTCGTTCCCCCATATGGCGTTTGCCGGGGGCTAGGGTTTGAGAACCCAGACCAACATGGACTAAGCCCGTGGGTTGCCCTGCAGTAGTGGGGCGCGTCTCCCCTAACGGATCAGAGCGAGTGAACGCTACCGTACGGGAAACAACCGCCTCCCCCCTCTGGTCTCAGCGACCGGGGGATTGGAATCGTTAGATATCCAAACCACTAGAATCTGACGCCACCCACCCCGAAACCACAGGCTTCGGAGTTGACAATCCCGACTCAGTTAACGCCACCCGTCCCGAAGCCGCAAGCTACGAGACTGGCAAACTCTGCAAGGAAACACCACTAGGCAACTTACCCTTAGCCCTCCTCCCTCCCCCATGTACCGAAGTACTCGGGAGAGTTCTGGAAGGCCGAGTCGTCTTGCTAGACGACTCTTCGGAAGAAGCAGGTCTCCTTGACCTAGCTGCTTCTTCTTCCGAATCCATACCACTGCAATGAAACAGACAATAAAGTATACTTTCCAAATTAAGAAATACTTCAACTGAATGCAGTAAAAAAAGGGTAAAATTATTTGGGAGATACGCACTAAAGAAATTTTCACAGCCTAAAAACCGTAAGAATAAACGCCGAACCCGAAGGCTCGGTGACAAACGGAAACACCCGCAAACACGGAAATATCTATGTGGGGCTGACCGTGAAAGAGAAAAATAAATGCCAAGAAAGGGAATCAAAAAATCCCTTGCAATCGGCAAGAGTGACTACTAAAACACAAAGTACTATAATCTAAACGAATATAGGTACCTAAAAGTGCTTTAACTATGTGAAAAAGCGCACCAAAAAGATACTATACGACCTGATTTCAGGAGCGCTGTGACTATACGTCCTAACTCGTCGGGGGCGAGCAAGAAAGAGGAAGATGGCCGTAGCGTGTTGACGCGCGTGAGTGGCGAAGGGGACAATAGGATTACGGGGGGTGCGCACAATATTGTGACTCATGTGTGTTAGATTCTCGAAGGGGTCCCGTAGTCAAGACTACAGGCATAATAGGTAGGTATATATGATTTATTGCAGTAAATCAAAGACAAATAAATGTTTTCAAATTTATTTTACCTGCCCTCTCTGAGTTGGCAATGCCTGCTAAGAAGATACCGATGAACCATCCAAGAGAGTACTGGTACATAGGATCTACACTGGCTAGATCAGTGGTACAGAAGAAGAGAAGTTGGGTTCTCACAGCTACAGGGATGTACTGGGACCTGGTCTCGTCAATCTCTCTCTCAGTCTGCTCGGCAACTATCACTTTAGCCTGAAAGATGAAATGGCAAAGTCAGTATTAAGAGCTTCACCTTAAATATCTGATAATATCCCTTAGTTATTTATTGATTTGTCGTCTCTGCTGTAGTTTTCTTTAACCTTAGACATAACGGTTAAACACGACTTCCTTCAATACTGAATATTTATCAACAATATGATGTAATTAACTTTGTAGGTATTTTGATGGGACCTTAAGTAAAAATATTAATTTTTAAGTCTCATTTTTGCACGTTGTACTTTCCACTAATACATTGGAAAATTTGTTTTTGCAGTCTGTACAAGAACACTCTTGTTAACACTCCCTGTAGCACCATAAAGATTCCTGCTACACATAAGGATTCAAAGTCTCAATTACTTTAAGATTCCCTCTTATAAAGGCTATCACATTTCTAAAAGTCTTTAATTATGAATACTAAATCATCAAATCTACAAACAACTATTTCATTGGTCCGAATTCTTGAAAGGGGTTTATTTTAACCCATGGTCTAAACTTCCGATAAGCGTAGTATGCGCATGTCCTCATGGCCAATGGACGGACAGTAATGCGCTTATATACGCTTATTTACACTTAATTTAGTCCATGACGGAGGTTTAACCATGATTTAGACAACAGGTTATGATAAACCTCTTTTTTTCGTGAATTCTGGCCATTGTCTTTATGAGAAAAAGTACAATTTTCATTGAAATGTATCAAGTTCATACTTTGCTTTAGAAGAAAAAATTTAAATTCCTATACTCCCAAATGCAGTGTCTTTTCATCCTACTGACCTTGATCTCTTGAGCCTTGACCTTAGAAGCCTCCAATACACTGATGAGGTCAACATCATCCACAGGGTTACCCTCAGAGGAGCTCAGCCTCTCCAGGATCTTATCCTCAATCTCCTTCAGCTCACTCTTCATCTTGGCATTACTGACGATGAGCTGGTTCTTGGCCTCCTCCAGATCGGGTCTTTCCTCTGCTACGACCCGGGCCAGGAGCTGATCTTCAAGACCGCTGAACAAGGAGATAGAAATATGGAACACTTAAGACTATGTTGTACTGAGAGCTATTGGTACTAGACTACTATCAAAAGCTTCCTCCAGGTAAGGCCTTTCCTCTGCTACCACAAGGGCCAGGAGCTGCTCTTAAAGACCACTGTACAAGAGACATGAGATAGTTTAGACAAAGTTTGTTCAAAAGGCATTTAAAAGAGTTACTCTTAGCTTACTCAATATCCGTTCTCTCCTCTGCTACAACCCGAGGCAGGAGTCAGTCTTTAAGACCATTGTACACAGTTATAAGAAACATTCAAATACTGACAGTATCCAGGCTTGAGCAGCACTGTCACATTAAGAGACCTTATCACTAAAAGACAAGTAAAAACTCCTACACCCCAGGAAAGAATCTGTAGTTTACAAGTGCTTGGTGAGGGGTGAAGTTACCAGTGTAATCATGGTGGATTCGCTGTAGAAAGAGCTTTGATTTGAACCCTGGGCCTTATCACTTACAGTGTACAAGTAAATAAAACAATTCACCCCATGTGCTCCCTTTACAAATTCTACAGCAGACTTGCCAACCCTGAAACCCAAGAAATAGGGACAAATGACAAGGCAGGGCTGAAAATTTACCTTGGTGAAAGGGTGAAGTTAACCAGTGTAACCTTGGTAGAGACCTCAGGGGTGTAGTGAGGGTTAGGGAGCTTGGTGGTGATGTAGAACTTGAAGTCCTCGTGGTATGGGATGACAGCATCTCCAAGCTTGATGACAGTGCTTCCCTGCTGTTTGAAGGTCTGTGAGGAAGCACAAAAAAACAAAAAAAAAGAAATATCATAAACCATGTGATGGAAATAAAACAATAATACATCTCTTTTAAGGCTAAAAAATCAGTGTAGACAATGCATCCAAAACCTGTAACAATTTCAATAATCGCTTAAGATCAAAATGGCAATGCAAGCCTTTTGTAAATTAAAGACTTAGGATTATTTGTACCTGTTTCAATAGGATAGGCTCCAGGGCTGGGTCTAACTCCTCTGCTACATTCTCCAGGAGACATGGTTTGCCAAAGCGGACAGCATTCTCAAGACTACGCAGGAAGTCACGATCAGAGAGCTTGATGATGTCAATGCCATTGTCTTTTTCCTGAAAACACAACAGAGAGATTGTCATGAGACTTTTTTTTTCCCCCCAATTTTTATTGATCAACATTACAACAGGAATCAAAGTTCAATTAGAAATATGAAGTAAATATAAAACAATGAGACAAAGCAAATTTACAAAGAAAATAAGGTGATGAAAATATGATAGAACTTTATACCCTTTTTAAACCCTTTTTAAAATTAAATATTTCATTTATCAGTCTTGATGGAGTCTTAAATCTAGCAAAAATGGAAGTGAAAACCTGGAGAATGAATTCTGGCTTGGGGCAGAAAAAAAAGTATATGTCTATTAACTGCATTGAGCAGTATGTGACAATTAACTTTTCATGGGTGACTAATTTATAAGCAGCAGAAGACATAAATGTGGGAAGTGGGAAGTGTCAAGGCTCAGTGGTAGAACAGTGGTCTTGTAACTGGCAGGTCCCTGGTTCCAAATCAAATTGGCACCCTTTGGTAAAGCATGAATCCTTTGTAACCAAGTGCTTCCAATAGGACTTAAAGCCGAAGGTCCCCTGGGGCCCGTTGCACAAAACTCAGGAAAATCAAACGCAACTTTATTTTCAGCCAATCAGAAGAGCGCATTAAGGACTTGCATTTGATATTTAGGAGATGCGATTAAACGCATGTTGTGCAACTGGCCCCAGGTTGCTTATTTACAAGGATAGTCATGCAAATGCTTCCCTAGCAACCAGGTGAAATAGGAACCATCATCATCATCATTTTCTTACCATAGCTTTGATCCACTTGTTGGCTTGGCCCTGGGGGTCAATGAACAGAGGCCAACGACGCGAGAACTGCATGATGACACCGTTCTCTATGGAGAGGTTGTCGCGGGGTAGTCCAGCGATCTGCCACGTCCTGATCTTGACAGGGTCACCAAAGGCCTGGATGAAGCCTGGGTCGGACGTACATGGCACATTGTATTGGGAGAACTTGGACTGCCACTCCTCCGAGAGTGCAGCTCGGTATTCACCCTGTACAAAAGAGAGACAGGGAAAGAGAGGGAGAGAGAGTGATAGAGAGAGAGATGGAGAGGGATTTGTTAATGGTCTACAGATATTCAATAAACATAAACCTTTACTAAATTCATCTTCTTACATGTGCATGCACGTATCCATTCAAAAGCTAAAGAGTAGAATATAAACTCTAAATCTTATCTATTCAGTTTAAAAAAAAAAAACGAAGTTGAAAATATAAACTGGACTTTGAAGATAACAGTAACCATGCCAATAAGTCAAATTTGATTACAAATGAAAATCTGTGTGGTACATGTATCTTATCTCTCAAAAGTATTGATGTTAACTAGCTCAATTCCACTAATTGATTAACACAAGTCCGAATTCTATAATTGCTCCAATCAATTGTTTTCTCCAAGATGTGGATCCAGAGTATACATGGAGACATTCCTGAACAATTGGTACACAAATGCATGTTCTTCCAAATAGATACTGCTGTGCGGGAGGGAAGAGATAAGGAAGAATAAAACCTACTGTGAAAGGTCCCAGGTATGCCACATAGCCTGCCGATATCAGCACATCTCCAGTGATCTGGTTGATGACCTTCTCCAAGAGGTCAACGGACTCTTGCCACCTACCCTTCTCATCCGCTAAACCACCAATGAGCTACAAATAAGAAAAGTAGGGGTCAAAGGTTGAAATTTACACTAGAAAATAAAAAGTTGTGGAATTAATCCTAGAATAGTCACTTTATAACAAAGCAGGATACAGATATCCAAGGGCAAATGACACTCTAAAATCCACAATCCAACAATCTGTAAATTGTTTAATTCATAGATATAGCAGGAATCCCCCCCCCTTTATTTTTTTTTTTACAATATACTGTAAAACCACCAGCAAGTTTCGCGACATAAAACTTTTGCCTATTTTGCAGCAAGAAAATTGCACAAATTGCAAAAAAAAACAAATTTATGTCTTTTTATCTCGACCACTTGCGAAAGTTTCATGCACACAAAATATTTCTGGTTTTACAGCATTTCAAAATGACCACCTTATTTACAGATAACAGTTCACATGAAGCCCTTTGTATTTAGGGTTCCAATTTTTTTTCCACAAATGTTTAACAAGTAAACTGCACCAATCTGGCAATCATTACGGAGGGGAAGAGTATTTACCTTGTCAGCCCTGACGAGCCTAGCCTTGCAGAGATCACACTTGTTCTCCAGCTCCTCCTTCTTGGCCACGGTGTCCTCGTACTTGGCCTTAAGGGTAGCGATGCCCTCCTCCACCTCCCTCAGGTTGGCCTTGGCTGCGTCCAAGATGCGCTGGGTCTTCTCAAGATCCTCTCTGGCCAGACGCAGGCTTTCCTGTGGTGAGACAGAGAAACAAGATGTATTTGAATTGCACTAAAATTTCACTTTCATGGCCCTAAGGCTGAATTACTGTAAATGTGGAATATTTCGCGGTGTGGAAATTTTTGCGCATGGCTGAATACAGATTGTAAGAATCATGATAATAACATATTGATATTGACAGCAATAAAATCTAACACAGAGAGAGGGGGTGGGAGGATGAGAGAGAAAGAGATGTAAAGAGTAAGAGTTAGAGTAAGAGAAAGAGGATGAGAGAGACAGAGAGAAACAGAGTGAGAAAAAGAGAAGTGTGAGAGAGAATGAGTGTGTAAGAAAGATCGAGATGTACAAAAGCGGGTTTTATGTGCGTTTGTTTAGCATTATGTCCGAGGACATTTTCGGACAGAGAACAAAAAAAAAACCATGAGAACAATGGTCCTCGGAAGCCGGACAATAGTCCTCGAACGTCGAACAATGAATTTATGCCTTATTCCGTCGACTGTCCGAGGACGAGTAACAATAGAGGAACAATAGTTGTCCTCGGAAGTAAAGCAATGTAAACGTGTGTGTGTGTGTGTGTGTGTGTGTGTGTGTGTGTGTGTGTGAGAGAGAGAGAGAGAGAGAGAGAGAGAGAGAGAGAGTGAGCAAGCAAGAGAGCAGAAAGAGAGAGATAAAGAATGTGACAGAAATAGAGACAAAAGACATACATTTTATACAGAGACTAGGAGAGAGGAAGAAAGGGGGATAAAGCGTAGAAGGGAAATGAAACAAATGCAAAGAGCTAGAGTACACTACTAACCCTTTTTGGTGCCACGTTCTTGGCCACAAAGTGATACTTGTGCATAGCCCTGGTCCACTGGCAGATAGAGGTACACGCTTTGGAGACCTTGGCAATTGCAGCGGGAGTAAACTCTTCATTGTCAATGAACGGTTGGATCTTGGTGATAACCGAGTCAGGAATATTGTCCTAAAGACACGGTGAAAATTAGAGAGAGACTTGGTATAAAACTCTTTGAAAAAGTACATTAAAATAAGGAGATGGCTTTAAATCACATTCCTGCTGTAAGTAAGGTTTTAAATGGAGGTGCATACATGATAAGTGGCCAAATTTCTACTTTCAATGTCCCTCTACTTAATTTTTTTGATAAGTCTGAATCTCGTACGTGTTACTACTTGTTAATGTTTTTCTTTTAAATGTCATAACTGGAAAATAGTTATTATTCTATTTGAAAGTCATTTGCCAATGAATCATAACAGCTCAGTCCTAAGATTTCAAGACATATCAGGTACAGACTGTTACTTGTTAGAAAGCAATTGATAATCCAAATGGATATGCATGGAACATATTATCCTCGTTCAGTACCTCAAAATATTTAACATAAATTAAAGCAAATGCATACCAGTGTCAAAAAATACTTTTTCTTCACAGGACCCCTGTTTCGACTTGCTATTAAAAAAAAAAATTTCCTTGCTTTAATCCTTATTAATTTAAATGATTTTTACTGAGAACTGTCAAGAGCTAAATTGCTCACCATTCCTATGTATTTTCTAAAGATACTGACCTTGTCGTACGCGAAGAGACTCTCTAGGAACTTGCCCGGGTCCTGCAGGAGACCCTTGCCTGCGTCCCAGTAGTCATCGATCTTGGTCCCTGGCTTTTCTCCAGCCACCTTCTTGGGTTTGACACCTTTCATGATACAGACAGCGTCGATCACCATACGTACACCATTCGGTGGACGCTGTAGAGCACGGACCTGTGAACGATGAAGAGTCAATCGAAATGATTAAGACTGATCGATGGATTGGAAACACTGGATTCTAACTCAACTGTAATGAAAGCCAAGAATGAAATTAGTGCTTTTATGTGTAATTGTCCTTGATATCATCTGTTTGGAGCCAGAAGGGCGTTAACTCTGTGTCAAAGTATATGAGTTAACGTCCTTTTGGCTCCAAACAGACGATATAAGAGTATCTGAAGGTAAACAAATGAGGGACCTTGTGGCTTTAATCCCTATCCAAAGGACTCAAGGAGAAAAAATATCTTCAAGAGGTAGAGGGTGATCTCTATAATACATCATTTCACTAACGCGACTCAACCATTTACAGGCTCTTTTATTACACACAAGCCATACTGATTGGACACGTAATTCATCACACCAATAGACCTCTTCTGTAATGTATACAAATTTATGCACATATATTCTCTGAGCACCTAGTGATGAGGTATTCCTTGAACCTGCATTTTATAAATGAGCCTCAATGCTTGGAATCCAGTTTGCATACATTATTTGTAGCTATGTCCGGCAAGCTTTCAGGTTGTCAAGAACAACCTTTGTTTGAAAGGTATGCATAAAATTTGCATACATGTACATTACCGAAGTGGTCTATTAAGCCAAGTCAAACACATAACAAACTAAATTCTACAACATTATTGCGGGTGAGTGCTTTTAGTTATGCATGGGTAGCACAGATCACAGTTGTTATCTATTACATCATTTATCAGTCTAATCAAACGATTACAAGTTCCTTCATTATGCACAAACATCCTTCATCACAGATAAACTCGACTAAATGAACATCGTCCCAGCAAGCCAATCAAACTCAAGTCACAAACGAACCTCTACAACATCGTTACGGTTGAGCGATTTGAGTGAGGCGAGGGCAGCATCGAGAGCAGGGAGAGCTTCATCAAGGTCCCTCTGGGCATCGGCAGCAATCTCCTGAGTCTCCTTAGCCTTGGCCAGAGCCTGCTGCTCCTCCTTCTGTACAATCTCCATGGTCTCATTGGCTTTAGCCTGGAAAACAGAAAGCGATTCAGAAGGACTTTCAGAGTCAAATTCAAATAGCCGTTTCCACTATACGTAACCAACATAAGAACAGATAATAATGATATCATTCTGCCCACTGAATTTCAGTCAATAACACGGTTAAGAATTAGATTCCAGTCAGAAGCATAATGCTCCCTTAAAGACACTGCATTTCTATCTAGAGTTATCTCCCTCAACTCAGGTGTAGTAAAAAGTACCTGGGCCCTGTTTCATCAAACTTGTTATCAATAACAACTGCCAAATTTCTATGACAAATTTGCTCTCAGCCAATCAGATTCAAGGATTTCAGTAGCTTATAACAATTATTGTAACTTGTTATTGATACCAAGTTTTATGAAATGGGGCCCTGGTATGAAGATAATCCTGATATACTATGAGCAGTACAATAATTTGGAAACTCAACAAAATCCAAGGTACAATGTACTATTAATAGCAAATAAAGGTGATTTCTTTGGCAGCAAAAGATGCTTTGACAATCCAATCATTGTTGACATTGTCGAAAATGGTAATACAAGTAACAGAATTAATAATACAACTAATCTGACAATCAAAAGTGTTACAAATGCACTTCTAGAAAGAAGAGAACCCACTGTCCATTATGGAAGCTACATGTCCATGTACATATATAGGTCACATGACTCACCGTATCCACTTTTATCTTCTCCATGGTAACCAAAGTCTCCTTGGATGCCTCCTCCAACATGGGCTGCATGGTCTCCAGTTCCTCCTGCATGGCTGCTACATCATCAGCGGTCCTCAGGAGCTACAGATAGATAATAAAATTTGGAGGAAAAAAATGGTAAAACTCCTAGAAACAAACATTCAAATTCGGAAGGCTGCATCAACTTATCATCAGTTGTTAACTGGATACCAGGAAGATAAGAGAATTTTAAAAGTCAGAACTCCAAGGAAAAATTCATGTTTCTGCAAGCGATGTACAGTTATCATCAGCAGTCCTCAGGTGCTACAGATAGATATAACATGTTTTTAATAGTATAAACTCCCAGAAACATTCAACCTTAGAAGGCCACATATAATTGTCATCAGCTGCTGAAGGGGCTACAACCATAACAATTGTTTTAGAGCATGAATCCTAGAAAATTGAGATCAAAAGGTCACATTTAATTTGGACAGTCCAATATGTTCTTTATGTTCCAAAAACCCTTGATTATGTAATGTATGTGGATGCTCTGGCAACGTAAGCACAATCATTAACAGTTTTCACCATTTCTTTTCAACAGATCATTTGTGTTCATGATACGCCTATTCATGAGTTAGCCATAACCTGGTGTGTTCAGTCCAGGACCCAGCATTTACTTGTATGTACTGCATTCAGTCTGGTGTACACACTGTCATTTGGTGGGTATGCATAACCAGTCCCACATGTATAATGTTATTGGAACATAAGGGTGTACCCCACACAGCAGCGGCAAGTGTCATATTGGGGAAATAAGTATTCTAATCATACTTGAATAAAATCTATGCCAAATCTCATGAAATCCAAAAGGTAAAGATTGGACAGGATTGCTTTTTTTAATGTAGCAACAACAACACAAAAAAGTATAGTGTGTGCCCTGCTAAAAACATTTGAAAATCTAGTGTCAATGACTTACCTTATCCAGACCAGTCTTGGTGCGGTTCCTGGCTGTCTTCAGTTCATTCTTCTTCAGCCCCAGCAGCTTGCCATAGATGCCCAGTAGCTCCAGGTAGCTGGTGGGAGTCACATAGTTATGTCGGGAAAGTTCAGCCAAGAACTTGATAGACTTGGTAGCAACAGACTGGTGGACCACCACACACATTTTGACCTGTAAAGAGCATGACATAGAAAGGTCCAAAGGAATTGGTCAAATGAAGTATTTAGGTAAATTAGCAGTTTGTGATTTTATTTCTACAGTGCCAGCTATACCTACCAAGCCACCTACGATTTCTGGACATCACTCTAGCTCTGGGATGTCAATGATGAAGTTCCTAGAGGTCACCAAGTTGCTTACCCATCAGCATATACTTCCATTCTTAATAGCATTCATGATAAATTCAACACCAATCGATTATCAATCATGAATACCTACCAGGCCATCAACGATCTCTGGACCTTCCTCTAGCTCCGGGATGTCATTGAGGATGTTCCTAGAGGTCACCAAGTTGCTTACCCATCAGCATATACTTCCATTCTTAATCAATTATCCAATCAATTATCAATCATGAATACCTACCAGGCCATCAACGATCTCTGGACCTTCCTCTAGCTCCGGGATGTCATTGAGGATGTTCCTAGAGGTCACCAAGTTGCTTACCCATCAGCATATACTTCCATTCTTAATCAATTATCCAATCAATTATCAATCATGAATACCTACCAGGCCATCAACGATCTCTGGACCTTCCTCTAGCTCCGGAATGTCATTGAGGAAGTTCCTAGCCACGGAGAGCAAGGCTTGGTCTGGCCATTCACTGAACCAGTCTATAGTACAGCAGTTGACCAATGACGGGAACTGACGCAGACGAGCTCGGAAGACCTCACCGATGGGACTGGATAGAGCAAATACTATGTGATCAGAAAGTGCAATTTCAGATCCCCCAATGTGAAGTATTATGGAACATATGCAATAATATGGAATATAACTTTTAAATCACCATCTTAGAGGAATGTTTGTACCAAGATATACACAGCTTTCGTTTCTGTGTATGTTTAAACAGTAACATGATACTAGAACAACTTCTATCCACAATGGACACCCAGGTACCTTGACTAAATTTACAACATACTTTTAATAATGAAAAGTGCATATGAAGGAGGGACATTTCTCTATCATGGCACATGTATCTTCTCCTTCTCATTTTAAATTCATTTTTAGCTTGTTCTTGGCATTTTGTTTTGTAAAAATACTCTATTTACATATCCTTCCAGACTCTAGGATGTCCCTTCATGATATGAATTCATTTTTTTCCCCTTCTCTTTCTTCTTAAGAGCATTAATCCATTGGAATCATTTACCATAATTTCAAAAAGTCCAAAATATTTTTTTGTCTTTCATTTGTTTCCATCATATTGGCATGATTTTGCAGCATATTCACACCTTAAATCCATCATAAAATGAAAGTTGGTGATCTTTACCTCATACAGAGCACGGTATGAATGTTGGACTTGACTCTCTTGGTGTATGCCGAGAATAGATTGGCCTTTGTAGGTTGCATGCCTGAATCCTGGACGATAGGTTTCATGGCGTTGTAGATGGAGTCCAGCTCATCAAAGCCGTAGAGGTTGGGGACATCTCCAGAGTTCAGGATGTTGTTGATGTCCTCCAAGAAAGATTCACTCTTGATCTGTTTTGTTTTTAAAACAAGAGATAGGAAGTTAGATAATTACAAACATACCCATGTTCTTGATAAAATATTATTCAAAATAACTTTTTTTCATCAGATTTCTAATAATCTAAATGCCTAGATTGAAAGTTTCACTCAAGATCCACCATATTTTGTAGACAAAAGATAGGAGGTTAATTTGTTTAATTAAGAATGCATCATCATCTGTTTTTTGCCACCGCAAGTACAACCAAAATAAGCAATTCATTATATTTCTGTTTAGTTAAATTTCTAAAAAGATACTCCAAAAACTAAGACGCAGCATTTTCTTTACAAAATTCTTTTCTTTTTCTAGCAGGAATGAATAAACAGATGAGATGTAAAAAAAAATGTAAATCATTGGTCATGATTTAAAGTATATTTTGTTTTCCTTTTTCTTTTTTCTAATTCTCTATACAATTTCTTTTTTGTAGTGGATTCCAAGAAATTAAAAAAATCAATAAACACCTTTTTGATAGTTTCCTACATTGTATATCTCAAAGATGAAAATGGATATAGCCAGAAGTAGAAAACAAAGACATGCATACATACATGTACGTACGGCTGCCATCTGGGGAGCGTTTCATCAAGCATTTTGTCAGTGATTTTCACTGACAAATTTGCTCTCAGCCAATCAGATGCAAGGATTTCGGTTGCTTATAACAGTTGTCAGTCAAAATCACTGACAAAATGCTTGATGAAATGCTCCCTGGGCACAACGACATGCATGTACATCAACAAAGATATACATACCTGAGTATCACTGAAGAGGAATACAATGGCCTTATTCTCCAAGCCAGCCTTGAGGAGGATCGTCTTCAGATCTTCCCTCCACTCATTCACACCATAGTTCTTAGACAGCTCAATCTGGAAGAGATCGTACTCAGCCCTGGAAAACAACAGAAGAGGAGAGAATGAGAACAGGGATGGATGAGTATCACATACAAACATGCAGAATATCAAAGTTACTGTATGTAAATGATACTAGTTATGTGCTTGTAATAAAACCGACAGTATATGAATAAACAGATATATATCATAAAATACATAGACCATCTTCCCAGTCTGAAGTATAAACAACTCAAACAACTTAACCTGTAGAGTACGGGAACCGGGTGGCTCCTGTATTAAGCCTATGAGAGTTGAATAATTCAGTAGTCAACGTGTTAAATATCTAATTTATCTGAGATGGATTGACTCAGGTTCGAGATTTACAATGTCTTTTATATACTTCAGAAAAAAGGTTTGCGGTACAACCATGTGAGTTGGAATAACTCCACGTTCCGGTCAGAATGCTCTGGCCGTCGTCAGGAGAATGAGAAGAGCGAATAAATCAGCAGAATTTATATATGAAGCAGTAACTCACTTAATAAAAATGGATGCAAATAACATAGAAAGAAATAGTAACAGTAACATCAAAGTACCTACATTGAAAGGATAAATAACATCTTTTATATAGACTAAATGGACCACTGAAATAATACATGTATATTGACTGGAAATCATGCTGTCGTCTCCAGAGTGTTTTTGTAATAATCATCAATATAATGTTGGATAATGGAAAAACTTAGCTTCTACGAGGTAAAAAATATGTTTTGTTATTAAAGATAAGGAAGAAAAGCAACAGAAATAAGGGACGAAACATACATATGCGCAGCCAGTCTCGTAAGACTCTGTCTGCCGCTACCACCCACTCCCAGCAGCAGAGCGTTGCCCAGGGGCTGACGGATGACACGAGAGATACGACAGACGTGTTTAGTTGCATCCTCAAACAGCACCAGCCTCATGACAGCTGTGTTGACTTGGTTGTAGTCTTCAAGGTATTCCTCCATCACGTTTACCATCTGAGGATAAAAAGAGATTGGATGAGGTTCATCAGGGTTCCCATAGAAATTTGAGAATCAAATTCCACAACTTTCCATGACCCGTTTTTGCCTTTTTCCATGACCAGATAAGTACTGTTTTGGTATGGGTTATGGCATCCCAGTGGCATACGAATACCACACAGTGATATACAGTGAAACCTGTCTATAAAGACCACTCAAGGGAGACAAGAAAAGCGGTCTTTATGAGCAGGTGGTCTTCATGGACAGGTTCCTTTAATACACATTTCACTGAGAAACATGGTTCAAGGGAAACAAAAATTGTGGTCTTTATAGACAGGTGGTCGCTAAAGCAGGTTTGACTCTACAGTGTATATCATTTCATGTTTGTGAAGGAAGGCAGCCACAGCTACGCACGGCCTACACCAACCATCAACTTTCCATGACTTTGGGAGATTTTTTTTCTCCATTATCCATGACCTTCCAGGTTTTTACATGACCGTGGGAACCGTGGGTTAATGATAGGGCAACATTAGGCATTTGCTCTTCTTGCCCACATACATGTACATGTAAGGTAATCCTTTCTTTTTTAATCATTATTGGCAAGCGTTCTGATGATCAAGATACCACCGTAATTACATCATTATTTTTCATTGCAGCAACTTTCAAACAACTACTTGAAAATGACACCGATTTCACAATTCATGTAAAGCCAATTCTTAAATGCCCACCTAACATCTCACCCCTCTAGCTTTTGAAAATGTGCTCGCTCCTAATGCACAGAAGCAAAAACCATGAGATATACTTGAGTATTACATAGTCAGGCAGGTAATATTTGTAGTAAAGAGTGAGATTAAAAGAATTCTGGATTGTTTAGTGCCCTTTAGGCAAATATTCATACCTGTAGCATCATCGACTATCTACCTGCATACTTTCTGATAAAGTGTTTGCCAAACAGACCTACAGACCTCCCCTTGTAAAAAAGAACCATGGTACCCATGGTAATTTGACCAAATTAACATCAAATCATGCAAAGTACTATTAAATTACGATGATTTGATAGTAATTAGGTCAAATTACTGTCAAATTAGCATGGGTACTATGGTACTTTTTGACAAGGGTCTCTTTGAGACAGGCATAACCATCACTTTACCTTTTCCTGATCAGTGATTTCCGCGTAGACCTTGTTGTCGACGTTGGCGATCATGAAGTCGCCGTAGAGCATGGGCTGTCTGGGATTCACCTCCTCAACCTTGCAGCCAAAGTCCTTGGTGATCTTCTCCTCCAGGTAGCCCGAAAACCAGTCCCTGTCCTGTTCGTTCACCAGACGGTCTTGGAAGACTCGGCAGTTCTCGTGGTGCCACAGTCGCAGGAGCTGGCTCACGTCCTCAAGTTTGGAACTGTCAGCCATCAGCATACCTGAAATGGAAGGGTGCAACAGATGTAACAGGAAACTCATTTTCATGATACTGGTATGATCGATTGTATTTGTTCATTCTGTTACAAAATGACAGTGACAGAGGTTGACACTTCGCACTTTATTAATCAGTGGTCTACGTCAAACAAATATCTTTAAAATTAAAATATGAAATCATGTGGATATATACAGTCAACCCTGCTTTAGTGACCTGTACCTGTTTGTAAAGACCTCATTTTCCATTTCCTAGCACAGTGTTTCCCAAGAAATCTGTTTTAAAGGGAAGCCATACAAAAAGACCACCATTACTTATTGTAGATGCCAATCTGTGCAAATTAGTGGAAGAGCGCCAGCTGTTGACAAAACCATGACAGCTAGAAAAGTGGGGACTGGTGCATGGAGGCTTGAGACAATACTGTCTTTCAACCTCTCTCTTTTACTCTTTTTAATCCATATTACTCTCATTTTGTTGGAATTTGAAGCGTCTGTTCCCGAATACCTGGTTTTTTATGGCCTTCTAAACTTTAGATTGGAACATTTGGATTGGAACCATGTAGAATATGACATTTGACGTGTTTTATTGTGATCCGACACAAGGACTTGAAAGTGATTGGATTAAAGTTTTCATACACATTACACTGTATTATCGCTTGCGGTGAGTTGATTGTTCTCGTATGCTACGGGAAGACATGTAATTTGGAGGTAGACCCTACATGTATTGTAGTCTAACAAGTAAAGTCCGAAGAGTATTGGAGCGAGCGTGTTTGTGATGACAGAAGTGAGCTATGCCTATATTGGAGGTTTAGTCTGCGTGTGCCAGTCAGCGTGGACGCGAGTGAAGTTACTTTGAGTTTGAGGATAGAGGGCGCGACCACGAACGTGACTGAGAAGATGAGTGAGACGAATGTATAGGGAAGCATTCGAAAATGGACATCTTTGCAGTTACATTTAGTTGAAAGACAAGTTTCAAATTCAAGTGAATGGAACAACAGGCACATTTATCAATGTGAAGTGGAAATGGACATGGACATTAACAATGAAAGAATAGTTTCATTAATGGAGGATTTATTTGACTGTCTCTGTGATTGTGAGTACAGTAGATGTAGGCCTACACCCCTAATTTGTGTTTGAAATGTCAGCAGACCTGATCATTTAATGGATCTACAGTCGGTTCTAACTCAGTCTCTCAGTCATCTTAGGCTGGACCAAATATAGGACCAGAAGAGTTGTACAACACTAAAGCTGAAGGCTGGTACAATGCCAGAATTACCAAACGAGATTGGACTGAAATGAAGGGCTGGCCTAAGTAAGCACAGAACCAAGCTGGAATTGGTCAATTACAAGGGAAGGATCAGAAACCAAGGAACCTTCAATTATTGGAACCAAAATACTTAGTTGATGAAAGAAAACAAAATCTGAACTCTCATTTAGAGCCAATTGTATTGTAGCAGTTACTGGATTTGGATTTGAGTCTACGTCATACATTAGTGGCAGAACGTCACACCAGACAAGATGGATTACCCAACATTTCAAGGTTCAGTGGTAGACTTGAATAGCCTGCTTCAAGGCTCTAATCCATGGATGGGAGAAGGAAGCCCTCAAGTAGTCACAGGGCAGAATGAAGAGGATGACCGTGGATCACATGTGTCAAATAGGTCAGGTTCAAGTGTCACAAATACCCTACTGGAAACTGCTGCAAAGAAAGCAGAACTACTTGCAAAATTGGAATGCTTGAAAATGAAACAAGCCCTTGAAAGGGAAGAACAAGAACTGATCAGAAGGAAAGAGCAATTGGCTGTAGAAACAGAGCTTGCTGCAGCTACAGCAAGAGCAGCTGCTATTCACCAGTTTAAGGAACAACCTACGATTAAGCCTGAGGAACCAGTTCCAGTGTTCAGTAGTGCATCACAGGAAAACAGCACTACAACAAGGCCAATTCCCATGCAGGGACAGCAACTAGGAGAGAACACATCAAACTCAAATTTCGATGTTTCTAGTCTGATGGAGCTACAGAGACAGCAAAATCAGTTGACACATTTGTTGCTGGAATGCCATATGAGGTCTGCATTACCACAAAGGAACATACAGCCATTTGATGGGAACCCCTTGCACTATCATGCTTTTGCAAGGGCGTTTGAGCAGGTAATCGAGACCAAGACGTCTGATGACTCAGACAAATTGTACTACCTCGCGGAATACACGAGAGGGAAGGCTAATGAAATCGTGAGGAGCTGTATGTATGGAGATGACCCAGCACAGGCCTTCACCAAGGCAAAGGAGTTGCTAAAGAAAAAGCTTGGCAACAAGCATCTCGTGCTGGACTCTATGATGAATAAAGCAGCAACATGGCCAAACATAAAGGGTGAGGACCCAGATGCTCTCCAGAGTTTCTCCTTGTTCGTCACAGAACTTCTGAATTTAGCGAGGGATCTGCATCTGGAGGCAGAAGTGAATAATTCACAGAACTTGAAAATGGTGATATCAAAGCTTCCTTTCAAGCTACGAGACAAATGGCGAGGCACTGTTGATAGCATACAGGAATTTCGAGATGAGCCTTTATCATTCGAAGATGCCGTTTGCTTCATTGGAAAGCAATCGCGTATACTGAATAACCCAGTGTATGGAAACATAGGAGGGTCTTCTAGGATGGGTGAAAACCAGCAGAAGGCAAAGGTCCCACATCAGAAACAAGGGTTTAACACCAATACAGCAATGAAAGTGAAGGAAGAAAATTGCTCGTACTGTCGCAAAGAAGGCCACGTGCTAGCTGACTGTCAAGTTCTTAAACAGAAGGCACATGACGACAAAATAGCGTTCTGTAAGTCAAAGGGACTTTGCTTTTCCTGCCTTGGATCTTCACATCTCTCTAAAAATTGTAAATACAAGCTAGTCTGTGAGGTATGCCGAAGGTTACATCCTACATTACTGCACAGAGAAAGAACAGACATGGCCAGTAGGAGGGAAGCTGATAGGACACGAGAGGAAAGGGACTCGGGCAAAGCAGAACAGATGATGCATAAGGAAAGGGACGCCGACAAAGCAGAACCAAAATCGCAAACCAAAGGAACAGATAATTCTGAGGAAGTAAAACGCACATTAACAAACCGTGCGAGCCAGCATGAGTCCCAACCAACTATTGTGCCTGTGACAGTGCGATCAAAGGAAACAGGGAAACAAGTGCAGACATATGCACTGATGGACAATGGTAGCAATGCAACCTTCATCACTGAAGCATTGAAAGATACGCTACATGCCAGAGGAAGGTCTAGAAACATTCAGCTGCAAACTCTGACAGACAACAAAGTGGTAAAAACTTATGTGCTAAAGGACTTAGAAGTTGCAGATTTGAACGGAAATGATTTTGTTCCACTCCACGAAGTTTACACAAGATCCTCAATTCCAGTAGGAGGGGATGACATACCCAAGAAGGAGGATGTAGAGAAATGGCCTTACCTTCGAGAAATAGACTTTCCCGAGATTGACGCAGAGGTTGGCATACTCATTGGAAACGATGTGCCAAAAGCAATGGAACCACTTCATGTCATAAATAGTCAGGATAATGGCCCATTTGCATGTAAGTCAGTCATCGGATGGATGGTGTTTGGAGTGTTGAAGCCTGAAGGAAGTAACGTCATCAGCTCACACAGAGTACACGTGATGCAAGATATTGATCAGCAGCTGAAAGAATTCTATAATACAGATTTTTCAGAGCGATTGGTAGAAGACCAAGTAGAGAAGTCGAAGGAGGACAAGAGATTCATGCAGGAGGTAGAAGGATCCATCAAGGTGTGTGAAGGGCACTTTCAGATTGGATTGCCATTCAAGGGAGAGATTGAACTTCCTAACAACAGACCAGTAGCAGAGCAAAGACTCAATCATTTGCGTAGGAAATTCCAAAGGCAGCCTCAGTTCTACGAGAAATACAAGGAGTGCATGGAAGTGGCCATACTGAAGGGCTACACTGAGATGGTACCAGAACGAGACTTAGAAGGAACAAAGGGAAATATTTGGTACCTGCCTCACCATGGTGTCACGCACCCACAGAAGGACAAGTTGAGGGTTGTCTACGATTGCTCTGCCAAATATCATGGAACCTCTCTCAACCAGGAGCTCTTAAAGGGGCCGGACTTGGCAAATAACCTACTTGGAGTCCTTACTAGATTCAGAGAAGGAAAGGTTGCTCTCATGTCTGATATAGAAGGCATGTTTTCCCAGGTCCTGGTGCCAGAGGAAGACCGGAATTTCTTGAGATTATTGTGGTGGGAACATGGAGACTTTCAGAAGCCACCATCAGAGTACAGAATGCGAGTTCATGTTTTTGGTGCTATTTCCTCCCCATCATGTGCAAACTATGCACTAAAGAAGACCGCAGAACAACAGGCAGGGGTTTTCCCTGAAGAAGTCACCAGGACAATTTGCCGCAATTTCTATGTGGATGACTGTTTGTGTTCCACATCGTCTGTCCCTGAAGCAGTCAAATTGGCAGAAGGCTTGACAGAAGCTTGTAAGAGAGGAGGATTCCATCTAACAAAGTGGACCAGTAACAAGAAAGAAGTGTTGGAGGAAATTCCTGCTGAAGAACGAGCAAAGGCAGTGAAGGATTTGAAGTTTCAAGAAGGAAAGCTACCCATAGAGAGGGCACTTGGCATGCTATGGCACACAGACGATGATGCTTTTGGGTTCAAGATCCAAATGAAGGATAAACCACCTACCAGGAGGGGCATTTTGTCAACAGTATGCTCCTTATTTGACCCCCTAGGATGTGCATCCCCTGTACTCCTTCCAGCAAAGCAGCTTCTCCAGGCCCTGTGTAGACTGGGATTAGGATGGGATGAGATTATCCCTCCAGATCTGCTGAGGAAATGGCGAACATGGCAAAGAGAACTCCCAGGATTATCACAATTCATGCTGCCGAGATGTCTGAAACCAGAAGGATTCGAGGACACGAAGTCAGTGACCCTCCACCACTTCTCCGATGCAAGTGAAAGGGGGTATGGAACTGTTTCATACCTGAGGATGGTTAACCAGCAAGATGAGATCAAGTGCACATTCCTGCTAAGCAAGTCCAGAGTGGCTCCCTTGAAGCAGATCTCTATTCCTCGGATGGAATTGACAGCCGCTACAGTGGCAGTAAGGATTGATCAAATGATCAAACGAGAACTAGACATACCAGTAGATGGAACCTACTTCTGGACGGACAGCACATCCGTGTTGAAATATATCAAGAGTGAGACAGGAAGGTTCAAAACCTTTGTGGCTAACAGAGTTGCCCTAATTCAGGATGGTTCTCTTGCAAATCAGTGGCACTACCTGGAATCTTCGCTGAATCCTGCAGACGTGTGCTCCAGAGGAATTAAGGTGGACCAATTCCTAGCAATGGAAACCTGGAAGGAAGGACCACACTTTCTTCACACGGCAGAAGATGAATGGCCAGAGCAAACCAAGAATGTGTCACATGAAGTTGATAATGACCCAGAGATAAAGAAGAAAATCTATGCATGTGACGTCTCCTTGGACGGGAACAAAGGTGAATCTAGTCACACTGTGAACAAAGATGAGACTGATGGAACTGTGAGCAGGCTAATCAGCCATTACTCAGATTGGAATCGCCTGAAAAAGGGAGTAGCTTGGATTCTAAAGCTAAAAACCTTGCTACAAGAGAAAGCCAAGGGGGTACAAACCAACCGAACAGAGGAATCAACCAAGCTCTTAACAGCTGAGGACCTGCAAAAGGCTGAAGATGCCATATTGGTCTATGTTCAAGGCAAGGCATTTGCAACAGAGATGGCGATGTTGAAGAAGCAGGCTCAGACCAACGAGAAGCAAAGGACAAAATATGAGGGAGTAAAGAGGTCAAGTCCCCTCTACAAGTTGGATCCCCATGTTGACAATGGTCTATTGCGAGTTGGAGGTAGATTGAACAAGGCAGCTATGCCGATGGAAGCAAGGCACCCAGTTATTCTGCCCAAAGGTAGCCATGTGTCTGAACTTATTTTGAAGCACATTCATGAGAACTCTGGACACAGTGGCAGAAATTATGTCCTTGCAAATCTCCAGCAAAGATACTACATGCTAGGTGCAAATGCAGCCGTGAGGAGACTGGTTGGAAAATGCATTAAATGCAGACGTCACAGAGGAAAAATGATCCAACAGAAAATGGCAGATTTGCCAGCAGATAGGCTGAAGGCAGATGACCCTCCGTTTACCCGAGTTGGGGTAGACTATTTTGGACCGGTTGAGGTCAAGAGAGGACGCTCTATTGTAAAGAGGTATGGTGTTGTGTTCACGTGTCTTGCCATTCGCGCAGTACACATCGAAAAGGCAGACTCATTAGATACAGACTCGTGTATTGCAGCAATTCGACGTTTCATAGCACGAAGAGGGACTATCAAAGAAATGAGATCTGACAACGGAACAAATCTGGTTGGAGCAAAGAAGGAACTGAAGAGGGAAATAGAGAGCTGGAACCAGGCCCAGCTCAATAACGCCTTGCTGCAGAAGAACATAAAGTGGACCTTCAATCCACCAGGAGGATCCCACCACGGAGGAGTCTGGGAGAGGCAAATTAGGACAATCAGACAGTTGCTATTCTTCCTGACTAAGCAGCAAAGCATCACTGATGAGAGTTTACAGACTCTCTTCTGCGAGGTGGAAGCTATCATAAATGGCAGACCAATCACCAGGGTGTCAGACGACGTTAATGATCTGGAGGCGCTGACACCAAATCAGCTCCTGACGTTGAAGGCTACCCCACTACTTCCCCCATCGATCAGCCAGCAGACTGACACTTATGCACGGCGAAGATGGCGCCAGGTCCAGTATTTAGCCGATGTGTTCTGGCGACGATGGTTACGGGAGTACCTTCCTCAGCTCCAGGCCAGGCAGAAATGGGTGAGACCTGGTCGAAACGTGCGAGTGGGAGATGTAGTACTGGTGGCAGACGAGACGGCACCGCGGAACTTCTGGCCCATGGGTCTGATCACGAGCACCACACCAGATAAGCAGGGCATGGTTCGTCGCGTGGAGGTGAAAACCAAGACTGGCACATATTCACGACCTATCAGCAAGCTATGTCTCATCTTGGAAGGAGATTCATGAAATTTTTGTGGAGACATGCGGATTGTTTGAAGATCATTTCATCGCATATTGAATTAAGTGCTTAGTTGTGAGATAATGCTTATGATCAATAATTTGAATCCAGCAAATTCTATGTGGAGCAACAAGTGCATTTACAAGTTGAAATTTATTTTGGAGCCTCAATTTGTGAAAGGAATGTGATTTGGTGCCATAACTTAGCAGGAAATTCAAATTTGGATCAATGAGCTGAAGCATTGATTGTGAAAAGCGAAAAATAGTAATTTATGTGAAACGGAAAACGCCACGAGTCAAGCACACTGCCACTTGTGATATTTTGTTTGGATCATTGCCGCGGATGTTAGTGTGGAGCATCAATCAGCTAGCATTGTGGAACCTTGTGGATCGCTTAAATGATTTGAATATCATGTTTATAAGTTATGTTAAATATAATTATGATTTGCCACCCATTGGACATCGTTAATGATTGTTATGTGACATCAAGAATTTTGGATGCGCAGTGAACGTGAAGACATAGAAATAACAACAATTCAGCAATTGGAGAATTTGGCACGCAAAATATCAAGGATGGACAGTAACTGAAACTGACTGATATCCATGAGCTTTGTCATATCAAGAAAAGACAAGACTGCAGAAATAAATGACGTTTATGAACAATGACAATGCTACGGTTTTCAAGGGACAAACCTTTGATACTTTATTTATTGTTTGGAATGAGATTTTTCTGTTACAAGTTAAAATTTGGTTATATGAGATTTATTAGTAAATGACAATTGGATACAGTATGTATTATGATACATTTCAGGAAAGAAGTATGTTTTGTTAAGAAGAAAATATTTTCTTTTCCAAAATCAGTCAAAATAGTATTTAAGTGGATTTCATGTATTCATTATATAATAATGATTTGATGTTGTTTTTCAGGTAGACACTCTAGACAGAAAAAGAAAAGAAGTAGATTATGAATGCAACATAGAATGGGTTATTCATATTTTACTCATGACAAATTATGTGGTGAATTGCTATATATGACGTATGCTGTACACATATCGTTTCACAAGGTGAAGAAAATTACCAAGTTATTACCTGGCAATATGAGTATGGTATATGACTGTTTGATAGCTTATTACATTGATACATGTATGCAGTTAAAGGTGTAGGATTAGTATCAAAACAAATTCTGTGCAACAGACCAAATTTGAGGAGACTTATAGTTATTTGTCTACGTTCCAAGTTGCAAAGGGGGATTGTTTACATTAGTCTTTATAGATGAGATATTTGACTATATTTTTGGTCTTATTTGTGTATTGTGCTGCTTGATACAATCAAGAAATAGCTCCAGTAAGGGAACTGGTAAATGGAGCAGTATTGTTTGTGGTTATTCCCTAGAATGTTTTAAAATTCTTGACTTGTAATTTGGTTGTCATGCAACAAATTGTAGGATAATCTTTCTAAGATAAAGGGTAAAGATTAGTTTGTTTGAGAAATATACCTTTGGTACTATAAGAACAGAAAGATCTTTGGAAAATTGCATATTATGATTTTTAAACGAAGGTTTTATTTGGTTGTTTGAGTTGTAAACTGAAAATTGTGCCAAAGGGATTTGGCATACAAGATGTGCATGACTATGAGATTTTGTCTGAAAGCTATTGATGTTGGTACGGATTACAAACATTTTTTGTGTTCATACAGTGTATAGAGAACGAAGGAATATTTGGAAAAATGTTTCAAAAATCTCAAGGCTTCATTACTGAGCTTATATTGAATTTGAACACATTTGCAGTTGTTATGAGACTTAATTTGTTGACAGTGTATTGATATATGTCTTGATGTCAACAAGTTTTCTTGCCTGCATAGTTTGTTCAGCAGATGTTATACAAAATTGTTTACTTGTTTACCATTGAAAGAAATGAAAGCTTATTTTTTATTGTGATTTTCTAAGTTAAGGTGAAAGAGAAATTACACTGTAGATACCTACAATACAGTGATAATGCAGGTTTTTCATGTGTAGAGTATTGAGAAAGATATGCTATTTTCAAGTTTTGGTTTCATGATAGTCTTAAAAAAAAAAAAAACTGAGTAATTGATTTTTAGTTATGAAACAAATAGTATTGTTTTATGAGGCTAATGGACAATATATTTGGCAAAAATGTTCATAGAAGTACATGTGTAATACAGAAAGGTATTTGCAGAGCATAAGCATATAAGTTCTTTAGAAACATTGGTTTTGGAAAGGGCTATGAGTTTTGTCTTATTTATTTGTACAGTATAAATTTATTTTTGAAAAAGGGATGCAAGCTAAAGAGTTCAAAAATTGTTTGAAACACATATAAAAGGACAGCTTTATTTGTCTTCATTATAATGAATGCATTTGTACTGGTAGACTTGTTATGTAATTTGCCAATTATATCACGGTTCTATTCTTGACTATTCTTCTAGAATGAAGGAATGTAGGTAAGCGAATTACTTGTGAAGAAACAGTAACTTTTGTAAAAAGATATAACACATTGATTCATTTGGAACATTTAGCAGATCAAAACAATGTACCTGTAAATGTATTGAACTGATTATTCTTTTGTTTTACTCAAAGCAATGTTTTATTGTACACTAAAACTTAAAAGGGAAAGTCACTTTCAATTTCCATAGTATTGTATTGCAACTATACAGTTGGTTGTTTAAGTTGTTCAGTTATGGAAGTTAGCGTTCACATCTTGAGAGTTTCATGTGTTCATAGGTTTTTGGTTTGATGGTAGTTTAAAGGTAATTTTCAATGGCTTGCCCTTGAAAATTAAGGGGCCGGAAATGTAGATGCCAATCTGTGCAAATTAGTGGAAGAGCGCCAGCTGTTGACAAAACCATGACAGCTAGAAAAGTGGGGACTGGTGCATGGAGGCTTGAGACAATACTGTCTTTCAACCTCTCTCTTTTACTCTTTTTAATCCATATTACTCTCATTTTGTTGGAATTTGAAGCGTCTGTTCCCGAATACCTGGTTTTTTATGGCCTTCTAAACTTTAGATTGGAACATTTGGATTGGAACCATGTAGAATATGACATTTGACGTGTTTTATTGTGATCCGACACAAGGACTTGAAAGTGATTGGATTAAAGTTTTCATACACATTACACTGTATTATCGCTTGCGGTGAGTTGATTGTTCTCGTATGCTACGGGAAGACATGTAATTTGGAGGTAGACCCTACATGTATTGTAGTCTAACAAGTAAAGTCCGAAGAGTATTGGAGCGAGCGTGTTTGTGATGACAGAAGTGAGCTATGCCTATATTGGAGGTTTAGTCTGCGTGTGCCAGTCAGCGTGGACGCGAGTGAAGTTACTTTGAGTTTGAGGATAGAGGGCGCGACCACGAACGTGACTGAGAAGATGAGTGAGACGAATGTATAGGGAAGCATTCGAAAATGGACATCTTTGCAGTTACACTAATCTTGACTCCGTGAAGGCGTCTTAAAGTTTGTATTATATCAAAATTAAAATATGTTTTAAACCATCCCAGTTGGCAACATAGTCTAATTCAAAGTCACCATCTCCCAAATCAAACTGTCAAATATTGGTTAACAATACATTATTTATTCATGTATTTTTGCTCTAGATACATGATTTTTTTCACTCTTTTGTTTTTTTTTAATTAATTTTTTGAAGAATGTAATGGTGGAAGATATCAATGTTGCCAATTCGAATTGATTAAGCCCTTCGGAAAACCCTTTAACTACTAATTATTTAATTTTCCTTACCTTGGAAGACCTTGGAGAGATCTCTCAAGTTGAAGGTGTAATGACTCTTGGCAGGGGTTGGTAGGAGCTGAGTGATGATGGTCTCATACACATCAATAGCTGCATTCACAACTTGATGGCCATGTTCTTTCAGAGATGGGTTACTTGCTGCAAAAAGATAGATCAAACGTTGGAAATCATAAATAAATATATTGCAAAAATGTATATAGCTCAAATGTTTTAATCATCATCATCATCATCATCATCATCACCATCACCACCATCACCACCTTCATCAAAACTGAAAAGTTACATGGAAATATCCATATATATTTTTTTAATGAAAAAATGTTATGATGATCATCATCCTTATCCTCCCCAGCCCCATCATCAATATTACAGAAATTTCACATGCTTTCCATTTTCCTCCAACAGCTTTATCGCAGATATTTTACAGTTTGAAAAATTTGAATCAAGGAAATGGCGACGCCCAGTTCATGCTGATTAACCTTACATCATTAAAAAATATTTTGCTTTATACCTATCTCATGAGTTTCAGCAGAGGATCTTGTAGATAGATTAATAGGTACGACTACAATATATATACATCTTACAGCACACCTCATTTTTTTTTTGTTAAGGTTTCATGTTAAGGATAACTGTAACGACTACTCACCAAGCCAGCTGTTGAGAATGGTGGCGAAGATGCGGATCTTGCTCTTCCTTTGCATCTCAATGAAGGAGATGTAGTTAAAGTGACGCATCAGACGGGCTGTCACAGGGTTACGACCACCACCAGGTGGACCCATGGCACAACAGAACCCGATGTCCACAAGCTCCCTGAAGGCACCTATTTAAGAAAGGAAAGAAAGTGTTGCAAATGATGTTTGTTTTCCTTGGTATTTTTTTTATTATCATCAACAACAACACTATTATGCCCATCATCAACTTCACCATCAACATCATTATTATCACCACCATCATTATCATCAATGACCATAAACATCATAATCATCATCATCATCATAAACACCAACATCATCACTATCATAATCATAAACATCATAATTATCACCACTACAATCATGAACATTATCATCACCATCATCATCTTTATAACCATGATCATCATCATCATCACCATCATTAACATCATTTATACCACCACCATCATTATCATCATCATCATCATCATCACCATCATCATCATCATCAACAACATCATCCCCATCATCACTGAGATCAGGCCCTCTTGCATAAAAAGTTGTGATTAAACACAACTTTAAAAATTAAACACAACTTTAAAAATTAAACACAAGTCCCAAATACGCGATCCTGATTGGTTGAAAATCAAGTTGCGTTTAAATTTTTGAGTTGCATTTAATCGCAACGTTTTAGCAGGTGCAAGAAGGCCCTGATTCTTACAATCTGTCCTGGAAGTACTTACCAATCTGTTTCCTGTCATACCAGCCCTTGTGATCCATCCATTGTCTGACTAGCTCAATGGGAGGCTGAGCACCGTAAACCTCAAGGGCAGGCATGTTCAGGTCGTCAATGAACAGGATGAAATGTTTCCCAAGTGGGGGACCAAAAACTCCTTTGCGCCTTTCAACAACAAAGCAATTAAATGTATGTATTTGACTTGCGGTACAATCAAACATTTGTGTCCTTTTCAGGGGATTAATAAGGTACAAAATCTATTTTACAATATTGAAAATTATGTTTTTGAAATTGATATTAATCAAGGACAAATCTATTATCAGGGCAGTGCCACACCTCTGGAAGAAATGAATTGATTCATCACTTATATGTACAAGTCAATAAAATTCTTACTTGTAGTCACCAGATATCGCCCTTAAGAATTTAAAGCAATACAGGTGATAAAAGAGGTCCATTATGCAGTATCGCCTTTATCTACATCGTCTGCAAACAATTCCATAATGTATAAAAAGAGAAATTTTCTCTTCTTTTTTGAAAATATATATTTTTTAACCAAAAAAAAAAAAGATTGCAAAAACCTTGAAAATCCAATCATTACCACAAGAAGTTTCTTTTTGTTTGACTACTATAAGCCATCTTTAATGGACTCTCTTCCTCCGTATTTGAGGCAATTAGATTCCATAGAACAATTCAAGACACT